>CM049800.1:3929961-4497461 GCA_027422405.1 Ptychobarbus kaznakovi | reverse complement strand
TGAACGCTAACTAACACTTTCTAAAGCAGCGTGGCCTGTTTAGGGGACTAGTCAATATGACATAGAAATGATGCTGAGCGAGCGTTTTATAAACATGTAAATAAACGCATTTCCATGCAAAGGGTGCATGGATACATAATGTGTAGTTGTATTCTCATTTGGAGAGTCTGCTCGTGAATATTCACCACAGAACTATGGGCTGTTCCCTCCAAGAAAACATTTAATTTGTATCCACGTCGTGATGGAAACAGAATGACCTCGTTTTAACAAGAAATGTTTCTTTGTGGTTAAAATTGGCGCAATATCAAGAGAACCGCCAAAGTAAGAATGGAAGCTCACTTTGCCCCCTTCTGTGAACTCCAGATCATTACCGTGGAATATAACGGCTTGTGCTTGCAGTTATTAATGTTAGTTAATATTATTTAAAATAATGGAGTCAATATACAATATATAATATAAAAGATTATATCTGTGATCCAGGACCACAAAACCAGTCGTAAGAGTTTTTATTATTATTGAGATTTATGCAATAACTGAAAGTTGTATAAAAAAGCATTTCATTGATGTATGGTTTGTTATGATAGGACAATATTTGGCCGAGATACAACTATTTGAAAATCTGGAATCTGAGGGTGCAAAAAATAATAAATAAGGAGAAAATTGCCTTTAAAGTAGTCCAGATGAAGTCATTAGCCATGCATATTACTAATCATAAATTAAATGTAAAAAATAAATGTTGATATATTTATGGTTGGAAATGAACAATATATCATCATGGAACATGATCTTTACTTAATATCCTGATAATTTTGGGCATAAAGGAAAATTTATACTTTTGCCCCATACAATGTATTGTTGGCTATTACTACAAATATACCCGTGCCACATATGACTGGTTTTGTTCTCCAGGCTCATTTGTTGTTGGCCATAACATGAACATCTGTAGTTTATTAGTAGTGCTTTCACCTTGAATAAAGTGTACAAAACAATAATAGAGTGTACAAAATACTAATACGCAATATTTTTACAAACGGTTCTCTTGCCAGTTACATTTTGGATAAAAAATAAATAAAAAACATATAAACAAAAAAAGAACATGTTAATAATAGAAAAGTAGTATTAAAATTGAGTTTTGAATCATTTGCACACAGTTAACAGAAAATATCTTAATCGTGTATAATAAATAAGATCAAGAAATAAATGAGATATGATGAATTTAATAAACACCGCTGATCTGAAAGACAACACTGTTAGTTTAAATAGCCGTTCGAGGGATTATTAGCTGAAGACGGGGATTCAGGACGTGTTGCATCAAACAGCCTCTAAAGTTGGCATAAATAACACTTCAGTTCTCAGTCATTCGTTTCTAGTTTGCGTCATTGAAAGCTTCTGTTGCTTATTTGAAATGTATAGGTTTTGACAGAGATACCGATACATTCGTATTGCCGATTAAACTCGGTCAAACTTTGCATCTGGTCTCATCTTAGTGTTTTCCTCCAACATTGAGCAGTTTGTAAATGTACTGGCATGTTTTAATGCAGCTTGAGAGCATTAGCTCAATCAGGATTAAGGATTTGTAGGAAAAAAGAATACAAACCATGAATGCTGTATTAATACAAACAAGAGCGTCGAATGAGTGTGTTTGTATTCCTCCATCTGCACAGAAGGGTGGATTCCTAGCTAATTAAAGTGTAAAGTGCATTCTGTTGTGGAGATTATCCAACTAAAGGGACTTAATGTAACTGATTGAAGGGGAACTGGAGGTCCGTGGTTTGGGAATTTGCTCCACGTGTTCTCCTTCACGTAATCTGCTGCTAAAAGCTCCGTCACCCTGCACGGGATGAGCGTGCCGTTCGAGGTTAGGAGTTACATAAAGATCAGTATCGGTCTACACTTTGTGTCTGCAATGACAAGCTGTGGGCAGCGTCTTATTAAATGTCACGTATATTGTCATGTCTTTCATCTTGGTGATCTGATTCACAATGTTTTCCTGTGAGTCTGTGATATATATATATATATATATATAGAGAGAGAGAGAGAGAGAGAGACTGTTTCTTATTTAGTTAATGTAATAATAAAGAGGGAACATTTAATCAGGGTTATCAGGGTTACTTTTAAAGCATTTTTTGTTAATTGAAATAAAATAAATGTAAAAAAAAATATACATATATAAAATAAAAACATTAGATGAAATGTTGCCTTGACAATTAACTGAAAAAGTTTACGGTGAAGCACAAAAATTGCTGATTGGAAATAAACAAAAACTGAATGAAAATGAACTAAGATACAAATAAATTATAACAAAAAAACTAAACTAAAATAATGATAGTAGAACATTACAAAATTAAATAAAATCTGAAATAAAAATAAAAGCTAACTTAAAAAATATATATCTATATTATGTATGTATGTATGTATCGCTGGCCCAATATCACATGAAACACTCAAACTCCACTCAAAAGTGAAAAAACTAAAAACTCACAAATATCATAGGTGATTTATTAGAGGTGAACAGCAAGTACGTAGGTTATTTACCTAAAAACTAACATTTATTCTGGAGTGTTTAAAAACCGGAACAATGTTTAACAGCAGATTAAACATGAGCAGTAGTACTAGTCTTAGTGATCTTATCAGTCACCACTAATAAAGAGAAGTACTTTTTACACACATATATATATATATTCATGTGTTCTGCAGAGATGTCACGGCGAAGCACAAGGTTAGTCTCCAAAGAGACGTCCTTCCCTGATGATGACGCTGCCAGCACGAGCTCCACCGGATCCACTGGCCACATCTCTTACAAAGAGAGCCCAAACAGGTTTGTTTGTATCGGCTGGAGCTCTCAGTACATCGTATAGATATTTGCATGTGCATTTTCACCTGATGAAGATGCTTTCTTGCAGGATCTTCAAGAAGAGGAGCGGTCGCAAGAGCACAGGCAGTGTTTCCCGCAGCTCAAGTCGTGCGAGCAGCGTGAGTCAGATACTGACTGGGCAGCGCAGTGAATTCACTGCCACTGAGAATGAGAACGGTTAGAATCTGTACAAAAATATATAGAATAAATACACACACATACATATATAAAATTACATTTTGTAATATAAAATAAAAATATATTAACAATTCATATAAACATTTTTTTTTCAGGCATGCCCTTTGCGGCTCAGGGATTCTCCTCTGGATATTCCTCGGCAGAGGAGCATTATAAACAATCCATAAAATCAAACCCTAGTAAGCGTGCATTACACATTTTATAAATGGGGGAAAAAAAATATTATTTAGTTGCATTGGTTGGTTGGTCAAGCAAAGAAGGTTAAAAAACATCTACTCTTTGTTATCCCTTTTCTGCAGGTTCTGCCCAGTCTGTAGCTGAACCAAAATCTGTCGTGTGGGACGTGTTTCATTCTCCAGGTATTACATTACTTCACTCCACTAACATGAACAATCAGGCTTTTTCTCCTGCAGTAGTCATGCGCTCATGTGTTTTACAGCTCAGGCTCTGGTTATGTTCTACTGGTGGCTGGGAACTTCATGGTACAGCCTGACCTCTCGTCTGTCTCTGCTCAATGTGTTTCTGCTCAGCAGGTACATGTGTGTGTGTGTGTGTGTGTGTGTGTGTGTGTGTGTGTGTGTGTGTGTGTGTGTGTGTGTGTGTGTGCGTGTGTGTGTGTTGTAATTACAAACGTCTGGCCTTAAGAATATGCATGATAGTTATGTAATAATTCACTGTAACTTCCATGCACTTAAACCTGAACCTTCATAAGAACCTTTTTATTGTTTAGATCAACATCAATAGCTTTTCAAAACATCAAAACAACTAAATTAAAATGCTTTACAGAGTCTCACAGACTTGTGATTTGCAGTTCTGGAAATGATTAAAAACTTAAATTAAGTGAATTAAATAGTTTTCTAGATGCACACAGGCTTATTTCCGTTCATTTTGAAGAACTATTGAAGAATATTTATTTTTACACATGATCACATTCCTTGTTCTCTCTCTGTAGATGCACATCAGATATGAGAAAGGCCGTCGTACTGGTCCTCCTTCTCATCTTTCTCATTTTCGGTGAGACGGCAGATAGTGACTCTTCTAAAATATCGAAAACTAAATCTTTGTATTTCAAAATAACCCACTTTGAACCTTTAAGACTGCATACAGTACATGTAGCTGTAAAAATGCTTATGCATGTTCATGCCTGATTATTTTCCATTGAGTAATAAACATTAATATGCAGTTACCTAATGTCGTGTTGCAGGAATATGGTACTGGTTCCCGTTTGCTTCTCGTTCTCCTCCTCTAGACGTCGTTTCCAAGACTCCGTCCGTTAAACTCCCAGATAGACCTGAGAAAGAAACATTTGTGAGTAGAATGTCTCCAGTTCATTAGCCCTCAGAAAGGTCCTGTTTCATACTCCGTTATTTCTCTCAACTTAATTATGATTTCATTTAATGCACTTTAGGATCATCTCCAACATGCCGGCCTGTCTAACTTGAAGGAAGCGATCGCCAGCTTGCACGAGAGAGAGACGAGCCTGATGGTAATTCAAATCTAATCACGATCATCTGTGTCTTTTGAGGAGGAAGTGTCCCAATTTCTTCCTCTTTGTCTGTTATCACAGAAAGACATCGAACTGCTGAAGACGGAGAGCATGAGACTGAAGGTTAACTCTGAGGTGAGGAAACGAATCGAAACGTTCCCTCTTCCTTTCTACCACCTCTGTTTCTTCTGTCATAGCAACAAAGAGCAAAACAGGAAATGATGTCATCCACCTAATTATGTATTTGTGTGCTTGTCTCCTAGATGATGCAAACTGGTCTGAAGTCTGCGAATGATCAGATGAGGAAGTTAGTGTCTTAACAGTTTTTACTTTGATTTTGTGGAGTTTGTTAAATCTTCTTTTGCATGTCGCATCATTATTTTATGCAGTGAGCAAATAAATATGTTTAATATTCATTAGTGCCGAGTCTGAACATGAGCAGCAGATTTCTAATCTGAAGTCCAGCATCTCAAACCTGCAGTCGGCCCAAGACCTCCTCAAAGAAAGAGTTGATGCACAAGACACTCTCAACACTAACGTAAGCGTGCGTTTAGCACATTTCAATTCCTTTGATGTGATGAACACAGTTTAGTATTCAGCTAATGATATCATTTCCTCTGCAGCTGAGAGCAGAGCTATCCGATTGGCTAATAAAACTCCTGAAAGATCCAAGCTCATTGGACTCAACCATAGTGCTCCGTCCTGAGCTGCAGAGGGCGCTGGAGGATCTGGAGAAACGGATACTAGACAAACTAGTGCATGAGAAAGAGAGCAGAAGAGACGCCTGGAGGACTGTGGGAGAGACGCTGCAACAGGAAGGAGCCGGAGCCGTCACGATACAAGTGTGTGTCTGTGTGTGATAGGATGATAAATGTAGAATTAGTATAGTTAGTCAAATTCAATCTTTTTTTCAGTGTTTTTGGGGTGTTTTAGTCTTAGTTTGAAGTATACATCAGGATCATGATGCCTTTTAATGAGATTTTGTTTGTTATATGTAACAGGATGTGAACGAAATCGTCCACAGGGCAGTTAGTCTGTACAGGGCAGATGGGGTTGGATTGGCAGACTATGCCTTGGAATCTTCTGGTAATAATTTCCCTTGTTTATATACGTGTGTGTGTGTGTGTGTGTGTGTGTGTGTGTGTGTGTGTGTGTGTGTGTGTGTGTGTGTGTGTGTGTGTGTGTGTGTGTGTGTGTGTGTGTGTGTGTGTGTGTGTGTGTGTGTGTGTGTGAGAGAGAGTACACACATATATATATATATACAGAGATAAAAAACAACATTTGATAATAATAAAAAATTTTTTTTTTAGCTCAAATCAGAATATTAGAATGATTTCTGAAAGATCATGTGACACTGAAGACTGAGTTATGATGCTGAAAATTCAGATTTGCATCACAGGAATAAATTACATTTACAATATATTAGAATAGAAAACAATTATTTTAAATTGTAATAATATTTCAAAATATAACAGTACCCATTAATCAATAAATGCAGCCTTCTTTCAGAAAAATAATAATAATTGTATTTTTGAGCAGTAGTGTATATATGTAACGTCACTGGACACGACTAAGTGTGTGTGTGTTTGTGCAGGTGCCAGTGTGCTCAACACTCGTTGTTCAGAGACGTATAAGACCAGATCTGCGTGTCTGAGTTTATTCGGCATTCCTCTGTGGTATCATTCAGAAAGCCCTCGGACTGTTATACAGGTAACAGATCACACGGACACTGGCACACAGACACAGATCTGACTCTAAGCTCATGTGTGTGTGTTGTAGCCGGAGCTGTATCCCGGGAAGTGTTGGGCATTCCAAGGCTCCCAGGGTTTCCTGGTAATCGCGCTGTCTTACCCAGTAAGAATCACCCATGTGACACTCGAACACCTTCCCAAAGAGCTCTCACCGACGGGCCGCATTGACAGCGCGCCTAAGGATTTTGCGGTCTATGTGAGTTGATATTTCAAGGTTTTCTTTTCTGCGCAACAATGATAAAGCAACAGCTTTGAGATTCCTCGGCTGTCCTGTGTTCTCAGGGTGTGTCTGATGAGACTGAAGATGGAAAGCTGCTCGGGACGTTCATGTATGACCAGGATGGAGAGCCCATCCAGACCTTCAAGCTTGCGGTGAGTCCAAATAGACCATTTGTTATCTATCATGGTAGTACATATATTTCTGTATTTAATATTTACATTACTGTTTGGAATCTTGCATATTTTTTTATATCAAAAAGGCAATAAACAATTCAATTTAAAATAACAGTTTTCTGTTCGAATGCATTTTATATATTATTTATTACGGTGGTTATAAAGCCGCATGCATTCTCCAGTATGACTCCATTTTTGATCAGTAGTGTTTATTTACACTGAATAATAATTGTATTATTGATTAACAATAATAAACTGTCTGGACACATTAATAATAGTAATAATTGGGGGCAAAAAATGAATAAGTTACTAATATAGGCATAATGTATTCAATGTAAAATACAGTTTATATATAATTTATCCTAAAATCCTAATAAAGTTGCTTGTGTTTTCTTGTCTGCAGGAAGCGTCAGAGATCTATAGCGTGGCAGAGCTGAGGATCTTGAGCAACTGGGGTCACCTGGAGTACACCTGTGTGTATCGCTTCAGAGTTCACGGAGAACCTTCGTTCGTCTGAGAGGAAGACCATCTGAAAGGATTCTTCAGCTTTGGTTTATTCTATGCAACAACAAAACATGTAAAGCTCAAATGCACTGGACTCTTAAAGAATGACTCCGGCAGCTTCCTAATGTACGAATACCAAAAAAAACACAAACGCACACAAATGTTTGACCGATATCAGAATGAAGATTGTTTGCCCTAGTTTTACATTCCTCAAACATTGATTTCCGAGTGCTGATAGGATATTTTTTATGAAAAGGTACATTTTTAGTTGTTTATAGAGTTTTAAATGAACTTTTGTGATTTATTTTGTTCATATGGAGGACAGGCTTATATTGTGTGTAACCGTAAAAACATGGTTTATAAAACCAAATGAAGGACAAAAGTGTCATGCTTAGCTAGAATTACCATAAAGCAGCATTTGTGTTGTATTGCTCTGCCGTTTATATTTGTTTTATCCTCCGTATGTGTTTTGAACGATAGATGGTTCTGAAATGTTTATTCACATCATTATTGAACCATATACCTCTTAAGAAGCTTATAATAGGTATGTCCTTATGTAACGATGCTGTTTTCTTCTGATTGCACTCTGAGACGTTATTATTTTCCGCCCCGGCTGAAGAGTATTGATGGTACTAGAAATGTCAGATTGTGTACGTCTCCTCTGCGGGACGGGGGAGGACTGGGGTCAAACTCAGGTTTTGGGTTTTCAAACCAAAGTGCTCTTGATCGTCCCTGAATATTTTTTTTGTATATATGTGCTTAATGATGCAGTTTTTCAAATGCACATTTAAAAGGTATAAATATTTGCATCGTCTTATTTGATTTATTTTGGCATCTTTTCTCATCAAACTTAACAGAGCTTTGATGTTAATTTGGCAAGTTTCTGTCAGATTATTGTGTAAGAAATAGGATGTTTTTAAATAAATTTGAGATGGTACATAACACTGTGTGAATGGCAATATGAGTCTGACACATAAGACATTTTTTTCATGCATCTTTCCATGCTTTATTTAATAATTCATGGCTAAAGTTAATCCGTGGTTGTATGATATCCACTGGCAATTCAGCAACAACATATATTTTAGACCCGGATCAATTTTAATGTGACTTCAAATTCTACATGCAAAAAAAGCATTAAAAACACTTTTTCACATGCATCTCAAACTGTTGCATGTGACTTCAGACATACACATACCTCTATCACTTGCATGTGTTTAATACTAATAAATAAAGAGGGTGGCAATATTTTTTACCCACACTTTTCAGAAGTTGTTTTGCATTTTCCGAAGTTATAGATGTGTCCACACTGCATTCCCTAATGTGTACACATCTATACATATCAAACACGAGAAGAATCCGGTTTCATTTATCTATGACTGACCAGAGAATTTCACCACACCCTCACAAATGCTTTATAAAGGGCCAACACTTCCAGGGTTCATTTGCTTTGCTGACTTTAAATTCAATTGTTCAACTTATTTTTCTTGATGGTCTTGATTTCTGCAGCTCTAAACTAAAGCAATGGTTATTATATGCAGTGTTGGGGAAAGTTACTTTTAAAAGTAAAGCATTACAATATTGCGTTACTCCCTAAAAAAGTAACTAATTACGTTACTTAGTTACTTTTTATGGAAAGTAATGCATTACGTTACTTTTGCGTTACTTTCGCGTTACTTTTTAAATAGTAGCAGGGCGTGATTGTTTGTTTTTAATACAAGAAGTTATATTTATAGCAAATATAAAAGCCTTTCACACCAAAAAGTGTAATGAATAAACCTCAGGCTGAAGGAAAAGTAAATCACGTCCGTACAGTAGAACGCAGAAAAAGGTTCAACACAACGAAGCACAATTGTTAGTTTATCTAAAGTAATTTTTGCTTATTAGTATGGTTGAACTGGATCATCAAAGATCAGCAGCAAACTGTTTAATGAAATGAGATTAGATATATTTGTGTTGTTTAACATATTTAATTATTGCAGGTTTGCGTCATATTCTGAGTTTGCATTTCACTGTTTTAATTCAATTTTGATGAATACTGAATCTGTTTTTTGCGAGTGGGATGAATTAATACACATTCACATTTAGTCTAGATTAGAACTACAGTAAGATCATGTTCACACAGCGCACTGTCAGTCAATAAATGGAAAAAAGTAACTATTTTCTAGTAAATTAAAAAGTAATGCGTTACTTTACTAGTTACTTGAATAAAGTAATATTATTACGTAACTCGCGTTACTTGTAATGCGTTACCCCCAACACTGATTATATGTCTTCAAAATAACACTAATTGTCAGTTCTTGTCAGTTGTATCTATTAAGTTGAATCAGGTGTGTTTGATTAATCAGAACCACTTGTTTGAAACCACTGCTACAACTAACCACACTGATCCTCAATTCATTCACAAACAGTATTTTTTTTCTAACAATTTTATTTCCATAACAGAAGTCAAACTGAAAGCAAAAAACTAAATAAATTAGGTGATCTAATAAATACAGTATGGCAAACCCAAAATACAGTAAGATGTTTACATTGTCTAACAGTAATGACTACCATGATAGTGCGTCAAAGAAAAGAAAGAAATATATTCTACATTATAAAAACATGACAATGGTACAGCTATAAAAATCACACTATAAAACTACAATGTCTTAGACATGAAATGCACTTATTTTACATTCATTATTTACAGTTACAGCGGGACATCACCAAGCTTTCCATAGGCTTTCAAATATTAGTTTCTTTGACAATTCCACACAACACACATCAGTGATTTCAGTGGGACACGCTCATTCACGTGAACATGCATATGATCTGAAACACACACACACACACACTCGTGTCTTTCTGATGTGTACAAACCTCAAACACACACACGATGCTCACATATGGAATGCTGTGAGGGTAAATATGTATTCAGGATGCTGGTGTTGAAACAGAAATTCATTTGACTTGTTGTATCGCTGGCCAAATATCACATGCACATACTCAAACTCCACTCAGAAGTGAAAACAAAAACATTTACAGGTATTAGATAAGTCTAAAAACTCACAAATATCATAGGTGATTTATTAGAGGTGAACAGCAAGTACGTAGGTTATTTACCTAAAAACTAACATTTATTCTGGAGTGTTTAAAAACCGGAACAATGTTTAACAGATTATATATATATGCTTACATAAGTAAAAACCTCATTTGATGACTTTGTCGTGCGTAAAATCACAAATACTTATGGATGAGCTATCACGGGTGAACATTAAAAAAGAAGTAAAAAGGAAGACTACAAGTCTAAAAAATGACAAGGCACATGGAGCCAGGCATACTGGGTTTCCAAACATGTCTGTCAGAGCAAGTTGAACAGCAGATAGTGCTCAACAGACATGGTTTGTACTAACAGCATCATCAATGGTCTGTTTACGCAGCTCTTCCATTAGATAAAGAGGAAGAGGAAGGCTGTTCAGTGCACTCTAATCACGCCACAAGCCACAGTGTATTTTGGTCACTCTCCGTGTTTCCCAACTTGACAATTTCCCCTCAACTGGAGGGAGTCGACTGTGCAAAACGCATTTCAAATCTCTGACATCTGAACTATTACTCATGAGTGACATTATGAAAGTCAGATATTTGCTGTACTTAATGATCAACATTGACTTGCACTGATGCTAATACTTTCATTAAAGAGGACATCTGATTGTGCATTATAAAGTGACGACCTAGCATTAAAAAGTTGGGCTGGTGTAATATTCGGTGACAAGTAACATAATGAAACGATAGAAGAAATGTTCTGTTTGTCTTCTCTTGGAGTGATCGTAACTATCTGCATTTCATAGAGAAAGCAAGTGAACTTGTTACAAAATATAAATACATTTAAAAGCATATTGAATAGCAAGAACAGAAGACACTGATATGAATTTAGGGACAAAATACCCTGTAATGAGTTAAAATAACAAAAAACGCTTGCTATGCCGAAGAGTTTTAACATTAAATGTACACATATGCATGACGTCATATTGTTTCAAGGATGATATAATAGACTACATATTTTGGGGCTTTTAGTTAAACTGTTTATATATATATATATATATAGTAGTCAAAATTTGAAGTGGATCAAACAAATTCATCAATGTTGTCCAAAGACAAGAACGCATTTTGGTTTTAGGACAACTTGATGAAGTTTTGATCCACGTTAAATGTTGAATAGTGTGTGTGTGTGTATATATATATATATATATATATATAAACAACATAACATGCATATAAACAAAAAAAATAATAATAGAATTTAATGAAGAAAAAAATATATATATATACATTTTAATTGAATTCTATTATTTTAATTATATGCATGTTATGTTGTTTCGCCAAGCTAATGACACTAACTTTGGTTTATCAAGGCCACATGTTTTTTATAATGGAATACAGTTATCTGGAATACAGTATTGAATTGTCAGTCTGCAGTGTAGCGGCTCGGTCAAGAGTGACCTGATGACCGTCATTTTTTTTCTCTCATACCACAGCAGAAGTAACAGTTAAGAAAAAAACATAAAACCTAGTAAAACTAGCCAAAGCAATTCCAACGCAAAATACGACACCTCAAACATGTCTTAAAATGATCATCTTTCTGATAAAAGGAATATGAGACCTACTCTTACTCCCTGCCTTTCAAACCCCGTGTCTCTTGACCAGGCGTCTGCCTGAAGACATCGGGGAGCGCGGGGGGACTAAGAGGTGAGTGCCAGCCGTGGGAAGGGGGAAATGTTTGATTGATAGCCTGCCAACCCCTTCTCCTCAATAGTTGCATGCAGAAGAGTGACCAGGTGAGGGAGGCGGGGTTTAAAGTTGAGAGTCCGCCCCCAGGCTGTTGAGCTCCTCGGGCAAGTGCTTCTCAGCACCTGATGCTGTCTGACGGAAACCGGCGGAGATTTCGTCGAACGTCCGGCCCTTGGTTTCTGGGACTTTGAAGTAGGTGAAGACGAAGAAGGACAGTAAAAATATGGTAAAGATGACGAACACGTACGGCCCACAGAGCTCCTGTTAAAGCATAGAGAGAATAAAGTTAACCCAGCCAAATACAAAATATTTCTATGTCCTTGATATAATTCTCACTGGCCTCTTACCTCAACATATTGGAAGCACATGCCCACGATAAAGTTTGCTGTCCAGTTGGAGAATCCAGCAACAGCGAAAGCAGATGGTCTTGGGCCTTGACTGAACAGTTCAGCCACAATGAACCATGGGATGGGGCCCGGTCCGATCTCAAAGAACGCCACGAATCCAAAGATTGCTACAATGCTCATGTAGGACATCCAGTGGTACGTTTCCTGTTAGAGAGATGGGCAATAAAGAGTCAGATCAAATATATTGAAACCTTTGGACCTCAAGGATGACTATTTGAATGATTAGTAACTCTAAACATTGAAGTAAATATGTATTATTTAAATACCAGCAAGGCAAGAGCGATGGTCATCAGTACAGCAGATCCAGCCATTCCCAGCAGTCCCAAGAGGTGCAGAGACCTGCGGCCCACTCGCTCTACCACAAACAGCTGCGTAACAATAACAAATCATATTAATATTATGCAAAAGACATATAGGAGATGCAGTATACAATAGCGATAGATCAGACAGGCTGATTAATACTTAATATCATCATTCAATAACTGATTGAACAGTTAACAGAAGAGTTAGCACCGCACCGTCTTTCATTAAAATGTAAATTAATTTATGTAAAATAAAGACAAATTTGTAATGAAAAATATTTTTTACATAAAATGTCATAACATTTTCCATATTGAATTTCATGCCAAATATCAGAAATTTGCCATTTGATAAATAGAGTATATATAAATTCATGTAAATTCAATGTAGTTAATTTATTTTAAATATTTAATATTTATATATTAAATATCATGCAAAATTCATTACTCAGGCACATTTTCTGCTAGTTTAACACCAAGTTAATTTTAAGGGAAATGAGCAAATGATATTAAATAATAACAATACTTATATGTGTTATTTTACATCTTTATGAATGTCAACAAATGTAAATTCAATAATTCATCCTTTTATTTTATACATACAATTAATAATATATGCTATATATGAATATGTATAAATGACCTTGGTGTCTATAAGTGTCCTTGGACTGAAAACACACACACACACACACACAACACACATATATATACACACAATACACACACACACATATTACATATTATATATACATATTATATATATATATATATATATATATATGTTCTAATATGTTCATGCTGATGTCTGTGCATACGATACTCACCGACACGACAGTGAAAGCTGTGTTGACGACTCCTGCTCCAATAGTGGCGTAAACCGGCTGCTGCACTCCTGCCTTCTCAAAGATCTTTGTAGAGTAGTAGAATATCTACACAACAATGTTTACACCAGTTAGTCGAGTTTATATAAAAACAGTAAAGGTACCGGTCCAAGGTTTGTCTTTGTTGAACTGGTAAACGTGTGTGCGTGCAGGTACTCACAGCATTGATTCCCGACAGCTGCTGGGACAGCTGCAGCATGATGGCTATAATCATGGGCTGTCGGTAGAGCGGAGAGCGGAACAGTTCAGCAATGGTCACTTTCTTCTCTCTCATCATCTGTCTGCTCTCTTCCTTCATCTCCTGCATGTCCGCGCTCACATCTGTCATCCCACGCAGCTTTTTAAGCACTAAAGGCACAAGAAAACATTTATTTACACTGCTGGATAAATGGAGATGTTTAGGTGCTATGGGTCTGTGCTCACCTGCTTTGGCTTTGCTTTCCTCGTTGCGGTTGATGAGGAGAAATCGAGGGCTCTCGGGGCAGAAGGGCAGTAAACAACACTGCACCAGGGCTGGGACAAAGTTGAAGCCAAGGAGGAATGGCCACATGGTGGCATTACCCAAGAGTGCTTCCATACCAAAGATCTACAATACAATAAACAGCACATAAATATGGAGAAACACCCAAACGGTGACTGAAACTGCAAAAACATCCTGAGTACGTATGTACCTGAGCCATGAGGATGCCAATAACGATGCCCAGCTGATGAAGGGTGCCCAGGGCTCCTCTGAGGGCTGTGGGGGCCACTTCACCCACGTACATGGGCACAAAGCCAGTGGACAGACCAGAGTAAAGACCCACCACGAACCGCCCAATAATGAGCATCTCCCAGGACGCCCCCATCTTAGAGAAGCCCATCAGTGCTGCGGAGATGAAAGCTAGGACATTAGCCATGAGCATGGAGTTCCTCCTGAAATGAGAAAAATAGGAAAGATTTAGAATACAACATTAAAATCATCAGAAACAAGGACTGAATAGTATACAAGAAATTCAATAATGTAAAAGACTGTGCCATTATTAATGTTAAAACAATATCAGTGGTTACAACTGTATTTCACCTTCCAAAGCGGTTGACAAACAGCCCGACGGAGAAGGATCCAATTATGCCGCCCACAGAGAAGATGGCCACAGACAGAGACCACAGGGTAGTCATGGTTGTTTTAGAGATGGTTTCCTTATATCGATCAGTCCATGTCTCATTGTAGAAGGCCTCAATGATCTAAAACACAAACACAGTCACTTATTACCAGGGTCGTTATAGTTACTAAAACTGAAATTAAATTAAAGCCAAAAATCTCCTAGAAATAAGACAAATGTTAACTTAAATAAGATAAAAAAAGTTTAATTTCAGCTTCTTGCCAAGGCAACATTTCTCATTTTAATGTAGTTTAATATGATACAAAAAATTGTAAAAACTATACAGGACTTGCATAAAAAAAGCCCTACTAAAACTAACAAAACAACAAAATTACAATCAACAAAAGTAAAATGAAAACAGAAAATATAACACTAAAAACTGATTTAAAATGTTAATAAAAACGATAGGCTAACACTGCTTAATTCATGACAGACTGCACATAGCAACTTAGAGAAAACATCTTGCATAGTTCTTTATATTTTATTATTATAATTCCGACAATGTGGTTAAGCACCACATTCTTTCTGAGAGCAAAGTAAGAATGATCAAAAAGTTATATAATAATAAAGTATTCTGCAAATTAAAAAGTGTGATTCTTAATCATTATTGTTATATTTTTAAATAGTACATTTTATGCTTTACTTTTTATTTATATATTTTACACCAAGACTTATACATCAACAACACTTTATATCACCAATCTGCTCTGAGGGCTGGAGCTTTATGTTGTAATGAGCAGTTCTGTCCAGCAGGTAGCTCACGGTCTCGTTCAGTATTAGGTAACAAGGTTTTGTGATGGAAACTGAGACCCACAGACGGAGTCAGGTTTCTCAGAGATCTCTGCGGGAAGTGTTTGTTGATAAACACAGACTGTCTGCTGTAGCGTTCAGAGGAATGTCACCCAATAAGGTTCAAGCTGCGTTATAAAGGGGCAGAAATGAAGCTTGTTCTGTATGATATGTTGACGTATTAAGATCACGAAGCCAGTTCTCTGCACTACTTCCTGTCTCTCCTTTCTGGTCATCAGCTGTCTGACACCTTAGGTATGCAGAAAGCACTTCAGCGCATCAGTATCATATAAATATCATGCTTGGTTAAAGTCATGTGCCTCAAGGTTTGATCCGTCATTATACAAACCTGTTACACAACACCACGGTGTTCATTTTTATAGAATCACTATTAGACACATGCACACAGGAAGCGATATTTATAGTGTTACACAAGGTTATAACATATACTAAATGTAATCTTTTTCCATTTGAAGGGCTAAACTGCTTATCAAATAATCTCTTAAAACTAAATTTTTAGTTAAAGTAAATGCTGAACTCAGTTGTCCACAGTCCAAATCCACTGCCAGTGTATGAAAAAAGAAAATCAAATGGGTTTGGAAAGACATGAATGTGAGAACCAGATAACAGTTTTCATTTGACCCAGTTGATTAGACCATTAATGATTCATTATCTGAATAAACTCCTGCACTGAGGAGTGCAGGATCCACCTGGTCACAAATAATACAGTCCATTCAGAGGAGTTTCACGCTAGATAGTGCATTACAACATAGTATAGTTTTGGTGATATGTGAGTGCAGTCTCAGTAAGGGACTGTGGGCAACGAGCCCTTGGGGGTGCAGTAATCTGATCTAAACGATTATTTATAGAGAGGGTCTGCGTCAGACCCACACCCACACACGTTACTCCTATTAAGGCCTCAGCACAGCCCTATCTCACGTGCTTAAACTATTGTTACAACCATCAGAAACTCAAACAGTGAAAGCAAACACACCATCCTTTGCCAGAGGCCAGTATGTACAGAGTCTAGTGGTATTTAAGTAGTTGAAACATTGTCTATGATAATAAAACTCTGGCTGATGACAATAGGCAGATAAATGGCAGATGTTAAAATCGTACTCTATTTTGTCTAAATTAATAAAAACATTAAAACGTAAAATTAAATGGTAAAATTAAATGCTACAAAACTTAAGTGACTCGAGGCAATACAACATTGTTTTTGTGCAACATAAAAATGTGTATTAATTTCATGATTTGGTAAAGATTAAACAGTGATATTAACTTATAAGCATTTCAAAGATTAACTTTAAATGAGTGTTAGATGGCAATCAAAACAAAATCAGCATTCTCAATTTAATATCTATTAGCCATTACATATCCAATATTGACTAATACTAATAATTAAAAAAGACTGAAAACTGATATGGTATTGATATGAAATATTAGGTAGCACAGCATCAATGATAATAATAATGAGAAATGTTTCTTGAGCACTAAGTATATTAATGTTTAGTAGATTAAAAGTTCTGTATCATTCTGTATCAATTTTAAAGTATCATGTGACACTGAAGACAGGAGTAAGAGAGATCTTTTTACTTTATGGTAGATATTGAGAAGTCATATTCTGCTCTGGTTTCTCTAGACGGAGGAAGAGGAGTGTGAGTATATAGAATATATACACTCCATATAGTGTTAAAGGCAGAAAAGCTCCATTCACATAGGCAAAGCCTGGCCCCTAATTCAACACGCATGTCTGAACAAGCTGTGCTATGTGTGAGATGACCTACACCCTGTACCAGAACACAGCATATGTAATGTATATTTGATAGACAGTTAGTCACTTATTATTTAACAAATGTAAATTGCCTTATAATATGTAGATGAAAGGCAAAATCTCCCTGAGGAGATGTATAGAGCAACTCTATAGTCCTGTATTTGAACAGGAGGCATTTGCGTTATGTTGATGTGTGTGTGTGTGTGTGTGTGTGTCTCTACTGACAGACAGGGATTTGGAAACAGCTGCAGCAATACATACTGACTGAGTGAAGGGGCAGCTTTCGATAATGTCAAAGTCCAAGGACAAACCTGGGCAATTGGGGTGAACAGTAAAGAGTTTTTCACTCAGAGTTTGGGCATGTGTTAGTATATGCTTGTCACTCACCTTTTGTGGGGCATTGATGACACCAGTGTTGTAGCCGAACTGAAGGGAGCCGATCACAGCCGTCCCGACAGTCAGCATCAGCGGCAAGGTCAGTTGCTGTTGAGGGAAGAATAAAATAGAGTGATCATTTTGTGCTACACAATGAATTGTTTTTGAAATCTCCTTCACGTCTAATTGTCCAATAGAGCTCTATTAACCACATGACAAAAGCAAAGATTGGCCAGACCTGACTGCAATAATCAGAACTATTCTCAGAGGTGTGGTGACCTATTGTTTGACATTCTGATAAGTGTCATAATAGCTGTAGAGCTTGTTTTTATTCTGTCCTTCCTCAAAAAGGAAAAACAACACATCATTTTAGCCAAACTGTGCTAACTACTAGGCTACTGCTCAGATGACAACAGTTGTCTTACAACTAAGTTTAAGAGAGTCTTTTGTCTAAAAGATTAAAAAAGAAACATAACCATAACATATTTATATTTCTTTTCCAGTATTCAATATCCTCAAAGGAATTCTATTGTTCAAATATCCAGCATATATTGCAACACCCCCCTCCTTTCCTGGTGGATATTAAAGATTAGTGCTGCGTAAAACGACAAGCATTTCCTTCTCTTTCAATACAATAGAAGTATTCACTCGCACGGATGACTCCCGGCAGGTTTTGTTTATTTTTCTGCAGGTTTGGAAGATTTATTTAATAATTCTCAGGGAAGTTCTCAGAGAATAAATCTCTTTCCTCATTCCTACAAAAAAACAACAACAACAAGCTGAAATATATTTGTATTAGACTGGCTGGTTTGAAAATGACTAGACAAAATGTGATGAAATCTGTCTGCAACACAGGAAACCTTGAAGGCGAAAGGGAAATGAAAGCTCTTTACAACAGTATAGCGTGCTAATATTGCTGTAATGCATTGCAACATAGTCAATCCTGAATGAATCAGATTATATTATAATAAAAATTATAATAAACAAAAAAAAATGTTTTATATATCAATAAGATGATTTAACATTATTTTCATTAAATTAAGCATATCATTTACTTATTATGAAAGCAGAGGAGGATTAACTGTCATGAAAATGATGTCAAAGCAAAAAGTCTTCAGGTACAAAAAATAGCCATCCTTTTCTAATTAAAAATATAATAATTACCTATTTTTTCTTGTATTTATAGAGGCAAAATGTGACAGGGACATGAGAGGCTTCACATGATTCAACCGCTTACTATATTTGTTATTCAACATTATCTACCCAAGTTTGGGTGAAATGACATCAGAGCGAGGCTGTGCCTCTTGACCTGAAACAAACTGTACTTGTGGACTACAAAGACTGAACATGGACTTGTGAAAGACTATGATGCAAGTCTAATGGCCGACTTAGGGAAGAATTTCTAGTGGTTTAATCAGCCCCTATAAAGAATGGGTTTGTGTAAACCCTCCTCTCCTTTGAAGACATCATCGCCATTGTTTGGGTTCCTGTTATTTCAGAAATCACTGAATTGGATTATTCACACGGAGAGGATCTCGGATGGACATTTTCTTCCACATGGTTACCTATCCATAGCTATAAAACAAAATCATCTGAAGCTTGTTGTTTAGTTTACTATAAAAAAAGCCACTTGACCCATGTCGCGCCGCAACAGCTAAAGTCTGTCTACACTGGACGCGACAAAGCGACTGTTGAAAATCATTTGAAATTTGTGTCAATACGTCATAAATAGAACGCGGCAGCAGTTTACTGTCGGGATTTGTCATGTTGCGCCGTCTACACATCCAGTGTAGACAGCATCAGTGATTATATAGTATTTTGTCATGCTACGCCACTCGTGTCCGGTGTAGAAACGGTGTTACGATAAGGCAAGAAGTAGGACCTGTGTAAATATCGGATCAGCTTTCCAGCACTGGAGAGAACTCAAGGAGCGGGAAGGCCTGTGATCGGACGCCGAGGTTGCTTTGTTTATTCTCGATAGGAGAGTATTTAAGGCCAATTCACACCGCACAGACAGACGCCAACAAACTCCAACAAACAAGTTGGCTCAAGTTGGCTGTTGGATTTAGAATCTTATGAAAAATAACTGCCATGTTCACACTGCACCAACAGACACCGACCAACTCTATATCTATAAGCATGTTCAGTCGGGTGAAAACAAACTCCAACCAACGCCAACAGGGGTAACACACTGTCTTGTGCAGAGGAATGTATGCAATACGCATGCGTGTGCAAATGAAAGGAGTGCACACATCCAAAACTGGTATCTTTATCATCGCCGGCTGTTGACAACAAACTAGTCTGTTGGTTGGAGTTTGTTGGCGTTTGTCTGTGCGGTGTGAATTGGCCTTAACATTGGTTTTGCTTTGTTTCACAGAACTAACCGTTGCCTGGGTTGCGTACATATTTGTGGGGCGGAGCTATCAAAATAGGGGCGAGACCCTTTTGGGGTAGGGGCGTGTTTGTGTTGGTGATTTGAAATATCAACAATGGCAACCTTTAAACAGCTTTGCAAATATGAATGTCAGCCCAAATACTGCCGTTGCATCACTGATGCATACAGAAGTCACACAGAGCCTCAAGCACACTTTTTGTATTCCTTTCAAGGAAATCAACCTACAAAATAATGTTAGTGTTATTTAAAGTAGTGTCTAATTAGTAAATTAGTGTCTAAATTTCAAGATAGGATCTGTTAAAGTTCTCTGGTTTGTTGATGCATTTTAAAAGCTAAAACAATGTCAAGCTGTTCTTATTCGAGCTAGCATTTAGCATGCTAGATGAGACTGTAAACAGATCTCCATTCTGAAACATTTTTCAGAGCTTGGATTCCTCCTTTATAAACAGACAGTCGGCGATGATAAAGATACCAGTTTTGGACGTGTGCACTCCTTTCATTTGCACACGCATTCGTACAGCATACATTCCCCCGTCCACAAGACGCAAGAGCTTACAGGGGGCGGGAAGTGTACAAAGCCTGCAGTTCACGGAGTTCACAACTATGCTGTTTAACCAGCCCTGAAACAGGAAGCCAAATACACACAAAACCTCTAAAATGTTTTTAAATATTCATTCTGTAGTTTAAAATATAAGTCAAAATCGCACACAGGGAACATGTTATCCAAGCACGCACACAAAAAAACAAAGCAACAAACAGTAGCCTCGGCACAGACGACTTCCCTCAGTAGTTAACTATATCCTTCCTGCCGCTAAAACATTAGCTCTGATGGCAAACACAAGTTAGAACAGATGCGGGGAGAGGGCCTGTATCTCTTTAAGAAAGTTGAAACCTCTAAATATGGAAGATTTGACTTACGTCTTACTTGAGGGGAGGGTGTAGGTTTGGCTATGAAACATTCCTCTTGAGATTCCTGCCTTTACCCTATATTACTACACAGACATGCCTAGTTACACACTGACACTGCATACCTGTAACTACATAAACAAATCTATCAAAAAGATATATAAAGTTGACCAGGCCCTCTCCATTAAATATATTAATGTGTGTTGTGCATGGAAATTTTTTTAAAGTTACATTAATGGTTTAGGTGCTACATATTAGGAAAAGATAATTTTAGCTTCGTCATCCTGAATTCACACCGCTCACACCATAAACACCCTTCTGCTGATAGCACATACTGACAGTTAACTTGGACACATATTTTGGGTCAGTGCTTTCATTGTGTGTAAGTGTATTATATTTAGGTTAGGGGAAGGTTAGGACTTCTTTTCACTGTTCAAACAATAAGAGTTAAAAGGATTTTTTTAAACATCACAGTAGAGGCAAAATAACTTCCTGTTGAAAAATGCAAACACAATTTTCCTCAACAGGCAACTGGATGCCGGCTCTGTTGTAGCAACCAAACTAGAATGCAAATAAACCTCGCTATTGATTGCAAAGCGCAGAGGCTTTTTCTTTTGGATTTCGGCCCTCTGAGTTACTTTTACTTTACTTTACTTTTTAGTCATTTAGCAGACGCTTTTATCCAAAGTAACTTACAAATAATAAAAAAACTAAAATAAGAATAAATATTTAAACATTTAAGAAAATGAGAAATTAAATAAAAGACAAATGCATACAACAACATTTAAAATGAAAAAAAAATAAAGCTAAAACAATTCAAATATTAAAACAACAAAAAGGTATGTTCTTTATTCTCAGTCATTCAGGATCAATAGACATCATAAACTAGGTGCAATAACTACTAAACTATAGATTACCAACTTAACAACAGCAACGCTACTGGAAGTTTTCTTACTTTATAGCCTCATTAACCTTAAAAAAAAGTGGTGTGAGGATCTGTATCTTTAGTTAAACAAACAACAAAAAAGTAAAAGTAACATGAAATAAAGCCACAATAACACATCTATCTCTCATCAGGTAGAGAACAAGATGTACATGCTAGAGGTGTAAAGGAACACGTATTCGGTACGAGATTTTCTGTTCGG
Organism: Ptychobarbus kaznakovi; assembly: GCA_027422405.1. NCBI lineage: Eukaryota > Metazoa > Chordata > Actinopteri > Cypriniformes > Cyprinidae > Ptychobarbus > Ptychobarbus kaznakovi. The sequence goes on along the minus strand of CM049800.1, from coordinate 4,475,398 downwards.
TACGCATGTGTACATGCGTACATACATAAATGAACATCTCACCCTTCAAGTAGTCGCTCAATTAGTGTTTCAACCACTGAAAGACGTCAATAAAACAGCTTGTAAACAAAATGTCATGTAGCATTTCATTCAAGTCATCAGTGTCTACAGCTCGTTATTTGCTAGAGAAATGAAGATCTGGGTTAAAAGTTTAGATTTGATCGGACTACGGAAACTTTTCAACTCAGATCAATATTTTGTGTCCAGTTATGTACTTAAATGGGAAGTAGCTTTATATTGAGCGGGATAATCTAGATCCAGTTGTAATCGCAAAATAAATCCCTTTAGGGTGATGATCAAGTCCTGATCACCCTTTTATGGATTATTCTGCGCGAACAGCCAGCTGGATTAGGGCTGCAACTAACGATTATTTTGATAATCGATTAGTTGATTATTCTTTCGATTAATCGATTAATCGGATTAAATGAAATTATTCTATTGACAAAATACACACTATTCCACATTCTGCTCAATGTCCTTCAAACTACCTGAATGCTATGAAAACATACCTGTCATAAAGAGAAAACACATTTTATTGTCATTTATTGGGAAAATTACAAACAGAAACAACCTAATTAGTATTTATAATTGGCCTCATAACACATTCTTGCTTGCATTGTTTATGTACTTTTTGACTGTAATTGCGTATCTGAAAAAAAACACTATAAAGTGCTCTGTTTCATAGATAACAGCAATAATTATATTATAGCATTAATAGCCTACTACTGTTTCTAAAGAGCTTACACATGACTTACAGAAAGCTAAACATTGTGGTAATAATGCTGTTAGTTTATTTGTTAAAAAACCTTACATACATTTGTTTTAATAAATTTGTAAAGCACTGTAATAGTGAATATAGTTTAAATCTCTCATAATAAAGATAATAAAGACTCTGTGTAAACTAACAGGTGAGAGGAATGTTCTGCAGGAACACACGTTCACTTTGATCACAGTCAAGTCTCTATCTTCCTGCTGATGAAAGTTATTACATAAAGAAAGTAAATTTTTGACATGCAGTTCCCTTTTCTACCAATATGTCTAAAATTTGTGAAAAAATGTCCATTTATTAAAGTCTGATTACAAAAAACCGCCCAGTGAGCTATAGCAAAAAACGAAGAAAACGTGCACTTTCCCTCGGTGAAAGCTCCGCAGAAACCGAAGAAAACGTCACTACCACGGTCCCTTACTGAAAGCTCCGCAGAAAAAGTGCACTTTCCCCACAGTCCCTTACTGAAAGCTCCACAGAGAGCGAACTAAACCAACCCCCCTCTCTGTGTTCCGTGTCTGACGCGCGTGCACGCGCCATTCGGTAAATTAAACTTAACACAGACGGTCAGGACGGACCTTTAATGCTTGCCATTTATAGATAACAGTGGCGGCTGACTTTCAAAGAGGGGAAGCTCATTTTGCCTACATCATAAAAATTGTCCGGCCCTACGCCCATGTCTCCAACTAGGCGTTTTCCAGTGACGCTAGCCTAGCCTACTGTATGTGAATGAATGAATGAGTGAATGAATGAACAAACAAACAATCTAAAAAAAAAGATATTAATCGATTGTGGGAATTAGGTTAATGAAACAAGGAATGTGGTGTATAATAGGGTTGTGATACCATAAAAATGTTTCCCCGAAAACAGGAATACTTAATTAATGTGAATTGACTGGCTATTGTTATCCATGAAATGATCTAAACAAAACTCATAGCACTGCACAGAAGCTGCATCAAGTGACATTTATTCATTTAGACTATATTTATAATTGCATGAATAATGTTATGGGATTAATGTTTTAAATACTAAATTCATGTTGGAAAATAATGTAATATGCCTACTTTTAGACGGGAAACTTAAAACGGCCAGCAGGTGGCGGTGGGATTCTTTCAAAACGGCTGCAGGAGCGAATCAAATGACTGGCTTCGTGAATCAGTGATTCGCCCAAATGCAGATTTGGATTCGAACACAAACGAAACAAAAACAGCACTCTTGCTCGTGTCAGGAGCATTTTTTGCTCGCATATCTTGTTTCCGAGTTAAGCAGCATGCCGCAAGTGCAAAGCCGCTTTGGGACTGAGCTTGAATAGCCAGCGTCAGCGACTCTTTATAGTACAAAATCGCTGTCAATCAAAAGGAGATACAGACCGTCCAATCATCACGCAGAAGCCCGCCAGGCCAGCCCACTCCTCCATTCACCCCCAGAGACGCTGAGCGTCCGTGGGCGGGAGCATTTATCCAAGTTTGACCGTCTAGTTTCGAGGCACTGAAAAAAACTGTTCAGAGCAGCCCCATTGAAGTGGACGCTGTGGCTTCAGCAAGAAATACACTGACGCTACGGGAATGTATGAGAAGGAAATCGACCTGCTATATGTAGCTGATTCTGAACGAACTCGTATTCGAGATGGATCTAACGCATTTTTAGTCAATAAAATGTTAACACAATAGTGACCATTAATTTTTTGACTAGGGGAAGCTGTCCCTTGCAGTCTTAAAGAATCCCCCCCCTGAACATGTTGCACGGCACTGTACGCGCCTTTACACTAATGCATTAACTTAAAGCTCAAAATAAAGAATGTTTTGGTCAGGGAGTAACTTCCTGTCTTGTGGTTTTCTCGTCTCAGTGCTGTAATTTGAGCAACCGACTGAAGTTAGTTTGTCGACTAATCGATAATGACAATGATTATTTTTGCATAATCGATATAATCTTGGTTGAAGCCCTAAGCTGGTTCTTTCTGTATTAGTTTCAATCAGTAAAGTCCAGTCTGCTGTTAACGTCGATGTCCTGTTCTTGTGAGTCTCAGCCTGTCGTGTTCCCTGCCTAACCTGTTTTTGGATTATTTATTAAAGTCTGATTATTTTTCTGAGTTCATCCTCGTCTCCTCACTTCCCTCGTGTGTGTGCTCGTGACAGTAAGAAGGTATGTTAGATTTAAGTTAGACATACTCAAGGAGAAGAGCTTAGTCGGCAACAAAGACAAAGATCTCTCTCTTTCTGCTTTTCTCGCTCTCTCTGAGGTGATGCTCCGACTGGCACGTCCTCTTTCTCAAGCAGCATCTAACTGCGTCACTCCACTAATATCATGGTTTAACATAAGCCACTCACAACTACACTGAATTGCTTTTACACACTGCAACACATACATTTCTGTATTTTTTTCAGTGCTAACAATGCTATCCTTCACTGGAACGGGCCCCACTAGGATTTGCCACTGCTGTATTACAAACAATATTATGTAACCTACAGTAAATGACCTCAAGCAAAAACTCTGCCCTCTCTTTTAAACGTCTGGCATTAACAGTTTCAGCTCAGTACCGATTCGCCCCTTGATTTTTCAAGGAAATAAATGACCTCACTGGAATTCTATCGTTCGATAATCCGATTCTGCTTAAAAATCCCTTTATTAGCGCCCATTAGGCTGAAATGACATTAACAGGAAAGTACATACAAGAGATGCAGTCATGCAGGGGTGAATAAGAAAAGAAAACCAGCCTGCCCTGAGAAAGAAAAATAGAATTAAGTCTTCTGACAGTCTGCTTCGGGTTTAATCCTTAATCAAATGCTTCAAATGTCTCTTCGCAAATCAAGATTTCCGCTAAAAGCTTGTTAGCTCTGCTTGATATAGTACAGGTCAACTGTACACCTGCCCCCAATTACTTGATTTTACATCTGTCCTGGAGCTCAGCTGTAATTTTTCAACAGTTTGAAGAGATTAGACCGAATAACACGTTTTGAATCTGAAATCTGAATAACACTGCCTTCGTAAACAGTATATGATGGTAAAGACATCAATGCTCGTCTCAAATTAATGTCTAAATGCCTTTATCTGGTTGGTTTGATCTTTTGTAGCCAATAATATCCCACATTCTTATGCTTGCGGTTCAGTGACTGGTGGAAGGAATAATTAAAAGAACGAAATTTATTCATAAATTATCTGTTTTTCATTTTCTCTTTCAATCTTTACCTGGAAATAATCTTTGTTTAGTCATTAAATATTTGCTTGGTTATCTGAAGTTTACTAGAATGCATTGTAGATTATTAGATATGACAAAGTGCCTTGGAAGTCTTTATGAAACCAATTTCCTTATGAGATACGTTCATAAAAGCAAAAATACTTTCTTCGGTTTAGAACACAGCCAAGGTATCTGGAGAAAAAGGAAAAGAGAAAAAAGAAATAGAATGACAAAGTTGTCCTCATATGCAAATACTATAACCTGACAGGTGAGTGATAGGTGTGGCACTGCAGTCTGTTCATACAATACAAAGTGATAAATGTACTTTAAACGTAAGGGATGTGACGAGATCTCGTGGCACAAGATCTCACGAGATCTTATGTGTCTCGCGAAATCCGACTGGTCTCGCGAGAACGTGACGATATCCTAGCAAAATATTTTGCAATGTTTACATTAGAGCTGCGCAATTAATAGTTATAAATTGCACTTGCGATCTTAATTCAAACACCCACGCGATCTTATTTCTGAACGACAATGATTCAGCTATGTCTATTAAGACTGTTTCACATCACGAGTGTCAGTGGAGCGTGAGAAGCAGGTTTTGTAGCTGCCCATGTTGATGAATCAGAGGGTCGGCCATCATCACACTTCCGATGTGAATGCTGTCATTCACTGATATGGGCAGCGACAAAACATGCGCTGCTCGAGCTCCACTGACACTCGCGATGTGAAACAGGTGTTAAAGACATTCAAATCTGCATTCATGCTGCTGCTGATCCACAAAGAGCAAGAGACTTTTCAACCACACATCATTATTTCTGTGTTAAAGACATTTAAATAACAGAAGTACTTTTTAGTGCATTATATTTCAAGTGTTCTGAAGCTGTTCCATAGTTTAATCTGAGGTACGGATGAATATTTAAGTCGTTGAATTCAAGTTCAGGTAAACTCTTCTCTCTGCTGCGGCGGTCTGTCATCTTCCATTCAGCATTCAAACTGCGTGTTGCGTTCTGTTACTGCAGTCAAACTCTCTTCAAGAGCACACAGTAACTGAGGTTTGAAAACGGTTAAAAGAAAAGGCTCAATTAACTAACGCACAGATTTAATACAGTACTTATCAATATCTCTTCCCTCTGAACTTTTCTTTACTTTGCGGACTCGGAGCGGCGCAACGCGCAAACCCCTTGCTCAGAATGATGCGCTTGAAGCAATACGGAGTCACGGCCAGTGTTGCCAACTATTTTCAATGGAAAGTAGCTAAAGTCTGCTCGAAAAGTCGCTAAATGTTGCTAGATGACGTCATGCGCAATTTTGCATATTTATGACGTAATCACATCCTATTTTACATTCTGCCTAAAATGGTGGTACTTTATAACTGTTTTCCCTAATCCGTGCTCACATAATGTACTTTAATATACTAGCCGAGTATCCAGTATAAAAAAAAGAAAGAAGAAAAACCGGTCAAATTCAATAGTTTTATTTCAAACAAAGGAGAAGCAGGCAAGTGATTGGTCCGTGGCAACACCGTGTGCACATGCGCAGCTCATTCACATCTATGTCAGCTGCCGTGCGGTCACTGGAATGTGCTGCTCCTCTCAGCCGGAGCCAGCGCTCACTGATCAGAGCAGACACAGGGAGAGGTGTAACTCAAGATCTCACGTGCTCGCAGGACAGTACTGGCGACATTTGGAAAGTTGCTAAGTTTGTCCAAAAGTCACAAGATTTGTCGCTAGGCGCTTTTTAAAAAAAAAAGTCGCTAAAGGGGTCTGAAAAGTCGCTAAGTTGGCAACACTGCACGCAGGTATTTGTGACATTTTACCAGATTTAGTCGTACACTTATTCACTTTTATTTGTAAATAAAAATGTTTCACTAGGTTTTATACAATTATTGTGCACCCATGATTTTTCTAGAGTCTCTTTTGCTGCTTATTATCCACTAAACTAGTTTATAATAGTGTTTTTGTCAAAGATTATGATTATATATATTTTGTATTTGTTATTATATATATATATTTTTAAAAAACAAAGCAAGTTTATTTCACAAAAATTAAGTTAAGACCGTTAAGAATATGACTGAATAAACAGCATAAGGTAAGGTTATTAAATAGCAGTCCCAAACTCATTTTTGTTAATACAATTAAGTTGGTATGAGCCATGAGATATTTAAATATTTAATCATTGAGGAATTTAAAAATAAAAAATGTTTAGCTCAATCCTCAATTTATTACGAATTAAAAAAAGTTCTCGTGACCCGAGTATCGTGTCTCGTCTCGTCTCGTGGGATAAGTGTCTCGTCACACCCCGAAATGTCTAAGCAAGCATGCTTTATGGTTGGTCATAATATCTAAAACCATCCCGTCAAGCATACATTCTTCACATGTTATTTAATATCAGAAGCTGGTTCTGTATGGAAAGACTAATCATGAGGGCTGTCTTAACTAACAACAATGTATGAATGTGCATGTTTCTCTGGCATTAGAGAGGCACGCAAATGTGCACGTTGAATGAAGAGCCCTGTACAACACAGGCAAAACACTAGGCAGTGTGCTGGGAACAGGTCAAGAACACGACCTTACTGGCAGGGTTATGTTAAAGTGTTCCCTCGCTTGAAGCCAGCTGTTGATCCCCTTTCCCTAGGGACATCTCCATCGTTACCAGCACGTCAACCAAACACTAGAATAAATGCAGCAACAGCATAAAACAGCTGAATTTATTTCTTAATACTTCAGGTCTAATTTAACTAAAAAAACTTACATCAACCATGCTATTTACTAGTATAAAACCAATTGAATTTCAGTCATCTTAAATTCTAAAGCATCCCAATTGTTTGTTTCTATGATTTATCGTGATAAAAGACTAAATAAACCCCACAAGATCATGTAAAGTTGCTAAGCTCAGGATATCTGAAAGACACTTGATCTATCATGGGTGATCATCATGCTGCTGTGGTTAGGTTAGCCATGTATAACAGCCTACTAGTCACGTATGAGTCTCTAGCTCTAGCAGTATTAGTCACTAGTTTGGATGATGCCCAAAATAAAAACTAAAGATTAAGCTTTCCAACTAAAACATAATTATCAATTTTAAGGGGAATTCTAAGGCGAGACGATTCAGTCGTATTTACTTGCATATATACACACACAAACACAATCCAATTAAATAAATAAACCACATTATTGTAAATATATCAACATAAGTGTAGTACTATGCACACACATACCAAAACATCACTATAATTCTAATCATAATCATATGATATAAGCAAAAAAATATACAGAGAAGAGTATATTGTATATTATTGCTTTGTGTAGTAATATTGTAATAAATGGCAATATTTTATGTAACACAAAAATGCCAACAAAGTGCTTTGAAAAGAAAGGAGCTGGCCACCGATGGATTAAAGTGGGCACGTACACCACGATTCTCTTGCTATGCCTGAAAACCCAGTATGCTAACCTACAAAGACAGCACTTTAGGGCATCACAGGCGCCACCGCTGATATCTAAAGATGCAGTCTACACAGGCAGCTCACTGTGCTATAGAGACGTGGTCAGAAAACGCGAGTACGATGCCCAAAAATGCTGTCTATGTAGGCAGCTTAATAGTTTTTAATACGGTTTTTGGGACATAAAATCGCCCTGGCATTTTTTTGGTCCAGGCGGCGAACTTTTCAAGAGAACTACCGGCCCTAGTTCGACACCGGGAAAAATGCCCGATAGTTCCAGCCCTGGCATTGACCAACACCTAACGTTAACTTACCAGTTTTAAGAAAACAATAAAACGTTGATGTGTTCATCACAACTCAGTTACCATGTGACACCTCTCAACATGCGGCACAATTTATTATGCCTTTTTTGTCATTCAACTAGTTTGTCAACTTTTGTAGAGCTCGAAATGAACGCTCGCGAGGCTAACGTTTTGCGGCTAATAGCTGACTGACATTTAGATAACTATTAAACTACACTATTTAACTACACAGTAGTACAATTACAGACCAATAACATTTTCCACATAATGTTTGTTAGGGTTTATCCCCTGTGTTTGTTTATTTTGGCATTTTCGAGGAGAAAAACAATATTTTTGCATTAAGTTACCTTTCCGCCCTCCATCGCGTCTTGTCAAATGTTCGATGACGTCTGGACGTACGTTGACTCGGTTGAAACTTTGCCTTTTTCCTTCGGTTTTCCTCAGGATTCAACTTTTAAATAAAATTAAGGATAAAAACAATAAATATATAAATAAGTCGCCAAGTATGGAGTAGCTTAAAAGGGAGACCGAGTAAATGTCTTCAGATACCTCTCTACAACTTATTCTGACAGGCTCACTCGTTCTTAAATACGTTTATTTATCCTCCTTTTTCTTATCTGGACTATTTTTAACTACACTAAAGTTATCAGCTCGACCCGGTGAGTCTGAAATGCTGTCTAGGTTCGCCGGGTATATGTACGACGCAACAATGCGGGAGTGAGGTGGGCTGGACTGGAATAAAGATCTGTGATTGGCTCTCACCAACTGCGTAAAAGAGCGTGCAGAAATAACGTGCGCATCAAGAGAGTCACGCTTGAAAGATCGAGTCATTCTTAGATAATATGAACAATATTACACTTCTATTTCCGGGGACGGGGATGAGTTAGCATTCCTTTGGAGAATGCAGTCAATGTTTCTAATAACATCTTATTTTTATTTTTACGTTTTCTTTCTTTTTTAACCAACAAGTGCATTTAAACAAATCTTAATACAAACTTCATCAATGTTCACTAAGCCACGATTCAGCAGTATTACAAATATGATTACTGTTGAGTTTCTTTTCAAAATAAGATTTCATAACTGTATAGAATAGAATAATACAACAACATATAGAACAAAAATAATGATGTGACATGATAAGAATATTTAGCAAATGCATGCCAAAATAAAACGAAAAGACGAGAGAGGTGCACACATATATTTAGAAAATGCAGTGCATGATAGAGAATCTCTGATTCTTAAAAAAAATATATATTTAAAAGTGTTTAAGGAAGTGTGTACGGAGAAAACAATCCTTCCAAATAAAACTGTTTGCATAATCGGAATAGAAAGAAACCTTTCATGTCTTATTCCTTTGAAATCTAATGAAAACAAAAGTAGGTACTGGCGACAGAAAAGCCTGGGAGAGAGAAAAAAACACCATACGAACAAAATGATAATTATTGCTGTTATAATTGTTGCAACCCAATATTACATAATAGCTTAATACTATTTCTCAACTCTTCATTTCTTAAACTTATTTATATAGTTGGTTTACATTTTTACATGTTACAAAATTCGATTTTGAAGATGTCAGTAAATAAATACTGATCCCAGATCCACTGTATATGTTAAAGATGTTGGCAAATGAATTTGAACACATAAAAAAAATCTTAAGAGATATACAAGCTTATGTGGCAGAATCACTTATGCAAAGACATCATATCCTGCCAAGAGAGGAAACGGGTGTCCAGGTATGTGCTGCATGAGCTGCCTATTCGGGACGCTTTGTACCAGATCAGTGATTAAACCTCCAGACTTGCAGTCAAACTGAACAAGTGTTTGTAGAGAAGCTCAAAGAGCGATTGTGTCTCACTCCTACAGACAATTCCCTCTGGATCGTGGGAAAGAGAGAGATGAGAGGAGCTAATACGTAACAACTCATTATGACACAGAGGTTTTGTTCGAGTTGGTGGGGAAGTATCTGCTTATCGCATAAGAAAAATAATCAACCTGCAAGATCAGGAAACAACAGCGCATTGGCACAATAATCAAAACTACACACAAATGAGAAAAAACTGACATAAGTTAAGAGTGCACACCTTTGGTTTCATTGTTACATTTCTTTGATATGCTAAGAAAAACAAAAACAGACATTTCTGAACAATCAATGATGGATGTTCTAAACCTGGGAGACAGAAAAGAAAATAATAAAATAAGCATGACAGTCCAGGATGTTCGTCATCTCAAGCCTTCAGAAGAGCGTGAAACGAGTGAATCTAGCGCTGAAACAATACAACGCAGGAAGACTTCCAATCAGAATAAACTCTGTTCAATAAGATTCATGGAATTTCTGGAAGCTTAACATAAACATTACCTACAATGCTACTAGTACTATTCAAATATGACTAAAACAAATAACATTAAGAAAATAATACAAAAACAATTATATGTAATTATATATTATTTACAATGCGTTATTTAAATATAAATGTATAGGCTATTACTATTATTAAATTATATATATACAATTCTATAATTGTATTGATATTTATACCATGCTAAAGTTGGAATAAATCAGAGCATAAACCCATTGTCCTGTGTTTATCTAAAACAAACTAAATGTTTCTAGTCACATGCCGTTCAAATGGAATTGTGACACTTAATATTTAAAAAAAAAAAAAAAAAAATGTATATTAGTAATTTTTTATTGTTCCTTAAATTTGTTCCTGCCTGGATTTGCCTTTGCAGGCAGCATGCAGGGGTGTGTTGGCCTCATTCAGAAATACTGCCCAGTCAATCTGTCAAAGGCAGAACAAGCAGCCATACACTCTCTTGGCAGGGTTTGTGGACTCCTGCACGTAAGGGGCTAACTAATGAGCTCTTTTGTTGAGCTAATGTACTTAGGCAGCATATAAACTCATTCCATAGTGCGTATCAACCGCACCAGCCAACAACCATATGCTTCTTTCACTATGAGAACCACGATTAGGAGTTAGCAGTGAATTTCTGGGGATTTTAATAAAGTAAATAACAGTACTCAGTTGTAGGACAACCTTGCCTCACATTTATTCTCCTTGTCAAACAACAGGCAGGGCAATCTCAGACTGTTGTCAAAACACAAAAGCTGCTCATGAGGGTGATATAACTTCACATTTTACATAATAAACATGATCTGTGTATCAGCTGACAACTAAATATTCCCCTAAAGATCTGCAGGCCTGGATGGAGAAAGCCATGTGTTTAATATAAATCAACTTGGGGTTGTTTTTATTTTCTACCTCGTTCATCCATGTTTGTTAAATTTGACATAAAACTGAAATGTTTTTACAGTAGATAGGCTACACCATTACCTTGGAAGGATCACAATGATGTGTTGGGTTTCCAGTAAATCGCAGGTGGTGAGGGGTTTCATTGACTGAGTTGTGAAAATTGACCTCTGAATATGGAAACTGGACAATAGTAAAGTATGTATATTACAACATCGAGATACAACAGACAAATAATCACACCTTGCATCTAAGCAGGTGGTTTTCCTTCAACTGTGCTGGAATATGTGTTCTTGGGACCCCCTCAGGCCTGGGTTCAGGTCTTCAAAAGAGGATGTTTTATTTTTAAAAGGCCTTTCTCACTCCCCCTTGAATGGGCATTTAGGGAATTTTAGTTTACAATCAAACTAATTAAGAAATCAAGAAGATGAAAAAGGTCACACTTTTGTGCAAAATTCATAGTTATTTTACAAGCAATGGGTGTATGGATCATTACTTAAAGGAATAGTTCACCCAAAAATGAAAATGATTTTATCTGCTTACCCGCAGGGCATCCAAGATGTAGGTGACTTTGTTTCTTCAGTAGAACACAAATTAAGATTTGTAACTCAAACCGTTGCAGTCTGTCAGTCATATAATGGTAGTCAATGGGACCCACGGCTTTGAGAGACAAAAAAACATACATAGACAAAACCAAATTAAACCCTGCGGCTCGTGACAATACATTGAGGTCTTAAGACATGAAACAATCGGTCTGTGTAAGAAACTGAACAGTATTTATATGATTTTTTACCTCTGGTCTACCACACTGTCCAACTGTCCTGAGCGCGTGTTCACAACATCCGGCGCGCGACGTGTCGATGGGCTCTGGCATAGTAGACGCATGCGCGGATGTTTTTCATTATCCCTTTAATTAAGGAAAATATATATTTTAATGCTGACACTATATGAAAGTTCTCAAAACTGCAGTTGAAAAGATTGCTATAATATGTGATTGAAACTCAAATAATAAATCAGGACAATGCATGTATAACTGTGAAAAGGGTTGTCCTTGTCTGACCTTTTGCCCCCAATCATTGCTAAAACGAAAAGAAAAGCCAATACACAGTTCAGCTAGCAATCTAGTGTTACTGGCCAAGAAATGCTTCTGGTAAGTGTTAGACACAAAGTGCTAAATTTGCAGCAGTCACTTCAGAATCAGAAAGAAATAACTAATTTGTATTATTATTTACTTACAATAATTGATACTTTTTTCAAAACAATGAAAGTTAAAAAAAAACTGTGGCTATCAAACATCAAATAGATGCCAAAGCAACAAAGTATCCTAAAAGTAGTCCATATGCACTATATTCCAAGTCTTCTGAAACTATACAAGATTTGTGTGAAAAACAGATTAATATTTAATTAGTTTTTTAACTGAACATCTACACTGTATTATTATTTATTTATTTATTGTGTTTTTGATATAATTGTATAATGCAGAAGTCACTAAATGCACTGATGTTTTATGATTAGGCTTTGATAGTAGTTGTTAAGAGGTCAGAAAATAAGTGGCATTGCCCTGCCCTAAAGACAAGCTCTTTCAAGAATACACACACAACAGGTTGATTTATCTGGGAAATCTTACCTTTACTTTGAATCACTTCTAGCTTTAGCATTTAATTGCAATCTGCAAAAAAAAAAAACAGGAGGAGTTCGAAAGAGCATATACTAGTGTAGGGCATATAATATAGACATCTATTTTGATATTAGCAACAGCTTTATTTAGAACCAAAAACAATGTGTAGCTAAGGTCAAAAGGTCGTATAGCTGAATTAGCATAGCATCATGCCAGAAAATCTGGGCAGTCAAGGCCACAGACTGACCTTTTATCTATATATATATATTAGCTGTCCAAACTAATACCCAGTCAGCCGGCATCCTTGGCATCTATGCACATATATGAATTTCATGGTCAGTATGTCTTTGTGTCGTTTGAGTCACTGGGAGTGAATCCAGGCACAGCCCTGGCCAGTTCATATTTTGGCCTTGCATATGCACGTTCTTACTGGTAATTTGAACTTCACTCTACCTATGACATTTTAGTGCCAGGACAGTTGAGGGAAGGTCTCAACTTCATAGCTGTGAAATCTGATACGTTGGTTGCAGAACTGACAAGCCCTCTACAACAGCGCCGAAACGCCTAATGCCCTCTCTGCCAGTTTCGCCCTACTGACTCTGAGTCACCGCCCCATTTAGGCCAGCTGGAGAAGGCCCGGCATGTCTCATGGGTTTGTTAATAGGACCACTGCAGGGCATTGTTTAATTCAGCACCTCAGCAGATTTATAACGACTACAGGAATCAGTACCCTTTCTAAAAAGACTATGAAAGAACAGCTTAAAAAACTTTTTAAAACATTTATTAAATCAGATATTAGACTACGTCAACTGCTGCATACAGTGCAAAAGAGATTTTTAGGGGTAGATTTTTTTCAAGAAATTAATAAAGAAAGAATATTTTAGTTTTTCTACTGCAAAATTTCTTATTTAATTATAAAAAAAATAAAATAAAAAATTGAGCGTTTTTCCCCAGTGTATATTCATATAAAAAAGTGATGTAGCAGCAGCATTTTTATCTTCTAAATGTACAGATTGTTAAATCATAAAAATTCTTAATGTTCTTTTTTCTAAGAAATATTTATGAATTTATTCATTTTTTGTGCATACAGATTAATTTTGTATAATCGCATCAGAGGGTTAACTGCTGACATCATCTGCCAAATGAATATTTAATGTACATTTTAATTTGTCACATAGTTCCGTATATCAGTTTGTATGTCTGCCATGTATGTCTGTCTCTAGAGAAAGAAAAATAATAATCTGAATGCCATTAAAAGGTTTATGTTTTAACACATTATTACAGAAATGCAGCTACAAAGCTTAAAATATGCATACATGAAGATTTTATTTTACATGCGTTTCATTTCAGGTCACAAAGGTCGATGTTAGACCTCTAAGCCCATTGCACTTGTTTTTACAGGTTGAATAGAAGATTTAGAAGTATTTACTTGAAATATGCAAAGTGGTACATTACATAATCAGATCAACGTGGTGGAATTTGAAGTGATGACATTTTAACAAAGTAGTATTTGTGTCTAATCTTGGCCGTTATATTCCTTTCATTCAACGTTGTGCAAAATTCAATGTCCAATGTTAATCATATAGACATTGCCTGAACTAAATAGACCCAGGATTGCTTGATAGCAATAAAAAGTTGTCTGATTATTTTACTGCCACAGCATTTCCTTGATTAAATTAAAGACGCACAAGATAACACATTAAGGCAGGCTTCTGCTAACAATGACTCACCTTCTATACTGATATCAGCTGCACATGTCTGGCTGATGCAACAGTGACTTTAGTAGCTATGCAGAAGTGAACTGTAATTGTATGAACCCTGAACTATAAATGACTACATTGCTTATTTACTCAATCCACTTTGATTTGATAAAAGGATGCATGATGCACATCAGTTCACTTGTTGACAACTGATTGCAGAGAGCACTTCTGAGGAAGAATGACACTACTGTCTGCGAGGTTCATTTCATCAAAGCTCTGAAAGATAACAAAGGAGTTAGGAGCGAGTTAACAAGATATCCTCAGGCATAACTTTATATTCTGTTAACAATTTAATAAAATAACACTTGCTGATTCATTCTTTCTTGTATTTAGAATGATCTCAATGTTAAAAACCGTCTGCTTACATAGAAAATATTTTCATAGTTAAATTGTTGCTTTTAATTTATGTCTATATGCTAAACATATTAAAAGATATAACCTGTTGTGCATTTAATATTACAGAGTCTAAAAAGTTCAATAAAATCCCTCTCTCTAATTTGACCTACATGCAATAAGGCTAAAATGTAAAAAAGACCCTTTGTCACACACACACACACACACACACACACACACACACACACACACACACACACACACACACACACACACACACACACACACACACACACACACACACACACACACACACACACGTGCAAAAACACGTGTTTTTTTTTTTATGGACAAAATCACTCATGCGGGTTTGGAATGATATAAGGGTAAAACAAACAAACAAACAGAACATTCATTTATGGGGGTGAACAATTCCTTTAAATATGTTTAATGTATTATTGATAATAATAGAAACATAAAACATTACAAATTCCTAATATAACTACATATCAGCAGCTGACACCTGTCACTACAGACGTTCAGTAACCCATGAGGATGTTTGTTTTGTGTCAGTGTAAACAGAAGCCTATAGCAACAGTGCACCTATACGGAAAATACTCAATTTAACATGATTTCCAGGATGATCAACTATATCAAAACTATGTACTTGCAGTCATCGCAAAGCATAGTGTGCAGTCACTTTGCTTGTTTCAACTAAAAATAAAAAATACAGGCCTTTCAAAGGCCATTTTTCTTTAATTATTCTGTGCTTCATTTGATTCTGAATATGAAGCTTCATTCATGGAGGACTTCCCTAAGGGTGGATGAGTTGTTCTCATAGTGACATTAAGTGCTGTGTCATATCTACAAACACAGCGTTGAGATCTAATTAGGACTAAATGTATTCCTTTATTTATTCAACGGTTAATTATTGCTAGGCTCTATTCAATGCCTTGACATGTGGAACAGCAGTCTGTGGCAACAAACTGAAGAATGCCATTATATGCCTGATAGCTTTGACAGGAATTTATTGACCGAAAAATGTATGAAACGTATTCCATTGCATAATAAAATATTAAACCAAAAGACATAGCACACAAGTACATACATATCAAAACTGATATATATCAAAACCGTTACTTTAACTTGTAACAATATTTTACATTACTATTTTTAGTGTATTTTGACCAAAAATTGTAGCATCGGTGAGCATTTCTTTCAAAAACATAAAAATACTTTACCGACCCCAAACTTTCAAATGATAGTGTACTGTTCAAAAGGAAGATCATCTTTTTGGCCCTGCTGTACATCTTTAATGATTTAACTAAAACTGAATGAGCAAAACTGATGAGGAAATAGTGAGCGACTACTGAATCTAGTCGTGCTTCATCCCCTCTGGCATTCATTATGTCCAATTAAGCATCTGCCTCTCTAGCTTTTCCCTGCAACTGGGCACAATATAAAAACAGGCTGTCAGATAGAGTTAAGCCAAAGCGCTTTTAAACCAGCGGAGCATCAGAGTACCGTCCTGCCTCAGTCGAGAGAACACTTCGTAGTCCAAACAACAACCCAATCCAAAATACATTTGACAGACTAAACAGATGTAAAAAATAGTTGTATTTTCCATTCAGTTGATTGAATATTTGAATTCCACGTATCTGTTTGTGTGGAGTCTATATGTTTTGTCCAGCTGTTGAGCGTAATTCAAAGTGCGTGTCAAAGTCGAGTTTTCATCAGAACAGTTTGACAGAGGAAAATCCACAACTCCATCCCTTTAGACAGGCACACGATGAATGGGAGCATTTATAAGCTTTCATTACGAACATTTTAGCATTCCACTAGTAAACAGAATATTTTTGTGACGTGTTTAAAAAGCATGTGGATATACCAGAAAATATAGGTCAGGTTTATGACTGCAAAGAAGTCAGTAATTATACAGGAAGTGACATAACTTTATCATTTGAGTCATCAAGTGTCATCGTCTCTCTGTATGGGAAGTTGGTCTTTCATTGGAACTGGGTTTGAATACGTGTGTGTTTGTGTTTGCAATCAGGATCAGACTGGTTTAGATTTACAAGCACATGATGCTGAGGTGTAACGCTTGTGTGCCACCTATCACATCTCTTTTTCTTTTACTCTCCTTTTGTTACAACCCCCACTGCTCCTGCTATCTTGCCATCACAGTCTCCTATTCAACCTTTCAGTCTTAAATCTTCTCTCATGATGCATGGGCCATGACAGATTAGGCAGCTCAGAATAACATGTACATCACATTTTATGGTTACATTTTACCTGAAAGTAAATGGAAAAGTTAGGCTTTAAGTTAGTTTTTAAAAGAAAAAATTATTAATACAACTTCTTACACAAATACAACCAACATAAATAACTAAAAATAATATAATAAAATTGAATCTGCATTTGGATGCATTTGATAATATGCATCACATAATAACATGTTTTTACAATTTTATTCATTAAAATTGCATGTACAATATTTATAAGATATATACTGAATGTAAAACAATCATGATCAAATAATCAAATCAAATAATGATCAAAATGGTGGTTAATTTGATATTTTCAATTCAATTTGACTAAAATTGCATGTGCAATAATTATAAAATAATTATCAAAATGCTGTTTTTTTATTTAAGAAAATGTACATCAAATGTATTTCTATTAACAAAAATGATAAAATATTGACCAAAATGCTGATTAATTTTATAATTGTATTTAATTTAATTCATTTAAATTGCATTTGCAATAACTATAACAAATAATTTATTTTAAAAAGGATAAAAATAGTTTGTATATTAGGTAAGCAATCCATTCCATTTATTAAGGAAATAAATAACACCTCAGTAGTTTTCTAAGCAATCAGTTTTACTCTATTCGCCCTGGGAAGTCAAGCACAATCTATCATTTTTTTAAATATTTGTATTTCCATTACTAGTCCATCTCAGTATCCACAGTTCTTAAAAAGTTTGGAGTCTCTCTGCCTCTCTCTTTCCCTTTTATACTCTATCACACACTCACAAACACTCTCTCTCTCGACCTAAACCTAATTGCCATTACTAGAGAAGTGAATACGCTCTCACTGTCACATACACACCCTGAAAGCCAAACCTGCTAGATGTGTGCGTGTCTGCAAGCATGCACGTCTGCCATCTGACGGCACGTCCCACCTCTGCCATCTCACATCTATTTGTTTAAACAGGAACTTGAATGAAACAGCAGCTCAGCTTCTGAAGTCTTAACCACAACCTGTTATGATGGTTAATCCTGCCTTATAGAGCCATGGAAAAATGTCATAAGCTCGCAGCATCAGCCCAGCTTCAGTCAAAATCAGCTGAATGGAAACGGTGACGAGGTGGAAAGTAACGAATTACATTTACTCGCGTTACTGTAATTGAGTAGCTTTTTTGTGTACTTGTACTTTTTTAAGTAATTTTTTTAATCTGTAATTTTACTTTTACTTAAGTATATTTTGTGTGAAGTATTGTACTTCGCTACATTTTAAAACACATTAGTTACTGAGTAAAAAAAAATCGCTCCGTGGAAACAACTGCAGTAAATAATGGACAGAAGAAGAAACTGGCGCTAAAATCACAAGAAAGATGCAGACGGACAAGACGCGTTAACAAGAAAACCAGGCGTTGAACTATGAAGAACCCCTGGCCATATTTATGCTCTATTGCAGTGTAAGCTGTGTTTGCCTCGGGAGGCAGCTTATAGGCAACATGTGAAAGCAGCTTTAACATAACAAAAGGTTTTCTAGTGGAGGGTGTGCAATACGATATATAGTAATTGTTTTTTTTAACCGATTTGACATTATCGCCAAAAACCAAACAAATACTCTAAAAGTGTCGTGCTAGTAGATTAGAACATGAAGTTAAAATTCATGCATATTGCATTTATTGTAGGTTGCAGTTGTGATTAACAAAAGAAGTGTTTACAAAAGGTTTTGCACAAATGAGCCAGGGTTGCAATATTTGTGTGCAGTAATGCTGCAGTTTTAAAGTATGTGTTGTGACGCAACCAGTATTTGCCAACAACACCAAATTATATTTAAAAAAAACAAATCACTCTAAACAGTGTGTACGATATCTAGTAGATAGCTACTCCTCCGAGCATTTGGAGTGTTCTTTCACTGCGTGTTTCAGTCTGTTCAAACATGCGTTTAGAATGATATACAACAAAATTCGAAGAATATAAATACACACCCCCATATATAATTTCATATAGTAAGTCAACATCACATGAAGATGCCGTTTTTCTCAAAAAATCACCATGATTGCATAGGACTGTAGTTTTTATTTTTACAAAGTCAAAAAACAAGAAGTTAATTAAGAGACTTACGTTTTAGACACCATATTGCTCTATTTCGACAAGAAAAATAATTCCAAACACACCTACCATACACAGTTTTGCGTCTCTGACTCTGAGCAATGACGGGTTTTGTTCTTGAATAATCAACCGTTTAAATGATTTGTTCAATCGCAATGATTCACTTATCAGTGACTTGCTGACACCTACTGGTGGTTCTAATAACATTTAAAATATCTTGTGATTTTTTTTTTTTCAAATGACTATTTACATTTTGACCCTGGCATGGAGCACAAAACCAGTCTTAAGTCGCTGGGGTATATTGTAGCAATAGCCAACAATCATTGCATGGGTTAAAATGATACATTTTTCTTTTTGACAAAAAATCATTAGCATAAAAGTAAAGATCATGTTCCATTAATATATTTTGTAAATTTCCTACTGTAAATAATCAAAACTAAAGCTTAATTTGAACAACTTTAAAGGAATATTCTATAATTGGATTTTTTGCACCCTCAGATTCCAATTTCAAATATTGTCCTATCATAACAAACCATACATCAATGGAAATATGATTTATTCAGCTTTCAGATGATGTAAAAATGCAATTTAGGAAAATGGACCCTGTATGGTTTTGTGGTTCAGGCCACAGTCCATTTTTATGTCTTATTTATCAAAACATAATTTCTGCATTTGTAACACCTGCAGGCTAAATGCATTCATGTCAGTGTGTAAATAATGCTAGTGCATGCCGGTAGAACGATAATTCTAGTAAGATGCACAATCTATCTGGCGTTTCCCTTTGCACACAAAAAACCATTTGTAAAGACTGAATTCTGATTATGATTCAATTTGCCTTCAACAGCGGCCAATGTGTTATCCACATTCTTAATTAGTTTGGACCGATCTCTCTTGAATTAAAAACCCAAAGAAGTTTGAGAGTTGATAGGCTCTACTCACCAGGTGCTTGCAAACACTTCTCTCTCTGGAGAGCGCGCTGTGAAGCCCTAATTGCCAGAGTGTTAGTGAATCACAACCCTGTGAAACTACCAATACACACAAACGCAGCTGTCTTTCAAATAGGCCTAAACATAATTATCTACTCTTTGTTTAGTACCGCTTTTGGTAGATGTGTTTTTTCAGGGTTATAAACACTGTGTAGGGCTGTGGCCCTCCAGGTACTGAGTTTGACACCTTTGGTCTATCCCATTTTTTCTCTCCATGTTAAAATGTAACTTAAGTAATTTTTACTCTGAGTAAATTTGAAATGAGCTACTTTTTACTTTTACTTGAGTATATTTTTAGACTGGTACTTTTAACTTGTACTTAAGTAAAATTTCAGTAATGTAATGGTACTTTTACTTGAGTAGAATATTTCTGTACTCTTTCCACCTCTGCGTGGTAGCATCACATACTGTATCGTTCTGCGTTCTTAAACCTTGTCATTGGAACAGTCAGCAGTTCTAAGCTACTTCTGAACTAATTAAGATACTGACTATACAAGAGCAGTTACAAAACCCTCCAGGTTTTTCAGGTTCATGCACATGCATGTCTATTTCAGCTGCTTTGTTTTCATTGAAATAGAAGATACAGTACTGTACAGTCAAAACATTGGTTGGGAGATTCTGTCATGATTTACTCACCCTCGTGATGTTCCAGACCTGTATGACTTCCTTTCTTCCATGGAACAAGGAGAAGAGACTCTGAAGATGGGGCTGGTTACTCTTTTCCATGCCATTCCTGAGGATTTCAGCCTTAAAAAGGACACAAAGCGTGTTAAAAAGTGTCACAAAAGCGGTCAATACAACTTCATATTACGGAAATTCATTTCTGAATAAACTAAATGCTTGAATTAAGCTTTCTTGACAAAAGTAAATACATAAATAAAATAAAAATCATATCAATAAATAATAATAAAATCATATTTTGCCAATGTATGATTACAGCAGCCAACAAAGAATGTGAAAAGCTGTTCAGAGAAAGTGTGGCTACAAAAAGCAAAACAGTGTTTTTTATTTATTAGATTTTTGTACACATATTTTTTATTTTATTTTAGTTTTTGTATTTTTGTCACTATATAATTCAATAGTTTTGATGACTTAAGTTTAAATGTTGGTATTAAAATTGTGTAAAAGCAATATCTCAAAAAATCTCATATTATTGCAAAATGGATGCACAACCGTCTTTCATTGTTGTACACAGAGGTGGTCTAAGGCCACAGACAGTCACACTTCTGAAAGTGAAAATGAGAACTCAGGATGTAGAAATGCAAAACTTATAACCAGCACAGGGGAAATGTGCAGCTTGGTGTGTAATACAGTCTGTGGTTGACTGCGCTGGCACAAACCGCCTCGTACTGGTGAAAGGTAGAATCACCTGCTGACAAATAACATTCACACTAGTAAGGGGAGGATTGGGTTTCCCTTTCAAGCACACAAATACCCATCCAAAAACAAACTCAAAGCTCACTGAATGTCTGCAAGACGTCACATTCAGATCAGCGGCCAAGCGACTGAATAAAAAGACCCAAAGAAGGCTTTGACAGCATTCAGTGAGTGATAGTATTTGCTTACTGGTGCTTGCAGAAGCTTAGAGAGCGCGCCGTGAATGCTTTAATACTTTATTCGTTCCCACTGTAACAGTGGAAACTGCATACAGACAAACGCAGCTTAAAATATATTACATAAGTTTAGTCTCACTCTTTGTTTAGTAACACACAGTTTTTTTGGTTGTTTTTTATCAGTGGGTAAAATGTTGCAAAATCTGTACTGACTGGCTCCACAGGTACAGCGGGATCTTTTTCTCACTAGTGTCCCGTGTCAGGTACTTTATTTATTCTCCATTTAGTAACTTAATTAGATTTTTGTTTTACTAAGTGTCACGTAACAATAGTAAATCAGTTAACAGAAATAACATGTTAAAAGATTTAAATAAAAATTCAAATAAAGCATTACTCTCAAAATACTTCAAATAAACTGCAGGGTCTCATAGTAAAAAATAATCTTCTATAGGGATCAATATATAAGGTCAGAATGTGGTTCAATGATCAATAATTTTCCTAGGCAAAAATGATTAAAAGTTCTTTAGACTTTTTGCATTTAAGAATAATATAAATATAATGTAGTATAATAACTATTATTCTCAGGTCTAGGAACTTTAGTTTAAGAATAGATAAGATAATGTTATTTTGGTCACGTTTTGTGATTACTTTCGGTCAGTCTGCACTTGAAATAAACTTCTCATTGTGCCAGTAAGGCAGACACGTCCATCTCTCAGATCGGATCATCCACGTGAACACCAAATCCCACGTGGAAACAGTCCTTCTAAGTCACCATGCAAAGAATCAAACAGGCTCTTTGAAGACCATTCATGGCCATTCAAGCTACGAGGCATCAGACTAAATATCCTGACTGCAAAGGTCACAAGTCAGTCACGTAACTAGACAAATAAACAAGTCACAATGAGAGAGAATACTAACAACTATTATGTAAATACACAAGCTCAGTCACCAATCCAAATCAAAGCACCATCCACACTTCCTTTGAGAGAGACTCCCTTGCATTTCTGAGAGAAAAGAGGGAGAAATGATCTGAAATGCAATATTATATATTATGTGTTCAAGTGTAAATTAACTTTTACTGTAATTCTGTTTTTGTATAGCTATATGACCGGAAATAACTGTGTATTTGTGATATGCATATGTTACATACATATATATATATTATATGTGTTCCTGTGGCTCAGTGGTTAGAGCATTGCGTTAGCAGCGCAAAGGTTGTGGGTTCGATTCCCAGGGAACACACATGTTGACAAAACATGTATAGCCTGAATGCACTGTAAGTCGCTTTGGATAAGCGTCTGCTAAATGCATATGTAAATATAATATATACCTGTATATGGTAAACCCCCTCCCGGGTCCATAACTCGTTCGTGTTCCAAATTCCGGTGCGGGATACAGCCTCTAGCGTCATAGCGCCTCTCAGGAGAGTAGGTTTGTGGCATACATCCGTTACATATGTATCTTCTGTACAGGGTTCATCTCAGTCGGCAGGAAGTGGTTAAGTCACTGATGTAAGACGAAAAGAAGGGGGGTGTTTTTTTTCAATTTGTGGTTAAATGAGACATTTTAAAGTGTCGCATACACACAGATTGTCCTATTTGTTGCTGTTTTCATTTATGTTCCTTTAATGTTTGATTTTTACATTAGTGTATAAATACTGTACACTATACTATCTAAAAATGCTATTGCCAAAAAGCCACAATATAAAAAAGATTTAATTGGAATAGAGTTTTTATTTTATTTTATGCACAGCATTTGACAAAAGATCAAAGGTCAGAGCAATATTCAATTGCTTTTTTGTAATATAGATGGTCAAGGCACGTACTGGCTCAAAATTAAACTCGACCTGAGAAATGTTCACTGGAGTAACTATCCACCACTCTTATATCTGTTTCCTCTGCACAACATGCTCACAGTTGATTATTACATATTTTAGTTACTGTTGAGTCTTGGTTGAGCAGAAGAACTGAAAAGGACCCATGCAAGCCCCCTTGTGGAAGAATTAGTTTTTATTCTTTTTTTAACAAAGCCTTATTCTGATGAACAGATTTCCCGACAAAAGGTTCAGATCTTCAGATTCCCATAACCTCATGAGCCAGCGGCCTTCTGAGACTTGCCTGTTCATTTCTGACCCGTGTCCTCAATAACCTCACATCTTTCTCTGTTGTAGGTCTGGTATTTCGCACCAGGCCATTAGAGCGCACAGCTGTGCCACAACCGTCCCACAATGTCACATACGGCAAAGGGAGGAGCTTAGCAGTCACTAACTAGAACCTAAAATGCAATGATAGATTTCAGTTCAGATCTGTTTTACAGAAAACACATGCATTATAAATAATGGCTCCTGTCAGAGACCGGTCACATGCAAGAATGGGAGAGAACATCATTTATCAATTAAAAATGTGTTTTAAAATGGAAAACAAATGGTGTCCTCTACTATATGTAATATGGATCAAGTGAATCAGGAATAGTGGATTGTAAAAATGTTGGTTGGGATGAATATATGACCAATCCAGACAGCAAAGCACAGTGGTTAAACTCACAAAGAGGGATGACAGGTGGAATACTAAAGCACACTAAATCAATTACATAACTAACTGTCAAGCAGTCTGCCACGACTGCATTCAATCTGACTGAAATCAGCATTTGTCCTTGGTGATGATGAGGTCGATGGGATAGAAAAGAAAAGCTTTCACAATAACCACAAAAAAATCTCAAGGCAAATACTACTATTTTTCTTCCTTCCTTGCTTGAAAAAATATATATGTATAAGTGTATTTATTTTCAAACTATACAATAGTTATAATCATTATACAGTAAAAAAAAGCAGGCATATCAATATTCCATCTTACATTCTTATGACAAAAGCTCAAAATGTAAAACTAATTATGACCACTAGATGGCAGTCATAACATAGTTTAAGTGTTTCCTTGGCTTACACTGACCTACTTTTGGTATCACACCAATCCACACATGCCTCCATCCTTAATCAACATACAGAAAAACGATAGAAATTTAAAATAGACTACAGTGAGGAAAAGCTTATGCTAAATAAATCGGTCTTTCATTCAAGATTATGAATGGCAGAACACGTCTGCTAGCTGTGATCTCATTTAATGGAACATTTCCTCTTTGCTTTGAGGTCAAATGAGGTGATAAAATACCAACCTAATATTGAGAACACCTCATAGACCCCTGCTTGCAAATGTTCAACCAAACAGTATAAAAATACTTACTAATTTGATTAAGAAATTAAACTCTCAGTTCTCAATTAAAAGCCTATAGTGTTCCACACACGATCATACTGCGGAAAATACTCTGGGGACATCTAAGGGACCATTGCAGGTATTTCTCAGTGCTACAACAGGACATCAGCGGCACAGAGGGACTCCACATAAATATTTCATCTTCTCGCCAATGAATTATGCATATGCTATTACACGCCCACATAATATGATGCTCATGTCAATTTGGAGGTCCATTGCTCTACGGGGTGACGGCTATGAAATCCACCTCTCAGGTGAAATGTGATATACCGCCGGATGCCTCTGCTTCTCCACAGTGGGGCTTATGGGAATTACTGTTTTACTGGAAAACAGGTTACAGCAGTGGGTCACTGTGTCTGGAAGCGGAGTATCAGGGGAGCTGTTGGGAACCAGATAATTAATTACTGGTCAAACCAGATAAGTCATATAGCAGATTACATTATTTAAGAATAATCCTTATGATGCATACATAGATTTATGAATATCAGACATCTGATGCTAGATAGGGAGGTGTGTGAAATTAAAATACAGTGTAAAACATGATTTGTACCTAGGAATCATATTGCTGTGGTATATATAATACTGATTTGCAAGAGCATGATAAAAAGACAAGGCAATTCACATTAGACACAATCAATTTAATTTGATGTGAAATAAATTGCTAGTTTGGATCCATCTGCTCTGCCTTATGATAAATCATAACTGTTGAAAAATAAACAAGATTTCCAAATGTTCTTAAGAACATATAAGCAGTGCTTGTTGGTCCAAAGCTCAACACCGTAAGGTACTAGGGTAGCAGTTGCTAAGGTGTTCAAAGCGGTTCTGATTTTTCTAGAAAAAATTGAGGTAACATAAACATATCAGGTACATAAATGTATATTTTTTGGTTATAAAATATTGCAGCCTTGCATTTACAAATACATGGACATGCTAGATATATTCCAGCGGCTTCCACCTCCCCCATGATGAGGAACAAACACATGACCACTGACATGAAGGCCAATCACCCTCTGGACCAATCAACACACTCGGAATTAGCCTTTCAACCAATCAGCTTAACCCCAGGGCCCTGAGGACTGTGTTTTACTGTGATCTCGGTGCCCTATTATTTGAATATATTTGCATATATTGCAACCACATTGCCTACACAGAAACCAGGATGTTAACATTGTCTTTATCTCAAAACACTGAGATAAGAGGTTGAAGAAAATTACTAAATATGATACAATATCAAACATGGGATAAATGAAAAATATTTTATGCTTCATTCTTTCATTATTTGGCAACCCTTTAAAACAAGGTTCAATTTGTTAATAGTAGGTAATGCATTATGTACAAAGAAGAACTATGTTTACAGTATTTATTAATTGTAATAAAATTTAATAAATATTTATTGTTATTATGCATTATGTTCATTAGTAATACACTAGCTTAGGTTAATTTACATAACTCAAAATGTTAATGTATTAGTATATACAAAATTAACATTAACCAAGATTAATACATGCTTAAAATGTAACCAAACTGAATCATTATAAAAGTGTAACCCTTATTTTATATATAGAAGTCAACAGCTACATTATATATTTGACAAACAGCTTTGCTTTCACAGGTCAAACAATGAATGTGTAAACAGATCATTACTGAAGGCATCGTTCATGTGCTTCTCGCTTGCGTCAGTAAACTTTTCAAGCGAGCCGCCATGAAACCCGAAAGAGGAATGAAAGCCCTTTGTGTTGCCATGGTGCTGGTAGAATGACAGAACAAGGAGCAGGGGAGGGATTTAGGAAGAAGGGGGAGGGTCATGAAAGCACGCCGTCCTTGTGATTGGCTGAGGCCATGTCACATGTGACCTTTGGAATGCTAATGCCTAGATCCCCCCCCCCCTACTTTCTCTCTCTCTACTCTGCGGTAAAGCTTACAGCACAAACACAACCCAGAAATGGTGTAGGAAAGCAGGACGTAATCCAATCCTAGGAAGGAAAGGCAAAGCCAAAGCATAAGGTAGGCATTATTTATGTGCATGTTGTGAAATTCCTTCCTTCTGGTGGTTCTTAACAAGGTGGAAGGATTTAGGCAGAGGGAATGTGTTTGTTTTCTTACTGCATGCATCCAGACCAGCCAGCCAGCCCAGTTCTGACAGCTCGAGGGATGATAATGTGGATGTGAGGGCACTGGCCTGTGGTTGGCAAACCTGGATAGACAAAACACACTTAGTAAGACAACAATCCTATTTCGTAACACAAAACCTGCCATTCTTGTGTATAACGATAAGCTTGAATGCATAACACATTACTTACTTTAGATTAACTCCAAATCTTAAGGATGAAGGGATATTATCAGCTTTTTCAGCAGCATAAAGAATTGGTTTCAAAACAGTCTATCTGAAGGATATTCCTTTAAAGGTAAGTTTCCTTCACGCCAAGTGCAGTATACGTATGTGCATCTGAAAGAGTCGAGTCTGGGGTCAGGGCCGGGTCATTGTGCCCTTGGCATTCCATGTGACCCACATTAGGCCAGATTATGTAGAATGGATACCATGTGAATGAGTGCGCCAGACCACAGTGCAATTGGATGATTGTGTGCATGTGTGCGTATGTTTAAACTGCTCTTCTCTTTAGTACTTCCAAGTTAGTGATTCAGCCAAATAACAACACAGCTGGATTAAAACGAGAGGCGCTGATTGCTCCAAATATGATCCTGTGACAAAAACTTCTCCATCCGAGTCCAACTTATTAAATCCAGAAGGTTCTGATCTGCAGATTCCCAAATATGCAAAATTCCATTCTGCCTCATGGAATTATAATGCTGCCACTTGGTTCAGGTCGTTTGCCTTTATAACAAACACACTCACATTATTTTGATTACTTTGTTGATAGCTTATGGTAAGTGTGTTTGGGCCTTTTTGTTGTCGCAGTAAATTAACCAGTTTCACATGGTGCAAAGCAACTGCCTCAGCGTTTCCATCAATCTCTGACGGGACAGTTTTATTTTTTATTTTAATTAGCTGTTTGGACTAAATCAGTGAGCAAGATTATAAAATCATGCATTTAGATTCAAAGCAACAAGTTTGACAAATATGGCTAATATGACATGGAGGCATCTCATGAGTATACGTCAATTAAATGAAGACAAAGACAGTAAACTACTCAGTGCACCTTTAATTGAAATGCTGATGTGCTTATTAAGGTGATGAATAAACAAAATTAGGCTAGCCATATAAAAGAATAAATCAATGAACACCAATGACAACATCGTTACTCTGTTTTTACAATCATAAGGTTTGCAGCTCCAGAGGACAG
Source organism: Ptychobarbus kaznakovi (assembly GCA_027422405.1). Lineage (NCBI taxonomy): Eukaryota > Metazoa > Chordata > Actinopteri > Cypriniformes > Cyprinidae > Ptychobarbus > Ptychobarbus kaznakovi. Next base: position 4,447,258 of record CM049800.1, on the reverse strand, counting down.
TGTTATATATGTTCTGAATGGCTGTTTTAAAGTGAATAAAATCATTGTATAACATTACTCTTACAGATTCAAAGCAAATGAATTTAAACTAGCTATACATTTTCAGAAGAAAATGTGAGCGCTGATTTGCAAAACTCACCACTTTGTTGCTAGCGTGTTCTGGACTTTCACTAGGTGGGTTTATACTAGTTTTGAGATATTCCATTATATTCTAGTCTCTACATATGGCTCAAGTCCCTCTTTTAATGAGTTTTCCACCCTTTTTTTTGTCTGACAGATGTAAATCGTTAGTCTGACTGTTTAGGAAATAAAAAGCAAACCTCTACTCAACAAGACCCATGATTTGACGTATCATTCACGTTCATAACACAACTAATATGAGTAATAATAGCTATGCTTGTCTAAGCAAATACAGTCTGTGTGAAATAATCTGTCTGTTTGCCCATCCACCCATACTTTAATCCAGAAGCTTTTTCTCAAGCTGTCTGTTAAAGTGCTTTTATTAAATAAACCATCTTCCCCCTTTTGTGCAGTGACCCAGAATTCTTGTGAGTGGGACTGAAGGTTAATTGCACTGGGAGCCTGATTGTGTGCGCTTACTCTAACGTGCCGATTACTTGAAGGAATTGGAGCTTTGAGTGTCTCAGTTTTAACCCAGAGTCAAAGACGGATCCCTCAGTGTGCATACAAACGTGTGTTTACCCGGCTTAAATTGTGGGTTTGCACAGTCCATGCTGTCCCAGTAGATATGATCGCCCAGCTTAATTAAAGGAGTCCAAATGTAACTTATGTGCTCTCAGATTCACTGACAAGTCTTAGTGTCCACATGATGTTCAGTGTGTGCTGCGTCACTGACCGCGCAGTGCTGATGTCTACATTCTCCAGGATAGCCATCGAGGTGTTCTGCTTTGTAGCATTGTGACACTGAAGACAATAAATGTTAAACAGAAAGAGCATGTGCTGATTTTTCAAACACTTGCCCAAAATCAAAAAAAAGTGTGCAGTTTTTCCACAAACTACTTTTTTGGCAGGACGTTTTGAATTCAAAGGTATGAATATTGGCATGTAAAGTAGGCCTTTTAAAAAGAGCTGCCTGGAGCAACATTTATTTATTTTTATAACTAAAAGTGCAATTTCTTACCATTGAAATTTGCATGTACATGCAACATCAGGCAAAAGCAAACATATTAATTTACTGTAGAAAGCATTGTACAAATGGGCTATTTGCATGCACCATAATTAATTTACTACTAAAATGTCCAATAACAGGGAGCTACTAAGACAAAGTTAGTAGTATTTGGCAACTCCTATGATCTTACGTTGGTTCTCATGAGACTGAAAAATATAATAAATGTAATAGGTTAATATGACTGGAATCGTCCTCTAATGAGAGTATATATTATTTTAAACAAATTTATGAAAAATTACTCAAGTGTACATATAATTAAAATTTTGATAAATAAACAAAATTACGCTAGCTATATAAAATAATAAATCAATGAATGCCTAACAACCAAGGCCAACATCATTATTCTTTTTTTTTTTTACAATAATAATAAGGTTTGTGGTTCCAGAGGTGCTCATTACTGACATTCATATCCTCCTTCCCATTAATAAGTATGAGGGGCCCCCTCTGTAGCTCATCTTAGTGGTCATCATCAGTGTACTATATTCACAACCTTCTTAATCCATCTCTGCAGAGGGAAACAGTCACTTGGGAATGTCTGTCTGGGGCCAGAGCGGCTCTACTGCCACAGAATGGGGTTCTGAAGGGACACCAATTAACTGAGTCTCAGAGGAGAAAGAAAAGAGAGCAGGATGGAAAGAAGGTGAAAAGGGGTTATGGTTAGACTTTTCACTGTTGTGTGCTGCCATTAGTCAAGTGAAGCCCACCGGCAAGTGTTCTATGGCTGATTTGTTGTTCAGGCCATATAGCATGGTGTGCATAATATCTCAACTGCTTAATTGCTTGCATTACTGCCTGTAAAATAGGGCTGTGCAATTAATCGCATGCGATTCTCATGCGCATCTGGTCAGTAAAGCTGTAATTGGCACTAAATCTCCATCACCTGTTTTCAAAAGGAGTGGCAGTTAATGCACAGAGCCGTAGTTCACTGACAAGCTACGTGATATCGCGTTCATAATCGAATGCGATTCATAAGCGATACTGAATGCGATATTGCCGAGCTTGTCAGTGAACTACGGCTCTGTGTATTAACTGCCGCTCCTTTTGAAAACAGGTGATGGAGATTTACCGCCAATCACGGAGCCGGCTTTACTGACGAGATGCGCATGAGAATCGCATGCGATTAATTGCACAGCCCTAATGTAAAATATATTATTGCCCAACTCTAATCTGCTAAATGCGACTTTAAGGCATGAAGATATTATACAAATTAACAAAATGCTTTTCTGTAAAGCTGCTCTGAAACAATGTGTAGGCTATTTTTTTAAAGTATATACACTATAAAAATAAAATTTTAATTGAAGTTGAATATCATGAAACATAACTGATGCTTGATTTCAAATGAACTTAAACACAGTACAGTTTGCATCAGTCTGATTTTTCTGACTTTTTTCAGTGCAGGTTTTCAAAGTTGAAGTTATCTAAAATAAAATAAATTTTATTAAGAAATTTAAAAAGTAAAATAAAAGCTACTTTTATAAAATAAAAAATAACCAAAAATACTAAGTATATGATTAATATAAATAAAATAAAAATACAACTATAATAAAATAAGCATAAATGTAAAATATAAAAACAATAAAATATGATAACATAGTATTAAATAAAAATATTTATAAAATATAAATCTAAAATTGAATACAATATAAAAATAAAAATGTAAACAAAACAAAAAAACATTAACAAATGAGTAGAAAAATTAAAAACAAAAAAATAATCTGCAACTGTCAGTGAACTCACTAATCAACACGCAGGCTGATAAAATCATTTAAGGGACAAAGTAGCAAAAAAAAAAGAACTCGTTGATGAGCCGAACATAACTAGACTAGTTACCACTGACAGACTGAGGTTTACTATGACTTTTACTGCAGTCAATTAAAATGCGCTAAATGAGTCCAAATTTAGTGATGTGAGAGACCGTAAAATCAGCATTCCTCCATCTCTCAATGCTCTCGCATCTGTCCTCGCCCTCTCCGCCGCTCCCGGTGGCTGCCCACCCCCGCCTCAATTCCCTGCCCCCCATTCATTTCATGCTGAGTGGATGAGTGAGTAACTAATATGGATCAGACCCAGACCAGACAGACAGCAGCACCCCCATCCCATCCCAGTTTACTGCCTCTTCCTCATCTGTCCATCTTGATTGTCCTGTCTATATCTTTGCCCGTCTCATCACATATTCCCAGTTTGTCTTTTTCTCTGTTCACTCTCATTCTTTCTATCCGCTGTCTTCTGAATGGATGAAGCACATGTGAAAATGACAATGAAAAAAGAGGGAGGTGTTAGACAACATAAAGAGAAGGAATTGATTGAACAATCGTGCCAAAAAAAAACAGAATGGAAATACAAATATATATTTTTCAGTGAAGTAATTATTTTTCTTTACTTATACATATTGCCTTATACATAAAACAAAAACAGAATCTTCCCATCTTGTAGTTTGCCGTCACCTTGCTCTGTCCATTCCTTCTCTTCATGCAGTTTCCACCTTGCCTACCTTCTTTCATCCTCCTCATTCCTTCTCTAACCTTCCGTCTTCCACCTTAATTTATCCAGCCCCACCAGAAGCTAATCTATATGCTAATAAGTAGATGGCAATCAATGACGTTCATGCCCGTCTGTGTGCAATCAATATATTATATAAGAGAGTACATTTCAGAATAACACAGCCCAGAGGTGTTACACAATAAGTGCTTCAATTTACTTTTCAGGACAGTGCTGTTCTTATCTCCTCCTCCAAGGTCAGAAAGGCCCCCTTGTATGTATATTTTCAATTTAGTAGGGCCTCTTCAGAATGACCAGAATGGTCTTTTGTTGTGCCCCGATTTAAGCGGGTCCCAAAACCCTATTCACTTTCTGTAGCACACACAATCTGAATAACACATCGGCTGCATGTTTTTCATGAGTGTGTGGTTTGATTGTGATTGCCACAGCAGCTGGGGGGTTATACCCTTTGCTAAGTGATGCTCTAATCACTGATTATTAAGAGGCAGCCACATCAGCACAACACTTCATCGACCAACACTGTGAACTGCAGTGTTTTCTGACTTCTTTCTAACTTCACTGTGTGTGCTTGGTGTCTCTTCTTTGTTTTTGTTTTTAGCACTGCCATTAAAGGTGTTGTATGTCATTTTTTGACTGTGCTAAAGCATAAAAATACCATATTATGTTAGCAAATATTTAGGAAAATTAAAGTTCACACATGCGTTTCTCTGAAAAACAATGCTACAGCCAGTTATTCTGTTTTGGATAAGTGTTCCGTGTCACAATGTATTTTTTTGTTTTTTAGCCTGTTTGACTCCGCCCACAGGTTGTCAGCTGTCAGAAAATAAAACGCAGATTAATTTGACTAATTAAGTTAAATCAATTTACGGTGTAAAGCCCATCGCCTTCTATTGTCAACTGCAATCATTCCTGTTGCATATCCTCAATCTGGCAACCCACATGAGTGACGAGTCTGAGGGTAAGGGGCAGGAGAAACTACACTCTCCAATATTTCGAATATGGACTGCAGAACCCATTTCAACCACTAGCTGTCCATATTACATACCGCACCTTCAATTACAACTTATCTTTACTAGAATATTACATTTGCTCCAAAAAAAAATGTGAGTGCTAGTTGCTCCAGCAACACTTGCTGCTGCAATGCCAGGATGTTGCTAATTGTGGTTGCTAGGGCATTATGGGTGTGTTGTTGTGAAACAAATATCAATAAGCCAAAATAAACTTGTAAGGATGCTGATGTGTTTTAGCATAGGATCATGTTACATAAATTATTTGAGATGCCAAATTTTAATACTCAGAGGTTTATCGAAGTCCCTAACCTTAAGCATTATCAAAACAACATTTCTAAGTAAAAAATGTTACAACACTAAATATAAATATGACTTCCATCAAAGTCTCATTTTCCGGGACAGACCATTTCCTCTGTTTTGGCAGGACGAGCATCACCAGTGAATATTCTGAAAGGGGGAGCCGGTGGTGCTTATAGAGGGGGATAAAAAAATCATTACCATCATCCTCATTAGAGAAGAACCAATTGTCCAATCAGCACACAGCTCTGCAATAGGGCTCCAAAAGGCAACCCCAGTTGGCTGTCGCTAGGAAACCATAGAACCGGGGGGGGGGGGGCTCGTATGCGTGTGTTAGATGGAGAGAAACAGGGAGAGAGAGAGTGTGTCTGTGCCTGGCGACTGGGACGGTGGATGCTAGCGGTGATCTGACAGGATTGGGGTGCAGAACGCACACTAGACAAAGAAGCATTAGGGTCTGGAGGCATGGGGCTCACCACGGGGCCAAACGGAGCTCGTGCTGCCCCTCAGAAAAGGTAGGAGCTGGGTTTTTGTCTGGGAGGTGGGCCCTTGGCTAACCTGGATGTCTGTGAAATCTCTCAGTGCATGCATATTGATGCACGTCTGTCTTCCATTTCCATCCTCATCCTTCCATCTTACCTAACGTCCTTGTAACTTTTTCACTTTTTGGAACGGATTGTTAGTTTGTTCTGTGTTTTGAAATTACTGACAGACTTATTTTTAGCTCTACTAAAGGTGACAGTGCATTTAATAATTGTTTAAACTGTACGCTGTAGAGAGCCTCTTATTGGCTGGATGCATATGGTTGGTTGGACCGGAAGCCTCCGAGGGGCCCGGGACTTGGACTCAACATAAGAGCTTCCCTCTCATTAGCAGACCCACTCAAGTGCTAAATATGAACCAAGCAGGCTTTAATCATGAGTGTATGGTATTAAATGATGCATTTCCACCATAGCATATTCTAGTGTTTACCAAGGAACACAGCTGGTAGCATGTAAAAATGTTGTGATGGAGTACTACCATAGTACTATGTGTACTGTTTCTGCAGTATATAGTATGTATACTAAGGATACAGTATACAAACTTGAAAATGCATGATATAGGCTACCTACATTCTTTCCAAAATTGCCCAACTTCACTTTCCAATTTCAAATTATGAATTCACCAACATCAACTACAAAAATCACATTGTTTACATTAAACGCATATATATATATATATATATATATATAATAACATTTAAAACAACAACAAGAAAAGTAAAAACTGATTGTTCGCTGAATTAAACATACAAAGTAGGGTGGTTATGTGACATTTAGCATACTGTTTGAATCCTTTATTGTACTGTATACTTATGAGCACAGTATGCAGTAAGGAGCATGCTAGTATGCCACTGCGAACACACTAAAGTAAACTTGTGCAAAATCCAGTGTCTTCACATTTGACCAACGTTTAATAATATTCTAATCCTGTAGCCATGTTCCCAGATATCCCTATGGCCCTTCCATTAATGCATATTAATGAGGCTCAGGACTTATATTTAGATTATCTAATTACAATGCCCAACTCCATTAGTTCTTTGGAGCGCAGGAAATGGCTTAAGGGGAGGGCTCATTGATATTACACCATTTCTTGGCGTAATAACAGACCTAGAAAGGGGGAGGCATAATGGTTTGTTGTGGGTAAAGAGGGGGCGGTTTGGGGTAGATAGGGAGGGGGTGAAGAGTGTGTGGGGTTAGTGGCTCTCAACCACGTGCGTGTGAGTAATTAAATGAGTATAATTGAAACCATGCCACACTTCCCCTCTAAAGCCCCCCCACCATCCCTGCACTCGTTCTCTTTCTGTCCCCATCTCAATCCCATTACCACTTTCTGTCCCTGAATAACAAACCCCAGAAGACAGCGAGACAGAAAGGAAAGGAGAGAAGTCATTTAAATATTAGTGCCTATGGCGATTCTGGTGATGAGATTTAGATGGGTGAACCCTCAGCCCAGGCACCTATTTTCCATTCATTAGCCCCGATTACATGCTTCATGTTTATTTGATGGGATGAACTGACATATGGCTCGCTTGTGATATTTGTATCTATGTGTATATCTAGTTTAAAGAATGATTCAGATTCAAAACATGCTCTGTCCACTGCATCTGTGGCATGTGGTTGATTATCACAGAAAATTAGCTGGACTCGGTCTAAAAACAGGCATCATGTTTACAAATGCACTTATAATGGACGTTTGTGTTAACACATTCTGGAGAATTGGGGTTGGTAATGTTTTTGAAATACTTAGGTCTCTTACCAAATCTGCATTTGTGACCCTGGACAACAAAACCAGTCGCTGGGGTATACTTGTAGCAATAGCCAACATTACATTGTATTGGTCAAAATTATAGATTTTTCTTTTATGCCAAAAATCATTAGGATATTAAGTAAAGATCATATTCAATGAAGATATTTAGTAAATTTTCTACTGTAAATATATCAAAACGTATTTTTTTTTGTAATATGCATTGCCAAGAACTTCATTTGGACCAATTTAAAGGTGATTTTCTCAATATTTCGATTTTTTTTCACCCTCAGATTCCAGATTTACAAATAATTGTATCTCGGCCAAATATTGTCCTATCCTAACAAAGCATACATCAATGGAAAGCTTATTTATTCAGCTCATATGTATACATTTTGAAAAATTGACCCTTATGACTGGTTTTGTGGTCCAGGCTCATATTTATCTGATCAAGTAAAACAGTGATATTGTGAAATATTTTTATGATGTAAAATAACTTTTCTCTTTAATATATATTTAAATGTAATTTATTCCTATGATGCAAAGCAGAATTTCCAGCATCAGTACTCCAATATGCTGATTTGCTCCACATTAAACATTTCTTATTATCAATGCTGAAACAGTTGTGCTGTTTCATATTATTATGGAAACTGTGATACCTTTTCAGGATTCTGATGAATAGTTTGAAAGAACAGATTTTACTTGGAATTGGAAACTTTTGTAACATTAGTAATTGTCCCTAATGCCATATTTGATCACCTGAATGCATCCTTACTGAAACTTTATCAACAGTTATTAATTAACTGTTAATTAACATAAATAATCAAAATTTATATATATATATAGAAATAATAAGCAAATGTGCAATTCTCTTGGCCCAATCAATACGTGCATTACTGTAAATAGAACTAAAAGTTGAAATTATTGTATGTGGTAATCAAGAGTATGCTGAAAAAGCTTGACCAATATAATTTATTTAATCACTCTGTATAAAAGCAGACTGAACCAAAAAAAGTTATGTTTTGTTGATGCAAGTATTGTTTGACAACCTTTAGCGTGGTTCTGTATCACATATTGACATGGGAAACTCTTCTGACTGGATGTGTAATCCATCTTCCATGGCCGTTCATGTGCTGGTAACTGGAGAGTGCTGAGAAAAAAGGTTTACTGCAACATAACACTCAAATTCAGTGTCCGGGATGAACTCAAATGCAATTATAATGTCATTTCCAGAAAAGTACAGTATGCGAATGAAGTGATGTTTACATCATAGGCTACCAGCTCGGACCTTTATTTTGTATATTAACTTTATAACAAAGTACTGTGAAGGTATCAAATAGTAATACCATGCTACTTTGCTATTTACCACGATACTGAATGACGGCTGTATTTATAGATCATGGTATTTACATGAGACTTCAAAATATTTCAAAGAACATAATTGTATTACCATTAGGGTTGTACGATATATTGAAATAAATTGAAAGCCTGATATGGCTTATTGTGATTTTCAAGGCCTTGATTTCATTTATATAAAATAAATGTGTGTGTGTGTGTGTGTGTGTATATATATATATATATATGTTACACCCCCTCCCGGGTCCATACCGCCACAACTCGTTCTTGTTCCGAGCGAGAACAAGAACGAGTTGTGGTGGTATGGACCCGGGAGGGGGTGTAACATTGGTGCCGTGACCCGGATGGGAGTGAGGTTTAGGGGGGTGAGTGTAATGGATGTATGCCAGTAAGGGCTGTGTGTAAACCTCACTCCCCTGACCTCAAAAAGAGGCGCTCTAGCGACTCTTTTTGAGGTCAGGGGAGTGAGGTTTACACACAGCCCTTACTGGCATACATCCGTTACATATATATATATATATATATATATATATATATATATATATATATATTTATAAAATGATAACTGCATACACACACACAAACAGTTATCATTTTGTACTATTATTAATTTTATAGCCATATTGATATATAATAACAAAGTTTTGGCCAAATTGTGCAGCACAGCAATAAATAAATAAATACATTGCATTTTCAATTGCTATTGAATTTTTAATCAATGTTTTAATTTTTTTCCCGAAATCATGCAGCCATAAACTGCCATGGAACATATCAAAAACATGCCATTGGTACTGTGTAAATAACATGATAATACCTTGGTACTCTTTTTGTTAACACATCAAATTTCACAACTACCCGCTCGAAATTGCTTCAGTGTCTCAACGATCTCAACAATTTTAGTTACTGGAATTGACCAATTCTTATTCTCTGTCTGTCTCAGCTTGCGTCGAGTGTGGCAGCGGGGCGGTCGTGGTTCAAAGGTGAAACATCGGGGCGGCACAATGGAGGGCGAGCAGAGCACTCCTGCCTCCAGTGCCAGCAGCAGTACAGGCACCAGTACCTCCACCACAAACTCCACAGGCACCACCAGTGCCTCCACTGTCAGCACTGTCAGCTCCAGCAGCAGCGCAAGCAGTGGAAGAGCAGCCATTCCACAGATATCTGTATACAGCGGCATACCTGACCGACAGACTGTACAGGTGCGCGTCACACTCACCCTAAAACATTACTATCACTTCAAATATAGACAACTGAACTCAGAAATGCATAGTAATTGTGTTGATAATATCTGCGTGCATGTTTGTAGTTCACCACATCTCTTGTCAAACTTTCTTGTATAATCACTCACTGCATTGCACCACACATCACTTTTTTTCTTGCTTAGATGTTTAATTATTGGACTTTTAATCCATGCTGCCATCTGCTGGTGTGTTTATTACAGTCAGAAGGGAAAAGACAATGATTTCCATGCTTCATATTCATATTTTTTCCTCTGTTGTGGAGGGTTATTCTTTATTATTGACTCAAGGGTTGACCTTTGACCTCTCCCTACTAATAAATTAAGAGGCTGGGAATTAAAGACACTGTTGCTAGATTTCAGCCGAATGTAATAATAATATTTTATCCCCATTAAACTGTAATAGTAGTACATTTATGAGTAATTCTATGATTTTGTTTATTTTTTAAATAATAGTAATATGAAGGGTCCTATACATTGTTATTGTTGTTTATTATTATTATTATTATTACTGTTGTTATTAATGATGATGTAGTATAGCACATTCATGCATAAAATGCTGCTCAAAGTGATTTTTCATGACATGAGTTAATGGCATAAATGGCAACATCCAATCAATTAAAAGTAGTTAAATTATTTTTACTGCACCCCCAATGTTCACTTAATTGTGTAAAGAAACCTATTTCTATGTTTAAAAATTGTGATACATATTATAGTGACATAAAATGTACTTGAAACAGGTAAGACCCAGCTGCTTCATTCAGAGTATTCTCAGATCGGTGCACGATCAGACACAAGCAGCGCTGCTCATTAAACTCAGATCAGGCTGCACTTTACTCACACCAAGACCAGGGGTCAGGATGCCTGTTGCCTAGCAACTGTGCGGTTGTGGGCAGTTCAGTGAGGACATAAAGGATGACGGAGAACATATTATAGCTGGGAGAAAAAGATAGGAAGGTATCATTAGTGAAGAGACCGATGCACTGATCTACACTGTCATCAAATACAGAACATGTTTTCTGAACGTCTGCTCTTGTTCAGGTATTTCAACATCTTGTTTTGATTTTGTTCTGAATGTGTTTGTCTTATTACGGGATGCTAGCTCAGGATCAGTACAGTAGTACAGAACAACTATTAATCTAGGTTCTCATTCCTTGTCCACATGGTTTGAAATCTTTATTAAGTAACATTATTATTAGAGTATGACGATACAAAATGTTATTTTTGTATTGGATGTTTAAGTATCTATTTGGCTGTCATTAAACATAAATATCATAAAATTTAACTGTTATCTTATACAATGAATGTCAATTGTTGCTATTATGCGTTATTAGACTCGCAGTGGCATACGTGTATAAAGAAGCCTTGTAATACAATGGCTAATATTAAACATCTCCCTATTAAATAAATATTAATATTATGATAATATAATCATATTAAACATCAAGGCTGACCTTGAAAGCAATATGGGAAATTAAATACAACAGAAGAATCAGAGATCCGCTTTTTTTCTTGTTGCAGTTCATTTTCAAACCAAAAGGAATGCATATTATTGAGACTGTGTGATGAAACAAAAAGCTGCTAAATAAACATTAAAAGATTAGGATTGTAATCTGATTTATAACAAACATTCGGCACCACCCTGAATCACAGCTTGCAACTTGCAGCTACTTTTCACAGAGGTGAATACAATAGAAATTGTTGACATACAGCAAGGGTACAAAGCTATAAAAAATGCTGACATGTCTCCATATTTATATTGAGATCTCTGAATTTGATTGGTATCTTGGCAAATATGAGCAGTGTTTGAGACACTGCTGCGATTGAAACACTAGAGGAGACGTGAGATTACCAAAACAAAACCTTAGAATCTGGAGACTTCAGCTAAAGTCTCCATTTTCACTCCATCTAATCTCATTGCTCATATTATTGAGATCGAATCTGGTTTCTTACTTTTTCTCTGTCTGATTTGAATGGTAGGTGTTCCAGCAGGCTCTACACAGGCAGCCCAGCACAGCGGCGCAGTACCTGCAGCAGATGTATGCAGCTCAACAGCAGCATCTGATGCTGCAAACGGCAGCTCTACAGCAGCAGCACCTCAGCACAGCGCAGCTCCAGAGCCTCGCAGCAGTGCAGCAGGTCAGTTAGCATCCATAGTCTCCTACAGCAAGCATAATACACTCTTACTCTCTCTGTCATGGTTTCTCCCTCTCAGGCCAGTTTAGCAGCCAGCAGGCAGACTTCAAACCAGAATGGGACCTCATCTACACAGAGCGGGCCATCACAGACCACAGTAAGCTTTTGTTTGGATGCAGCCACTTAAAACAAGCACATTATAATCATGTCAATATCTTTGTTTGCATGTGACATAACATTCAGGCTGCTCATGTTACAACTCTTGTCTCTCAGATTAATTTAACCACGTCCCCTGCCGCTGCTCATCTGATCAGTCGTGCCCAGAGCGTAAACTCCGCCCCCTCTGGGATCTCCCAGCAAGCTGTGTTGCTAAGCAACGCCTCAAGCTCCACCCTGACAGCCAGCCAAGCTCAAATGTACCTGCGAGCACAGATGGTGAGCACACCTGTATAGCCACAAACACAAGTCTTTCATGTTTGTGAGGTTGCTTTCCATATTTTATGTATATTTAAGGAGTGAAATACTCCCTTTTAATCAGTCAATGCTTTTTTGCTAAATGCCAGAAGTAAGATTAATTCAGCTAAATTAGGCCACTGATAATTGGTGTGAACATAATTTTACTGTGTTTTTAAAGTAACATTAAATCTACTGTCTAAATAATAACTCCAAACTTTTTCAATGAACACAATAAAACAGTCAAAAATGAAAATAAATGTGCAACTATTTTACATTTATTGCATAAATATAATGGCTTAAACAACAATAGTTCACATAATTAATAAAGATATGCATAATGCATGTTTTTACTGTTGTAGTCTAATGATCACATAGTTATTACAGTGTCAAAAGGAAGAAATGATGCTAATGATTAATTCTAACAATTAGAAATGGTTCTGCGTATTGGTTAATCAAACATAAAATTTGTATTACATCAGTCATAAAAAGGCCATATCAGTCAATCACAGTTATAATACATTATAATACGAACTAATCTATTGACCAGTTACACCTGTAGAAAGTATAATGCATAAAACTCATGATGAACAATATTATAATGCATTTTACCTTTGGTTGCAATTATTTATATAAAGATATAATGCATTAAAATATACATTATGAATACCTTTATAATGTGTTATACATAAAGGCTTTAAGTAATGTGGTACCACAATTTGTCTAGGGGTAAGCTGTTTGATCAATAATAATAATTCCAATTATTTTTATGTTATAGCCAGTAACTGATGCTGGCCTATCAATTTATGCTTCCAAATGTACTACAGAACAGGGGTGATATTTAATACTTTGGTATTGAATTGCTTCCTCGTAATTAATAGTTTATTAGTTACTTAATAGTTAATTTATTTAAACTGAAAAAAGAATCCTAATCGTATCTGCTTTGCTTTCATTATTAACCAGCGGATCCTGATAATTAAAACTGCTATACTTATGATGTTTGATGCTGCATGAGCATTTGCTGGCTCCTGTTAACACTCTCTATCATTCTGGATCAACCTGAATATGATGGAGAGTTTCCTGAGGATGTGGTGTTAATGCGCATCTTTATGTGTGAATGTTTTAGGCTCAGCAGAGTAATCTTGTGCATGTAGCCAGGAGTCTGGGCCGAGCCGTCCCTCTGTCCCCTCAGCTGATTCTGGCTCCTACAGCTACAGTAACTGCTCTACAGTCTGACTCTCATACAGCCAATAACACACAGTCTGCCTCTGCACAGGTACACACACACATGCTGATGTACACTACTGTAATACATGCACATTCAAACGTACCCACGATTTTACAAACATTTCTTATTTGCATTCATGAATATGCTGTGCTTAAAACAATTATCCTCATGAAAAATTCATAAAATTGTAGCTGTCTTGAATCACAAAAATCCTAAAGGAACATTTACAGAATTACTTGGTATTTAAATTATAATTCTGAACATTTATAGTACATGTATTGATTCAGCAGACTTCTTTTATCCAGAAATACTTGATCCTAAAAGGAATTTTACATGTTACCAATATAGCACAACTCAAAATTATATTTTATATTTGATTTTTTAGTTTGTCTCTGTAGGATAAAATGCTTCATCTGGGACATCAGAAGGAAACCTGTAGCGCCCCTCTGTGGTGTCCAATGCAATACTCTTAATAATATTACTAATAATACTAATTAAAAATAATACCATAAATATTCTGATATTTAGAAAATATTATAATAATTTTAAAAATAAAGTTTATGCAGTAGGATTATAGATTATTATCTGATTAGGATTACGATCATTACGACTGGCTCCGAATTATAACAACAATTCCAACAGGAATATTGTGCATATTACTTTAGGATCTTTAGCCTAGGTGATTCTGTGCAAAATATAACTTTAAATACTACAATTCAAATGTTTTGTTATATCTGAATTTAAAGGTTTATTGGCTGATTTATGACTGTCACAGGTGCAGAACCTTGCCCTGCGCAACCAGCAGGGGGCGTCTTCCACCTCTCAGTCCTCAGGCCTCCAGGCACTGAGTTTAAAGCAGACCCACGTCTCTATTCAGCCCACCCCGCTCATCAAGACACCCAGCCAGAGTGCTTCCAGCTCAGACACTGGGAAAATCAACATGAACGCTGCTTCCTCGGATGGAGTGAAGAAGGGAGAGGAAGGGCAAACAGAGATGAAAGCAGTTAACATGAGTCGTAACGTGTCCTCGTCACATCCCTTAATTGCACCAGGTAAACTCAGACCCATATGGCCTATAGTGCTGCTAAAAATATAAATAGTAATAGTAAACTATTCCACTTTGCTGAGGCATTCTTTGCAATGATGAGTGTTTTTTAGTGGATTTAAGTTACAGTAAAATCTCTCAATTTGGTTGACATTTGAGCCAGTAATGTTGCCATCAAGCACCTTTTGTCAGAAATGGTCCAGAAATTATAGTGTGTGTGTGAGTGTGTGCACATTTGGTCTATAAACGAACTGAAAGGTTCAATTAACTTCAACAGAAATGCTTTCTGACATGTGCACTCTAATAAGATCCAGCTTCACTTGTCTGTCCATCACGTCACATACTAAGCACCAAAGAAAGGAGAAATGCACCCAAGGCAACATTTGTTCTACATGGCTTATGCTCATGTGCATTAATGCATACGTGGCCTTTGAAGGACACACACTTTCTCAGATAAGTCATACACGCCATCCATCATTCCACTGGTCTCTAATCATAACAGCTCACACAGGGCAATTATCCTGCACATTTAGAAGCAGGTACTTGGGTGTGTCGAGGCCCGGAGAGACTTTGCTATGTGTTTAGTTGTGCTTTTGGTCAAAGAATTAAAAAAGGCCTCAGATTTTTGTTTACAAAAAATAAAAGTATCTTAGGTAGCTCCAGGGTCCATTGTTAGCACCAGTCAAGTGCCAAAAGAAGTAAAAATAGGCCTTTTATGGAGTCTTGTGTGACCAAATTAAATCCAGGCCATAATACATTTTTTTATAAAACCTTAAAATTAATTACTAATGCAAAATACATTTTCACATCAGTTCCCGTAAAAAAAGAGGGAAAACAGAAAGAACATGGCTCAAAAAAAAGCTTTCGCATTACAGAAAATACAAATTCTGGAATAAAATGAATAAATAAATATTGATGATCGATGGCTGTGACTAATGACTACTGTGGCTATTCAAAAGAGGTTAATATGTTATGAAACTGTGCTCGTCTTTACTGCAGCTACATTTGTGCATTTACATCAACTCACTTAATTTCATTTTCTCATTAGAGAGCTGCATTTCTTTCACATTATACTATGTCAGTGATCATTTGCAGGTGTAAGGTTTATGCCACTGTTTACAAAAATAACCAAAATGAATGGAGATTAAACAAGCTTCAACTTGACTGAACAAGTGTGTTTGAGAGGGTCCAAGTGAGCCTCAGTGGAGAGGAAGGGTAAAAACCTGACATGTGTGTTGGGAAGTAGTTTCCATAGCAGTGTGCTCCAGAGAGTTGACGTGATGTGTGTTATTATGATACATGGTTTTCCCCTTGTGCATTAACAATATTCACAGAAACTCATCCCGGATTATTCTGTTCGATTAATCGTTCAGTTTGCTTTCAAGAAATGTCCAAATGTTATACAAATCTGAATATTAGATTAAAACCATGTGAATGTGGATACTGGAAAGAGACTGTCAAACTAAAACAGTCTAAGTAATTGCTCATACATCTCTTGAGAATATGATTCCCAGCTGACTGTCAGATTTCACTCCTCGCTTTTGTTTTGTAGGAACTGGCAAAGTCAAAACCAGTAAAAATAGCTTGTTTTGAAGTTGAATGTATTCTCTATTTTGATACTTTTGTTTGTATCAAATAAATGAAACTTTTCTATTGAATACAATCACGCACTAGAGGGCTTGCTAAAAGAAAGTAGGAAAGAAAGGAGCCACAGATATTAACATACCGAATATTGTACTGCACTCAAACTACTAAAATGAAAATGGCATTACTTATTGTAGAGAAAATCCACCCACATAGAAAATCTTGCAAAACATTGCTTCTCATGGCTTATGACACTGAGCAGTTTGAGACACTGATCTCTTCGGAAACCCTAGAGGAGACGCAGGTCTTTTATCTCAGGTCTTCATGGGATCTTTATCTCAGGAAAAGTGTCTCTATTCACAAGAAACATATGATGAGATTTGGCCCAACATGTGAGAAAAAGTGTGTCTTCAAGCATATATGTCATTGTTTTAATGTGTTATGTGTTGTGGCTTTGCATATAGCTGAACGTTCGACAGGAAATTTCGGGGTTTTCCAGGGTTGCACTCTGCAGGGAGTAACTCATCAACTCCTTATTCTGAACATCCGGGAGAAAGAAAGAGTGAGAGAAAGTGAGCACAGAGGATTGAGTCATCTGAACACACCATCCCACACCATTCACATTAGATGGAAGAACATTCCCACACTGAACCTTTTCTGTTTGCTATTAAGAGTTTTAAAGAAAGTCTGTATTTGTTCCTGACGTCTGCTTCACATATCCGGTGTGCATTTCATGTGACAGAACACACACGGATATATATATATAAACATAAAAACCACACGCTAGCTAACTTTCCAGCCGGTTGGAGTTCTTCAGATTCTTTTACCGCTCATAAACTTTTGAGGTTGTGATCTCCTGCTCAGTTAATATTAAATTTTAACACACTTTCCTGCAAGTCCTCCAGTCAAACACCTAATCATAGCTTTAAAACTCATCCAGTTTCCAATGTGGTAGTCCTGGATACAGAATTTGTACTGGAAACTCCAAGCACAGAGACAAATGTTATTAGAGACAGCGAAAAGGACAAACTGAACAACAAAATAAAATGACATTTATTGAGATGTAATCAAGGTCCACACACATTGGGCTCAAGGAATTGCGGTGGCTTTTCCATGTACTTTCCAGATGTTTATGATTTGCTGGATAATTATTTTAAAGAATCCTTTATATTCCGACTGATTCACTACCGAATCAATCAGATGGATTTGTGAACTGGTTCGAAATGGATTCATTGACTAAATTAATTTGCTTACAAATGAGAATTCACTAATAGCTTGCAAGTCAGTTTAACAAGAGCATTATTTAATTAAAAACAACATAGAGCAGAGCATACTGATAATAACGTTTAAAGTTTCCAGGGCTAGAAAACACAATTTTAAAATTCCCATGCTGAGGGAAACCTGTGCAGTTCAGGAGCTTACCTTTGCCATCTTAAAAAAAAGAATTGTCCAAATGTATGAAATTCCATGTAAACCTTACAGACGTTTAAATTTGGAACTGTCAGTTTAATGTGTAGTCATGTGAAACAGTATGTGTATGTAATAGTAAACGTTTGTCTGTGGTTTCTCCTTCCAGCGTATGCCCAAATCCAGCCGCAGGCCCTGATTAAGCAGCAACCGCAACAGTTTGTTATTCAATCCCAAGCCCCACCCACCTCAAGAACCCAGCCTCAGTTACTGCAGACCGCCTCGGTCCAGCCCCACCAACAGACAGCCTCACTGGCCATCCAGAGCTCCACCCAGACCTCATCAGTAGCAGGGATCATTCCGGTTTTGCCTAAACCAGCACTTCACAACCAGGGATTGGCTCAAAATCAACAGGCTACCATCTTCCATTCAACCGTAAGCCACCATGCACTCAGCCAGCACGGCTCCCACACAGGCCTGGCCCATGCTAAAGCTCAACCGGTCCAACTGACAGCCATCAATCTCCAAATCCGACCAGCACAAAGCCAGGTAAGTGACGCACTTACTAGAGCCGGATTGTAGATTAAAGATAATGGGCCTCATTCATGGAACAAGAGCAGAACAAATTTTTGTGTAAATCATTCTGAAAGTCGCTCTTATAGTTATAATTCATAGGCGGGATTATGCTAATTGTGAATAAGCTTGCACGTGCGCCCTATTTACTAATCTGACGTTTATGAATTTGGAGAATAGTTATCAGGAAGGTCTGTTTTAGGGGCAAATTACTCCAAATGTACTCATTTATGCCACGAATGAGGCCCAATGTATACAGTTCAGAAGCAACTAACTTCTTCTATAATATTAAGGCTTCAAGACTTGCTCAGAATGACAAGGAGAAGCCCACGTCTTTGGTGGTAAGAGAGATTTGTCCGCCAATACAAATGCAGCCAACCACTACAACCCAAGGCACCGACCCCCCTGAACAATCCAAAATCGACACCGTTAACGCTACATCTCAAACTCAAGGTACAGTGACCAAAAAGTGTCTAACTTTGCAGTTCAATTTAAAGTTTAGGGTTAGGGTAAGTTTCATAATCAAACAATGTTGCAGTCATCAAGAATTTAAAATACAGAGATGATGATTAATTTGATGATTAATTAATAACACTATTAATTCATTAATTTAGACTTCCGTGCTCATTACAAAGGTGCATACCCTACAAATATTTTTTATTGCAATGTAAATTTTGGAGCGATCAATAAAGACTGCACTAATCAGTAAAACAAAATACTGTTGGAATAAAAATGTATACATTTCAATGCATCAGATCACTCTTTGTGCAGCGTTTTGCTTGTGCTTGTGCTCCTATTTGACTTTAAACTGACTTTAGTGTGTTTTGTATTCTCATATCTAATGCAATGACGTTCATACATTGTATGTATAACTTAAGTGTCCAAATATTTTCTGAGGGCACTGTATCACGTACCACACAAGCTTGTAGGTGTTTGAGGAATTAAAAAATCACAGCTGCATTAAAATACAAAGCTTTCAACACCCAACACGGTGAACCAGAATTGCCAAAAGAGAAGGCAGTAGGATGAGAGGTGGCATGCTATTCCCACGTACAGTAAAATGGACCAGAATTGACTCTGGGTCAGTCGCATGACTTCCTTGCATCAGCCTTGCTGCCTAGTCTGTCAGTAACTTAACAGACAAACTGGTTTTGGACCAGGGTGCATTCTTACCTTCAGATAGTCCCCAGTATAACATGCCCTGCATAGAAGACACAACTGCTGCCACCAGCTAGTGAAATATTCACTGAACCGCTACAGAGTCACGTGACCTGCCGCTTGAGGCTGCTGCTGCCATCCAGGGAAAGAGTGAACCGCCTCTCTGGCCGAATGTGCATTGCTTGTGCGTGGGAGTGGAGCACTAGAAAAGGAGCAGCGCACACTGCATGATGCGTAGAATCGCACGCGTGGCGGAGTCTGGATATTCTGTCATTAATATAATCGCAACAGGCGTGTGAGAATGAGGCTCCCCGCGTGTTTTGAGACGGAATTGAAGAGCGCCCCTGAGGGAAATAACTTTTTATTGCGCTTTGTCGGTAAGCTAACGTTACAGTATGTCTTGTGTTTTGGAGCAAGTAGTTTTGGTTAGTGGGCTTAAAAGAAAAACGCAGAGATCTAGAGGCGCGTTAGGCGTTTGAAACGCGACGCAACTGACGCCAGCTTATGTCATACGAACGCAGTAAAAAATACAGCAGAAGAGATGTATTCTCATTTCAGTGATTTAAGTTTTAGACGCCTAACGTTAATGATTATGGAATGTTTCTTAAAGTAGTAGTTTTCATAAGATGAAATCATTTACTCACCCTCATATCGTTCCAACATTATTTCCTTTCTTCAGCGAACTTCAGTAAGGTTATGTCATTTGATCTCGTCCATACAGTGACATTGTATGCCATTACAGACCCTTCAAATAAGTAGTCCATACTTTAATATTTTAAGTATTCTGATATTATATGATAGTTTTTGTGTGAGGAACATATATTTTTGTCGTTATTGGCTTATAATCTTCCCCTCAGACGTTGCTCAAATATCATTCGACATCAGATGTTTGTGCTGCGTTGTTGTTGTGGTTGCTATGGTGATGAGCCGATGCTTTGTTTCCGTGCCGCCAGGCTGTGTGGAGACAGCGCGCGACCCCACGGGAGCACCGGCGACACCGACCGTGACCTCGGCAGCCCCAAGCGAGCCGCCCCCTGCAGCTGTGACAGGAAATGTGGCACAAAACGGCGAGAACAAGCCACCCCAAGCTATTGTGAAGCCACACGTCCTCACGCACGTCATCGAGGGTTTTGTCATTCAGGAGGGAGCTGAGCCATTCCCTGTGAGTTGTAATAAAATGACTACTACTACTACTGTACTAAATGTGACTAAAACATTAGCCACGTTTAAATCCAGACTCAAAACTCTGTTTAGCTGTGCATTTGTTGAATGAGCACTGTGCTACGTCCAAACTGATTGCACTATATAATCATTTTCTATTCTTAACTGTTTTAAATTCTTTTAAAATCAATTTTATATCATTTTGTTTTTATTGTTGTGATTTTTTTTTGTTGTAATTCCTTGTTTTTATTATTATTTTAAAATGTCTATTTCACTTCCTTTTATGTAAAGCACTTTGAATTACCACTGTGTATGAAATGTGCTATATAAATAAACTTGCCTATACTACTATACCACCACTAATAATAATAATTTTAGAACAGTGGACAATTTTAGAATAATGTATAATAGTAATTTTAAGATAATAAACAATTATAATTATGATTTATTAATTAATTTAATTATAATTGTTTAATTCTATCTAATAATTAAATCTAATAATATTACAACGTCGATGATACTAATTTATAATTATCATTTAATAAAATGTAACATTTATTTTTTATTATTTGTTTAGTTATTTATAAGAAATGAATTATACATACTAATATGAATTTAAACATGTAAATTCACTCAATAATAATACAAATATGTATTATTGTTAATACGAATTATTATTGTTGTTCTAAAGTTATTATTATTATTATTATTCATAATAATTTTAATGCAACACAACAACAACAATAAAACGTTATTCTTTCAAAGAATTATAAAAAGTAATACAAATTTAAACAAAAAAATAATTAAATGGTAATAATAACAATTGTTATTGTTGTAGTTCCAAAATTGTTATTATTCACAATATTTAATGCTACTAAAATTATTATCATCATCATTGTATTGTTATTATTATTCATTTATTTATCAATTAATTACTTTTTTTGTATTGTACATCATGTATTTGATTGTATGTTAGTGAGTCGACATGATTTGCAACACTGAACATCAGACTAAACTAGAAAACATATTGTCTGTTGATCTGCTTATTCCAACCTAACACAAGGGTCTGCAGTGTTCCAGTGATCAGCCTGACATCATTACGTTTTTATACTGTATTGTCAGATGGAAAGACCTCCAGTGCAGGCAGACAGCCCCAAGAAACCAGACACGCAGCTTCCCTCAGATCCAGAGAAAACGGCCAGCAGTAATTCCCTCAGTGCCACAAACTCAGACATGGAGGAGGCTGGACAACAAGGTTGATATTTCATTTAGCAGATTCAAACAAATACTGTTTTTCTAAGATGCATGACCTTTTTAAGTGTCAGGGTTTTCAGTTTTGAAAGATTGGAAACCTGCTTTATGAACAAGGGAGCGTCATTATGCATTATTGATAAGAGATAAGATATGGAATTTCCTGTTTGTAAACTTTACCATTGAAACTTTGTGTAATCAAGGTGCAGCATAGTAATGCCTCACCATTCCAATGATTACACACAAACACTGTTTCAGCTAGTCATAAATAAAACTTAACTTAATATTTGATCATTTTTCATCAGACACAAGGACTCAGGAGGAACCGGAGGAGCCCAAGCTCACATGTGAGCTCTGTGGATGGGTCGATTTTGCCTACAAGTTCAAACGTTCAAAACGCTTCTGTTCCATGGTCTGTGCTAAAAGGTTAGAGATTCCAAAACGTTTTACAAATGAACATATATAGACATGAATGATTAAACAAAGCTGTGTATATATATATATATATATATATATATATACACACACACTATATTGCCAAAAGTATTGGTTCACCCCCTTCTAATGAAAGGTTTGACTACTTTAGTAATTTCCATGAGTACAAATCTTAATGTTTAAGCATATAATGATATTCTAGGGAATTGTGTGCTTCTAATTTTATAGCAACAGTTTGGAAACACCAATGACATATGGGATACAGTCATTTCATACACTTCAAAACTGTTGCAACAGAGGTGGAAATAATATTTATAAGTACATGAATTATGTTTCCATCTTTGTTGCCACAGTTTGGAAGTGCCTTTTTCTCTTCTAAAGAAGGGGGTGTCCCAGTACTTTTGTCCATATAATGAATGTACAAGTCATTGGTGTTTGGTGATGAGTTTTTGGCTCAAGGTCTGCATTTAAAGTCACACCAGAGGTGTTCAGCTGGGATTAGGACTTGTCTTTCTGCAGACCAGTCAAGTTCTTCCACACTGACTGAATCATCATTTCTCTTTGATCCTTGTCTTATACACAGAGACACTGTCATGTTAGAATAGAAAAGGGTCCTGTCCAAACTGTTGCTATACAATTAGAAGCACGCAATTCCCTAGAATATCATTATATGCTTAAACATTAAGAGTACTCATACTAAAAGTCAAACCTTTCATTAGAAGGGGGTGACCCAATACTTTTGGCAGTATATATATTAGTGCTGTCAAACGATTAATCGCATCCAAAATAAAAGTTTTTGTTCACATACTACGTGTGTACTATATATATATATATATATATATATATATATATATATGTTTATATATTATATTTATTTATAATATAAATTATGTGAATATAAATATAGATGTGTAAATACATGTAAATATTTTCTAAATCTATACTATACGTGCGTGCATATATATATATATATGCAAATAAATATGCACTGTACACACATTTATTATGCAAACAAAAACTTTTATTTTGGATGCAATTAATCGTTTGACAGCATTAATATATATACACACACAGTATATATATACAGTTGAAGTCAAAATTTACACACACCTTTCAGAATCTGCAAAATTGTAATTATTTTACCTAAATAAGAGGGATCATACAAAATGCATTTTATTGTTTATTTAGTACTGACCTGAATAAGATATTTCACATAAAAGATGTTTACATATATTCCACAAAAAGGAAATAATTGTTGGAATTTATAAAAATGACCCCGTTCAAAAGTTTACATACACTTAATTCTTAATACTGTGTTGTTATCTGAATGATCCACAGCTGTGTTTGTGTGTTTAGTGATAGTTGTTCATGAGTCCCTTGTTTGTCCTTTAAAGTTCTTCCCTTCAACAAATTCTTTGGTTTTAGCATTTTTGTGTATTTGAACCCTTTTCAACAATGACTGTATGATTTTGAGAATCTTCACACTGTAACTGAGACTCATTTGCAACTATACAGAAGTCAAACGCTCACTTGTATTGGCGTGAAACATTTGAACATGTCATTGTTGGAAGCTACAAAATATACTTACATGCTTTCCAGAAGACAAATTAAGTTAAAACCCAAATTCAAAACGTTTTCATGGCACCTGAAGGATTTTTCTGAAGAACAGCAGACAGTTTAACTGTTCAGGACAAACAAGGGACTCATGAACAACTATCACTAAACACACAAACACAGCTGTGGATCATTCGGGTAACAACACAGTATTAAGAATTAAGTGTATGTAAACTTTTGAACGGGGTCATTTTTATAAATTCAACTATTATTTTCTCTTGTGGAATATATGTAAACATCTTTTATGTGAAATATCTTATTCAGGTCAGTACTAAATAAACAATAACATGCATTTTGTATGATCCCTCTTATTTTGGTAAAATAATTAACATTTTGCAGATTCTGAAAGGTGTATGTAAAGTTTTGACTTCAAATATATATATATATATTTTTTTTTTGTGATGTGCAATATTTTGTCTGTTTGATAATGTATAACATTCTTGAACAGATACAGTGTAAGTTGCACGAAGCGGGTTGGTCGGTTCCACCCCGACAGAACTAAAAAAAACAATCCGATAAATCAGTGGAGAAGGAGGAGGTCTCATAGTCCCAGGGGCAGGGAGGCCAAAAAGCAGGTGAACAGCTACTTCGATACAATGTGGTAGTGGTTCATCCCACAATGTTTTTGTATAAATACAGTAAATAAAGTAAATCATCCTCATATAGTCTCTTGTTTTATCCAACAGCGGCTCTCTGTGTCTCAGCAATCTCAGGGAGAATCTATATCCTCACCGCTCCAATCTCAGCCTAGTCAAGGAGAGTCCAGCCCCTGCTCGGATATCTCCAGCTATGAGGAAGCAACTTCCCCGCTCTCTGCAGCCAGTTCTGGCCCAATCGTTTCTCAAGGTGGGGTCGCTGCTAATGATCCCGAAGAGCTTCCTCTCCTCAGTCAGCACTTCCTGCCAATTGACCCCACCAAATGGAATGTGCAGGAGGTGTTTGAGTTCATTCACTCTTTGCCAGGTAAGTTGCTGATATCATTTGGGTATATGTATATTTTGTACTATATTCCAAGTGCTCTAAAGACATTACTGCTCATTTTTCTTTAGGAAATGAATGCTTTTTTTCAACCGGGATACATTCAATTTATCAAAAGTGACAGTAAAAAAAGAAAATTTGTTTAAAATAAATGCTGATGTTTGGGCTTTTCATCAAAGAAAAAAAAGTGTGTCATGTTTTCCATAAAAATATTAAGCAGCACAATTGTTTTTAACATTCATAATGATAGGAAATGTTTCTTGAGCAGCAAATCAGCATATTAGAGTGATTTCTGAAGGATCATGTGACACTGAAGACTGGAGTAATGATGCTGTAAATTCAGCTTTGCATTGCCGGAATAAATTACTATTTAAAATATATTAAAACAGAAAATAGTTATTTTTAACTGTAATAATATTTCACAATATTGCTGTTTTTATAGTATTTTAATCCAAAAAATGCCGCCCTGGTGAGCATGAGAGACTCCTTATAAAAAACGTTTATTTTTAAATCTTTAGAACAGCTTTGCATTGCCGGAATAAATGCACTCAGAAAATAGACTGTATAAATCACAATATTGCTGTTTTTATAGTATTTTAATCCAAAAAATGCCGCCCTGGTGAGCATGAGAGACTCCTTATAAAAAACGTTTATTTTTAAATCTTTAGAACAGTAGTGTATATACACATTCATGCACATGCACTTGATATAATATTCTGTCATTAAATATTACAATATAATATAATGATGGAGTGAAATAAAGAAATAAATGGAAATTTATGATGAAAATCAGGTTTTCTGCAACAATAAATGACTTCAAATTTATTTTAAAATATGCTGTTTAATGATGCAACTTTTTGTGACACAATTAGGTTGCCAGGAGATTGCAGATGAGTTTCGTTCTCAGGAGATTGATGGACAGGCCATGCTGCTACTAAAGGAAGATCACCTAATGAGTGTGTGTGTGTGTGTGTGTGTGTGTGTGTGTGTGTGTGTGTGTGTGTGTGTGTGTGTGTGTGTGTGTGTGTGTGTGTGTGTGTGTGTCTGTGTCTATATGTGTATCCTCTGATGTCACTGACCTCGACCTAGTGACTACAGCACCCCAACTGCATTACACCATTTTTTTAAATCATTAATATCTAAAAACATTATACATATTGGGGCTAAAGCCTAAAACTGCACCTCCTCAAGAAAAGAACTGAAATAAATTCAGCTGGAACATAGAATGACCCGACTACCTATGAAAAATCGCACAATAGTGACTTATACCAAATGGAAGGCATTATGATTCGGTAATTATGAATTCTGACTAGGACTCACAGATCACTGTATTTAACTAGTAGTATCGGTGCTCAGAGGAAATCTTGATATACGCATCATAACAGTGCTGTCTAAACAGAACTAATATTATCATGTGGTTTTACAATCCCACGTCTTGGCCCAGATTTCTCTGGATTGTACATTTGTTGTTTTCAGGTATGATTTTGTCTTATTGTACATGTCAGATACTTTTGTACAGTACAACTATGTTTAAGTAAATTATTCTTACCTTCGTGTGTGAGTATTTGTAACAGAGTTGAATCACAGCAAACTGGTGCTATTTCACTGTCACATTTACTTTGAGAAGACTTGAATAACAAAAGCACAGTAACCGAATATTCAACTTTAAACCTGTAAGAAGGGATCCAGTCTGAAAAATTCCTGTCAACAGCGCCTTATTCAATGTGTGTCCATACAGACGCTCTGGTTTTAAGATGCACATTAAATTGTATTTGGAACGACGCTATGTTTGGTTTTAATTGTGCCCAGATTTGTCATTGTATGTTGCTAGAATGGATTGTGATGATGAATTGTGTTTTTTGTACAATGCTTTGTGAAATGCCTGTATTTATCAGATGAATGAAATTTGTAATATAACATTTTTAATGAAGGATTTTTGTGTCAGCTTGTTTCATTTGTTGACCCTATATCACATTTTCCTCGCACAGCTTAATTTATAATTTTATTTATTCCACACTTAATTTTCCATTACATCGATTAGATAAAATACCCAACCAAGCGTTTGAAGAAATATATTGTTTTGCCATTTAAAACCTAACACTTATTTTTGTGAAACGTTCTGCTTTATATTTGTTTAAATAGAATGCCACCCAGTTTGATATTTTGTTAAAGACATGTATCTATTATAAAATCTGACATGATGAATGTTCAAATACTTTTTGGGGCTGATCTTTTGTGTCCTCTGAATTACAATAGCACACCACTAGGTGGAACACGTGCATTTCGTCAAATTTAACTAACCCGTCTACATATTTTCAACATTTAGGATGAGTTTTGGAGTGGTTATCTATCTTACTCGACCATGAAACCATAAAAACTTTTTCACAGAAGCCCGTAAAAATATGTCGTGATAAAGACGTGTTGGGAATTCATGACCGAAGAGTGCTTTATAGTCTCACCGCTGCACAAAGAATCTCAGTTTATAAACTTTTCTGTTACGTCCCGCCTCCTGTCCCTGTGTCTCGTTTCTAATTGGTCGATTGAGCTAAAACGCTTACACCCTATTGGCTATACAAGATGTCTGTTTGCGTTCCTTCACACAGATGAACACAGGCGATCTTCAACAACGGTGCTGCTCGATGAGCGATATTGGAAACTGATCAAACCTGGCATGGCACCCACAACGGTGAGAACGTTATCTTTATAACATATCGCTTAATACTTATAAAGAAAGAAGGGTGAAGAAAACGAGCACGAGAGCAGAAAAAGTTATTTTATTGTATGAATAGTTTGAATACTTAATGCTAACGTCAACTGTTAATTAGTTTTAAATAGCCAACAGTTCTGACAGCAACTTAAGCCAGTACGTTAATTAACAAGTCCTTCCTACACGGAGTTTGTTATATGAGAAGTAACTTATGTGTAAAAGAAAAAAAGAAAACTTCCAATAGTCGAGACATCGCTTTTTAAAGTAAACAGTCTTATTTGACTGCTTTTTTCATAAATGTAACATTTTTCCAGATCATAGCCAGATGCTGTGTCTCGAAACGTAACGTTAGTAGGTAGCATTGTTGCATCAATAAGTTATGCGTTCATCATTTTTGTGCATCATACATATTACGCGTTCTGAAACTCTAATGAGCCCAAAACTGCTGCACGTCACGCATATGATGCCCAAAACTGCAGTCCAAATAGACAGTAGCATTAGGTTTGGATGCATAACATCACAGAAAAGCAACGAAAAAATGAACTTTTGAACACATTATATATTGTATTATATAAGTTATACTATATTATAACTAAATTAGGTCTCAAAAAAATTGTCTCGTTATTTTAATTTTTTTCACATTTTCACAATCCTATTTGAAAAAAACAAACAAACTGATTTTACCTCAAAATTATGATTTTTTTTTACCTGAAAAAAATAAGATTTTACCTTACTTTTTTTTTTTTACCTGCACAACAATAAAATCAAATCTATTATAATATTAGTTTTAAGTGCTTAATTGTTTAAAACAGTTATATATATTATTACACTTGATGAAGTCTGTACAGCTGATCACATCAACAGGCAGTTGACATTGGGCCATCTGTTTTGCAGCTCACAAGCAGCTTGAGGATTAAATGAATTACCCTCTGACATGTCGGGTGAACACTGACTGCTTCAGTCTAGCTCCAGGGAGAAATGCTGGGTAATTTAAGAAGCATTCGGGCCGATGTTGAATAGTGTAGCACCCTTTAATTCGGAAAGGCATGGGCACCATTAAAAAGGAAATGCCAAATTAGTCAACCATGAAGAACACTGTCGGCTAATCCTCAAGTGCACATGAAAGAAAGGTTTTGTAGATGTATAATGATCTCTAAGAAGGTTTTGACTCTTTTTATCACCTTTTCCTATAGTGTTTAATTCTAAAGGACCAGTTTTAGTAAAGAGACACTCGCAAGTGTATCTTTTGTATTTTTCACATGTGATCTATATAACTATTAGACAGTTGAAAGCACTTACTGATGCATGATATCATTTTCTTTGGGTTTTATAAAAGGCAAAGTGAAGTTGTGAAATTAGCGCGCCTATAAAGTAAGGCTTTGCTTAGGAACACGCTTCAAATTAGCACTGTTTGAACAGTTAAACCACAAACCATGAAAGCTTTCTTGCATACTCAGATCTAGTACGCAGTTCCCATCGGTGCACACTACATCAAAAGACACGTGACGGCTATTTACAAGCACAAATTCGACTAAAGGTTGCACAACACAAATGAAAAGATGAATTTGAATTCATGCACTGCAAAGTACAGTAATGCGATTTCTGGCAGCTCTGACGTGGAAGTCAAGCTTCCAAATTTCAGCTGGAGCACAGTAGCTGGACGTCTTCCGTCTCTGGCATATTATGTAACACTCTGAGACTCCTTCGGGACTTCATGATGTGGAAACTGGCTAAGCACACAAATCTCGACATGAAGCACCATTAAAAGTAAAGTGGGGTCAGAAGGAAGAAATCTAGATTGAGTTTCATAAGATTATTTCAGTTGGAGCTTGCAGCACAGGGCCAACGCATTTATGGTGTGCGCAGCTATATGGGAAAGTGAAATTCGATACTTTGAAGGTTATCCATGCACAATTACTGAGTATTTAGAAGCGAGAGCTCAGGAAGGCATTTAGTCTTCCAACAAGACGTTTCTTTCTCTAGCTGTCTATCAATAGAAAAGTCCTGGAATGCTGCTTTAGCTTTTATGTGTGACAGATGCTTTGACTCATACGAGTAAAATGGAAAAAATGACCTGCTTTTTTCTTTTCCTGTGAACTGCACAGAAAGAAACAACATGGGAATGGGAGTTTTTCTGAGATCACAGCTGTGATCTATAGCCATTATGTTCTCGGACAAGCTCGTTAACCCTTTGATTACTCCAGGAGGGCTGGCTTAAAATAAATTGCTTTTGATGAGGCATAATGGCTGCTAACAAACCGCTCAAAGGTAAAGAGACTGAAAATTGTGATGGGTTTAATTCAGTCTGTTGATTTAGTGCACTTAGTTATGAAAGAATAAAGCAAAAATGCATTTAATCATGGCCCGTATGGTCATTTTAATTCCGCCACTAAAAAAATAAATACATGAAATAAAATGTGACTTTATATCTCTATTCCTTTATTTTCTTTTTCACCATTTTTTTTCACAGAATTGCATGATATATACTCAGAAATGCGAGAAATAATGTCAGAATTGCAAGATAAAAACACAATTCTGACTTTTTTTCTCACAAAAGTTTATATCTCGCAATTCTGACGTTTATTTCATTTTTCTGAGGGGAAAAATTCGGACATAAAAATTCTTGCAATTCTGACATAACTCGCAGTTGTGTGTTATAAAGTCAGAATCACGAGCTATAAACGTGCAATTCTAAGAAAAAAGTCACAATTGTGAAATAAGCTATAAACTATAAATATAAGACTTTTTATCTCACAATTTTGAGAAAAAAGTCTGAATTGTGAGATAACACGTCGCAGTTAACTCTTTTATTTTTTATTCAGAGGTGGAAAGGGGACTCCATAGTTTGTTGATGCTAAGAACATGGCAATAATAAATATATATATATACAAAATAAATATAAATATAAAAAGTGTTTTTTAAAGTAACCTAAAATGTACTTCTAAAATAATTACACTACCATTTAAAAGTTTGGGGTCAGTAAGATTTTCTAAGAAATTAACACTTTTTATTCAGGAAAGATGCATTAAATGCTGCTTCCAAAAATCTTACTGACCCCAAACTGTGTGTGTGTGTGTGTGTGTGTGTGTGTGTGTGTGTGTGTGTGTGTGTGTGTGTGTGTGTGTGTGTGTGTGTGTGTGTGTGTGTGTGTGTGTGTGTGTGTGTGTGTGTGTGTGTGTGTGTGTGTGTGTGTGTGTGTGTGTGTGTGTGTGTGTGTGTGTGTGTGTGTGTGTCAAATATTCCTGCAAGTGGTATTGTTTTTTAATTGCATTGGTAACTGGAAATATTTACATGCTGCATCCATACTGGAAACCTAAAGAAAAATGATATAGTTAATCTATTTACTGTGGCTTTGTATTGTTTATTGTATTATACCATGCACTGAATAAGCAGCACACTGTATAATCAAGACAAGCACATGGAGAAACAACAGACTGCAGTCATTTGGTCTGCAGATGGAAAGGAAGGAAGAAGATTTATAGACATGGAGATTGTTGCCTGACTGCATGTTTTCCGAACAATTTTTGTATAGACGTTGTCCTAATGTAGTGTGTAGTTAGAATCTCCGATTGCATGAGAGTTATATTTCGTATTTAGTCGCCCACTCATTTGCCCCGTTTTGTTGTCTTTCCAGGAGTCGAGGCTGAATGTGGAGGCTCTGAGTAAGAGAGATGTGCTGCTGCTCTTCAGTGTTCTTGAGGGAGAGCTGGAGGCCAGAGACTTTGTCATACAGGCACTCAAGGTTAGTCCAGACCCGTCAATGGATAAGAATGTTTTTATAGTTTCTTTGTAAGCAGCAGTCTATGACAATACGGCTTGGCTCTTAAAGGAACAGTTCACCAAATGAATGTTCTGTCATTATTTACGCAGCCACATGTCATTCCAAACTCAAAGGGTGTTATTTTTGTCTGTGGAATTTTTGGAGAATCTTCATACAGCCCTTAATTTGGATCAAAAACACTATAAATGAACCCTAAAAGTGCACTACAAATGTCCTGTGCACTACATATCTTAGTCTTCTCAAGCTATATGGCCATAGTTGGCCAGTAGTGAACTTGACAAAAAAGAAAGTCATTCCTGTGTCATGTACAATTTATTCAGGAGCATCTGGGCTAATTTATCCGTTCAAGATGTTTAGATGTTCAGCTATGTACAGCGCTGTTGCTGCATGTTTATCCGAGCAGCTGCGACCCAAGTCATACATTAATTTACACCATTAGGGAGGCAACTCTCTCTGTGATCGGCAGCTCTCATGATCTTGTGGTGTGCATGTTTTGGTATTCCTTGGAGAGTTCCCATCAGCCAAATATATAAACAAGCCCCGATTGTCCTGAATACATTTTACAACACCCTAGATAGTTGAGATTGATAAAGTCACATTAGCTGATGAAAACTAATCCGCAATCAATTAGTATTGTTGTATTTAGTTTCTTTCTTTTTTATGTAGAATATTAAATATATATATTATATATACACTATTTAAAATATGCATTAAATGCATTTAATTTTCTGTCCATCTCTGGTTCTCATGATGGTTTTACTGGTGAGGTTTTGCTTGTTTATGAGAAATTATATCAATACAAATAAGTCAGTACTTCAATAATAGTATGCTTCAGTAATTGTGTATTGAAAGTCAGTAGTTTGCTGTCAAACACATTTAACTCGTTGCACAGCAGACTAGATACCCTTGAGAGACATTATAGCTGTATCACTCAACGAAAGCCAGATGTCTGTCTGGTTCAGAGCTCAAGTGTGCACGCTAGCACATTAAAAACTAGTATATTAAACACTAAGAAACCTCAGTGTACGGTTCATCTACGACCAAACTCATTTTAAGACTGGGAAAGGCTATACATTTATATACATGAAAAACAACGACTTTAGCTTTCGTAAAACCTGTCCTCACAAATGATGCCGTTGGTTTTGAATGATGCAGAATTCACACATTTTTGTAATAGCTGCCAAGAACCTAAACTTAATTAAATACCAATGAAACAACGGTTTGTTGTACTTCCTGTATTTTGCTATTTTCTGTGTTCCCAGTGAACTGCATTCTCACGTTATTTTCAACAGCATTCATCAGGGTTTAATTAGAGTTGATTGGATCTCATTTACTTTGCTTAATTTGTATTTATTTATTTGTTCTGTGAGTCTCCTACTGCATTCCAGTGCTGTTGCTGGGCCTCATCCCACACTTCTGATGGACACCGGGCTTCCAAACGCAGCCTCAGATCCAGCATGCTGAACTAAACTCAGGATCATCAATCAAATCTTATTTTTTAAGCACTTTAGAGTATTATATAAATATATAGCAATCATTCAGCACCATTATAATGGTGCAGTTCACAAAAAAATCATAAAGAAAATGTTCAATTCTTATTTTAGTCCTCTAAATCCTATTTGAGCTTTATTTCAATTTCTATATAATCTCAGTTACTGAGATACGGATTTGGCAATGTAGGAATGACTCAGAATCAGCCAGACAGTGAGCAAGACAACTTCCCTCTTTGAGCATATGATTTGCGTCTGTACGAACGCCAGTACTCTGGAGCCCTGATCAAGCCTTTCAATGTTGTTTGTTCTCTGCAAAGCCACACACAAACATGTCAAACATTATTACGCACATTTCCTTTTGTCTAGTATCAGCTTTAAACTTTATTGCAGTGCCGTCTGTTCATCTGATCATGCTAGCGTGGTAATAAAATTCAGCATCTGTGCTCTCAGATCATGTTTTTTGTGGTAAATCTCTATGGAAGGCTGAACAGATATTATCTGCTGCATTCCTGTTCTTGAAAGCATTGGACTGAGGCTATGCGAGCATCACAAACAGTACATTTTGGGGTATTAACCATTCTTCTGAATCCCTTTTAAGAGACTTCTTAAGTAGATAGCATATATTTAACCCAACTGCATATTTCTTCTAAAAAACTCTTTGTGGTTTTTACGGGCGATGTTCTGGCATGCTGGGATTACAATCTCTGTCACTCATTGCCTGCTTTGAATGAGGTCATTAACGCATGACTTTTCTGCTTTGACTCTTTCACACACATACACATTACAAATTACCCTTATGCATTTGCTCAAACGTAAAGGGGAAAATCAACAAGGGGGCAGAAGTCACATCACAACAGCTCCTAATCTCGGTATAACTTCATTAGCCATGCTAATCATACATAAACACTATTTATTATTTGCTTGTGGTGCTTTCTCTGAAAAGAAGAGGGGAACTAAATGTAATTTTGCTCAAATAATCATTTCCATGCTTATTTCTGCCCCTTAGCAGGAAAACTTGAAAACACTTAATGACTAACAAGTAAATAGAGTTCCAGGAAGAATGCCTTCCAGTGTTCAGCGAGTAAATATATGATCAAAAATAGCTTTATATATTTGACTGTCAAATGAGGGGCTAGTATGGATGATTTTGAGAGTGCAGGTAGCAGATACCAACAGTATCTTAATATTTTATCCCTGGTCTCTCTAATGTTCTCAGTGAAGATACTCTTTATGGTATCTTTATCTATCAGATAGACTAACACACACACACATAGAGATTGTTTGAAGGCACCAGACTGGCTGACTTATCTTAAGTCATTAGTAAGGTTAATCTTCCCAAGAACCTCCATAATTGCTCAAGCTATTGGCCTAACACACACACACACACACACACACACACACACACACACACACACACACACACACACACACACACACACACACACACAATTGAAAGCCTCATAAATATAGAATGGAAAGCAGACATCCATTAACTTGATAAACAAAAGGTTTTACATACAGTACATACAGCTGTTGATTATTTGGGCTATTTGGAGCTTAAATTAGCAAGTAATTAGCTTGAACACAACACGTTTAAGTCCTTTTCATTTAGTTTACATTTTGTGCCAAATGGAGAATGGAAGAGTATTAATTAGTAAAAGATACAAAAAAATAACTGATTTATTTATTTATTAGAGATTTATTACTTTTTATATAATATTATATTATTAAATAATTACATAATTACATTTTTAATCCTATGGAAATATAATGCTGAAATGCAATCATTAAAAGAGTCTGACCTATGTTGTAACCCTATTTGACCCTTCTTTCCCCCACTTTTCTTTTCTGGCTTAGTATAAAAATAAATCAAAGCAGTTATATTATATATACAAATTGTACTTATTATGTGACAGCTCCATCTTAAAGACTTCAGAAATGCCTTCCCTTAATTTATAGTTTTTGTTTCCATTGATGTTTAACCCCTTTTTTCGACATAATTCACAGGATGTTTCCCAGAACGAGGAATTTACCCAGTGAATGCTTATTTATTTCCAGTTTGTCATTGGATACCTTAGTGACAACTATGAAATCCCACAAATCCCAAGACATGCATTTTTGTTACAGGTTGCTGTGTGTAAATTTTACATTGTTTTTAAAACTTTCGTTAAAGTATTGCTGGTAATGTCACCCACCATCAACCTCAGATTCTTGTTAAGCACCTCCAGCAGGCCTCCTATAGACAAAAAACACAGCTTTTACCCTCTTTCTTTCTCACCCCTTCTGCTTCAGAGACTATAAAACACTCATTCATTGTGTCACGTCTGCATAGCATGTTTATCTGCTCCAGCATCAGTGCCACAGAGGTTCACAAAGAGTCAAAGTGTACTGACTTACACTCATGTACCACTTTCATCATGGCTAGTTCCTGGAGAAGCAGAGTCTTCGATCTGCCTCAAATGGCAAGGTTTTATGTTGCTGAATTGAGTAATCATTAAACAGCAAATACTCTCACACGCATTTACCAGATGGACATGCATGTTTCGACTTGAATCCGTCACTCTAAAGAGAAGATGAGCCGAGAGATTTGACAATGCAGTGGAGAACCTGTGGTGTATCTCTGTGTTAGTTTAGCATCGAGCCATCTCTCTATTCTATCCATGTTTCTTTGACTTTTTCATTTCAACATGGTATATGTACATGGTATAAACTAGGGCTGCTGGACTGTGTCACAAATTTCACAATTCAATTCAGATTCACAAGCTTGTGATTCGATTTCCGATTTGGATTATTTTGGATATTTATCAGGTGCAGTACATGTCAAATTTTCTAAAGGAAAGAAAATCTCTCAATTAATGTTGTAAAATAAACATGAGAGTCAGTTGGTACTACATTACTATTATATTGAAGGTTAAAATTCACTAATTTGTATACAAGCGCTTGAATTACACTCAATTAAGTTTTTGTGATAAAATAAAAAAAAAAAAAACAAAGCTCAAAGCTTTTTTCGATTTATTGGGTGGGAGGCACGCTACAATGTTCCGTTCATTAACTGAAAACAGGCTAGACTTATATTGTTATGTTAAAATGAGAGATCAATATTTTTATTTGCCCAGCCCTAGTATATACTCCCTTTTTTGGGAGTAATCTGAACATCAATGTGTATAGGGTAATAATGGAAAATACAGTTTTGTGGATGCTAATTATTATTTATGGTCAATACATTTTCATCTTCTATTGACAGGTGTGGCAAAACGTTAATTTTGGACCCTTAGTATGTGTTTTGATGTATGTCCCTTTACCCTCCTCCTGACATTCATTTTCATACCTCTATTCTCTGTAGACGTCCCAGTCTTACAGCTTTCAGCTGGACTCATAAAACCTGCCATCTCATTCCAAACTACCCTGTATGAGGTGGAGTGTTTCATCACGCTTTTCTCTTTAAGTTTACACTTCAACCTCTTTTGTTGCAACCAAGTACATTTGTTAGTTTAAGTAACCACCCACAACACTCAGAACTCACACTGCTCAGAACACCCTAGTAACTCCTTAGCAACCACCCAGAATACCTTATGAAGCTATAACCTGGCAACCTGGGTAATTTTTGTATTTTTTAGCTGTTTGTCGACACTATTTGAATGCTGTAATTTAAGACTCTCTTTAGCTATCAGCTACTCTCTCTTCACTGTTCAACAGTTCCGTTTGGTTCCTTATCCTTGTGTTTTTTTTTGTTCTGGGTCAAATGAGCTCTTTTAGTTGAGAGTCATTTCAGGAGGTATTAAATTACTCCAGCTGGAACTTTTTTTGGT
The DNA here is from genome assembly GCA_027422405.1 of Ptychobarbus kaznakovi. Classification (NCBI taxonomy): domain Eukaryota; kingdom Metazoa; phylum Chordata; class Actinopteri; order Cypriniformes; family Cyprinidae; genus Ptychobarbus; species Ptychobarbus kaznakovi. Next base: position 4,410,571 of record CM049800.1, on the reverse strand, counting down.
GTCCCGTTCGCTGCATTGACCCTACCTAAACTGTAGCGATTGTTTCATCCCTATTTTATGCACCCCTTGCTTGACCTCTTACTTAAAACAATAAACACTGGGAGCTGAACGCGCGCACACACACAGAGCCTAAGAGAATGGTTTATGTTGCTTTTGGCAGGGTCATATGCTCTGTATCATCTCATTTCCTGTTTAGAAAGCAAGTATGTACTGAGTGTGTCTGTGTGAAAGAGAAAAGCGGAGGCCGCTCTACAAGGCTTGCAGAGTTGTTTTGAATAGAAGCTACAAAAATGAGTAGCAAACTACCAAGACAACAGATCTTGGATAGCTGTTTCATATCAAAAGTAGTGATAAGAGCATTTTATCTTAAATTAATCGCGATTAATCACAGTTAATCCCAACTAACATTAATGCTTTTAAATATACTTTTATATTGCAATAATTTCGCAATCAATTTACAGACATCACAGCAGCTGGTTATTAGCTTATCTGGCTGCTATTACTTTAAGAGCCGTCACTGCTGAATGTGAAGCAGATCTGACACGCATGCTTATATAGTTTCATTCGCGCTTTAATATGAACTGATACAGGCTACAGCGAGCGCTGTTGTATTTGTGCGTGCAATTGAAGAGCACACGCTACGAGCGCAGTATAACAGAAGACAGACAAGAAAAGTGTGTTTTTACTTACATGGCCTGACAACATCTCATCTGACCACAGTTCACCATTGTTCAGCTGAAGCTCCTCGTCACCTGTAGCTTTTTCACGCTCGTTTACCTAGCGCCTGGTCCTGAGCCGAAGTGCTTGTCTGAAAATAGGCCATTCTTGTCAAGAGAAAAGAGACCGAAGCAGCAGTTGTGAGTGGGGTGGCCACCCCTAGCTCCGTCCCTGTGTTAACGCACTAATTTTGACCGCACTAATCAAAAGATTATGGAAAATTGGATTTAAAAACACTAATTGTTTAAACTGAAATGTGCAGAAAGCAATCTAAAATAATCCACTAAATCCCTATCTGTCTCTGTCTTGCTACAGGCCAAGAGTAGAGATTCCTACATGTGGGAGCGCTATGGCAAATACAACCTGAGTGACCCATTCCTGGCCCTGCAGAGAGACAGTGAGGTCCTCCAGAGCTCCGGCCAGACCAGCGGGGACGGAGGAAGTTCCTCTCAGAGACGAGAGGGGGTCTGTGGGGCCACGGCTCGCTCGGATCCTTTGAATGTGCTGAAGCTGGTGGTTGGACACTGCAGAAGGATGCAGGAGAAGATGCTGAAACAGCTGGCAGCTGCTGAGAACAGACACAGGAGGGTGGGTTTATACTGCATAACAGCTGAAAGCCTCTGACATCGATACTGATGTGAGCATCATATCATTTAAATTGGATTTACCAGGTCAAGGAGAGATTGGATTGGTTTATAGGCTAATCTTTATCTCATTCTGTCGCCCCTCTGTGGTGGTTTCAGGTCATTTCTGATCTGGAGGAGGAGAAGAGGAAGCATGCTGAGGATACAGCAGAAGGAGATGATGTCACTTACATTCTGGAGAAGGAGAGAGAGCGCCTCCTGCAGCAGGTACAAAGAACTGAACATATTATAGTGATCTTAATCTGGGGTACTACAGGGGAACGGGCTACAATTTGTATTATCTTAAAAAAAAGAATCTTTGCTCTGTTATTAAAATAATTTTCACTTTATGAAAAATTTTCGCTTTATGAGCTTTGACAGAAGCTAATATAAAAGGTTTATAACTGTTAAATATATTTAAACCATAACAGGTACTTTACATTGTAATAATATTTCACAATATATTTCAGAATAATATTTCACAATATGTTACTATTTTACTCTATTGCTGTATGCACACAAATAAATGCATTCTTTTGTGAGCATAAAAGACTTTAAAAACTTCCAAATCAAATGTTTTAGAAAAAAATAATTACTTTTTGCAAATCTATGAATCTATACGTGTATTTTCTACTATTTTGTGTATTTTTTATACATGTGTTTAGTTGGAGTTTGAGAAGGCAAAGGACGTCCCGAATGGAGAGGGAGAACAAACGACTGCATGATCAGTTAGAAGACCAGCGAGTCCAGCATAAACAGCTCATGACGGCGCTGAGACGGGAATGCAAACGCTCCGGCACGCGTGCACATGAGGAGTCCCAGCGTGCCAGCGAACTCAGCCACCGCCTCGATCGTGAACGAGCAGCCAATCAGGATCTGAGAGCAGAGATCGAGGAGGAAAAGAAGCGGGCTATGCAAATGGAAGCGAGGCGAGAGGAGCTGCTGGCCGAGTTTGACACTGAACGGGAGCAGCTTGGGCTGAGATTACGAAAGGAGGAAGCGCGTTGTAGAGCACTACAGGAAGAACTAGAGCAGCTGAGGAGACAGATGAACAATGCAGAGGAGAACTCAAACGAGACCCAAATGAACGGACACCATGTTCCTGCGGAGGAAGATGCGAATGTTGAAAAGCAAGGCATGTTAACCAATGGGAGCCCTCAGACCAATCCACAAGCTCACAGCCCTACAAACAGCAATATTTCACTTGACATGCCCAGTATACAAGCGGCGTACCAGGCTGGCATCAACCAGCGCTTCCATGCAACCCGTCACAAGTTCCAAGGCACCTTTGATCAAGATTCTCAGACCGTCTCTTCCCCTCCAAATTCTCCATGTGACCTCTCACCCTGTGCAGCCCATGTGGCTCTACCAGACAGCGTTTCTTCTAAACAAGCGGCCCGCAGCACTGTCACACAAGCCCTGAATCACCTCAGCACTCCGCAAAGTCCCAGCAAACCAACATCCCCCAACAGTTCCCCTTTCGGCACAGATTACCGCTCACTGACCCACTCTGGGATGCTGTCTCCCACTATCAGGTCTCCAACTATTCCCAGAGTCGACAGAGGGAACCCACCTCCCATCCCACCCAAGAAACCAGGCCTCGCCGACACTCCACTTTCACCGGCCACGCTCCGAGCTGCTCGCTGGGCTCAAACGACGGCCGGTTGCGGACGCAGCAGCAACTCAGACAACAGCAAAGAACCAGACCTGGTGCTGTCGTCTAGCGGCTAGCAAGCACAAAATGAACTTGATCCTGTCAAACACTGTTGATTTTTTGAGAGGGACATTTCAGGTTTTTAAAACCCATTTTAGAAGATTTGAAACAAATTTTGTAATGTTACCATATCTCGGTCAGATGCATGTTGATTGTGTGCATGAATACATTATGCATTCTGTATTTTACCATGAGAAAAATCACTTTTCACATTTATCACTGACAGTCACCAGCTTCTATAAATAGTTTTATATATTGTTATTCAGACAAATATTTATATTAAAACGACCATTCAAAAGTTTGGGGTCAGTACAGTTTTTTTTAAATAAATTAATACTTTCAAATAGAAAATATTGCTGTTTTACTGTATTGTTGATAATATAATAAATGCAGCCATTGTGAGCATAAAAGACTTCTTTCAAAAAACATAAAAAAATCTTACCAACCCCAAAACTTTGAACAATAGTGCACATGATTGCGTATCTGAACATTGTACCATGTCATCTAGTTTTTACACTGAATTATATATTTAACAGATTGCATGTGCAAACAATCCTTTGCTTTCTCTCATAGCAGTTTGTTTTGTATATCTAAAGGTATTGGATATTTAGCCTAATATTTACATCTCGCTCAGAATCATGTTACAAATGTTTGTATCACATTGTAATGTTCGGGTTTGTTTGTATTCTTTTTGTGATCTGATATGAATGTTATTTTTATAACCAATGTCATTTTTACATTTTTTGTTACACTTGTAGACATGGGCTGGAGCAAAAGATATTAGATTTGCATATTTGTACTGCCAGCCAGCAGAGGGCACAGTATCTCCCATCCTCAGCCACTCATAGGCTACATTTGGAAAGGAATACTAGTACACTAGCTTACTGCACAGTATACTCTATATACTGTCTTCTGTATTTTAAAAATAGTATGTGAAATAAAGTTTTTCTGAGATTTAATCCATTTTGTGTATAAATGTGGTAGTCTTGTGATAGTCTGCTCAAATAATGGAGGTGATGTAAAATTTTTTTGCAGATGATACCGATTAATTTGTCACACTAAAAATTGCATTATTGCATTGCAGTATTAATTTGAACATTAAACTGACCAATCAGAATAAATTCTTCCAGAGATCTGTCTAATAATGAATGTTATTATAAAGTTGTATCCTTTAGTGAACCGATAACATTAAACACCACAGAAATGAGTCAACGTATGATTCTCATTTTGATGTTACAATGAAAGTACAACCGACTTCGATCTTAAAGCATGTGCTGTCTCAAACTTGGGGCAAAGCGTCTGAAAAATGTGTGAGCATTACAAGCATCCATGTGAGACTAACAGGAGCGTGGATCACAGTTTAACCAGCCAGGAGCCTCTCCCTAAATCCTCTCTTTATATGTGTGTATATATGTGTGTGAGTGTGTGTGGCCCGGGAAACAGAGAGGCAAACACGCATGAAGTATGTGCCACTCTGCCCCCCGGTCACAATGGCCTTAGGTTCCAATCAAGCACAAACTCGGCTACAGTCTAGAGCTGGGCTTAACTTGAAAAATCTCATTTGAATCTATTAAAACTAATTATAATAGAAATTAAGTTTAAATAATATACATTAAATATAACATTTAAAAAAATTAATATATATATAATTATTTTATAAAATAAAAAAAAAAGGTCCTGTGATTGTTTACATGTACTGAAAAATCACAGCAAAGTCTGATACAACAAAGTTAAATAAACGATATATTTATTAACTTATAATAACATATAATAATACATTAATTAACTTCATTTTATTATTTATATATAATAATGATGTATTGTGTTATGTTTTATGAACTGCTCATTTAATGTCAGTGCTGCTATTTCTGCTGACTGCACTGGTTTATCTGTAGATGTCCTGTGTGTCAGTGGATGCTCACCCCCTCTGGTGGATGCTGCTAATTAACATTCCTGTTTGGGACAGTAGGTCGAGGTTGCGAGGCCGACAGGGACGCATGCCTGGCCTGGTGAAATCTGTCTCCCACACACTGCTATAATCACCAGCTCCTCTAGATCAGGGGAGGGGAGGGCACTGACCTCTCAGTACAGAAAGGACACGTCACTAATTATTGGTGCACATCCTGAGTCCCAATGGGTTAAGTATTCTAGTCACTCACTATGTAGAGACAACAAAAGGTGATGCTCTCCTCTGTATGAGCTCCATGGTGGAGTTGGCATTTAATCGTATTTATTTGTGGTTGCTAAGGCAAGCAACACTATTACTATAGGTTACACTTAATGACAGTGTTAGTGATCTGAACTAACTTGTAAACCTATGTATTTGAAATATTATGGCACACAGAGAGAGAGAGAGAGAGAGAGAGAGAGAGAGAGAGAGAGAGAGAGAGAGAGAGAGAGATGGTAACACTTTAGTATAGGAACCAATTCTCACAATTAAATTAACTTACAAAGCACATCTTCTGTCTGTTTGACCATATTCTACATCCCTTATTCCTACCCAATACCTAAACTTAACAACTACCTTATTAACTATTAATAAGCATATCAATAAGCAGCATATTAGAAGTTTATTGAAGCAAAAAGTCATAATGTATAGTATATATTTAGCATATATATATATATAGTGTTTATTTCCAAGACGTCAAATACATATTTATGTTCTTTCAATATGAGTAAATAAATGGCAAGCAAACAAAGTGGATTCCACACCAGCTTATCTCCTAATGTGCGCATTTCCTCCTTTAATGATCTTTGGCAGGAAGCTAAAGGACAGAGTGTGAGTCAAAGTGACCAGAAACATTCTTTCTGGAGCTCTTTGTTGTTTACTTTGTATTACTGTGTGTAAAGCAGTCCCCCCTCCGGCTAATACCAGGTCTATTTTATGAGCAAGCTGGGGTGATTATGTACATTGACAATGTCAAGTCCCAAAATATATGAGCAATGGCTACTATCTTTGTTTAGAAGGTATTCATTGAATTATATATAGACTAGCATACGCCAGTCTGGCATGTTGATACCTAAACAAACACTGGACGTCTGGTCTGATATTACATTATAATGAAGTATGTAGATACAGGCAGATAGATAGATAGATAGATAGATAGATAGATAGATAGATAGATAGATAGATAGATAGATAGATAGATAGATAGATAGATAGATAGATAGATAGATAGATAGATAGATAGATAGATAGATAGATAGATAGATAGATAGGCACCTTCTGCCTCCATTTTAGCCAAGTATATATAATTGTTTTATCATTTAAAACCAAACTATCAATGTTTTGCTTCAAAATTGTACTTGTACCACCTGTCTTTAAATTAAATGAGACCTGGTTTGATATTTGTTATGAACACAAAACTATTCAGACATTTTTAAATAAGAAACGACGTTAAGTGTCTAAATATTTTCGGAAAGCTAACTAGCCTGTCGGAGTCACTGCATACCACTGTAAAGCACTATTACCTCACTAAAATAGACATATATTTTTTTGTTATGTTAATCCAAAGTACTACAATAAACATGCTATTACCATCGTGGTAGTGAAAAGGTAGAACAAAAACGATGGTCTACTTCTTTGGAAGTGTCAGAGCAACGCGTCTAACAGACAGTGTGTTGAGAAACGCGGCTGTATGTGACAGCATCGCGCGCTCGGCGCTCCGCTCATTCATCTCGTCTCCTCGTGCAGATATCAGCCAATGATATGGCTGCCCCATAGACTCCCCCACCAATCAGAGACCTGCCTCTGGATCTGATTCTGCGGGACAGATACTGTACCTCACTCACTGGACTATCATCGACCAGATTCAGATTAAAGGAACTCAATTTGGATACGAATGAATACTCAGTATTTTATATGAATGTTTTTTACCGATTAATTTGATCGATTCTATCGTGGAAAGACTATTTTAATTATGAAGAATAAAATATCTCAAGAGTTGTTATGAACCTCTGATTTTTCTTTCGTTTTTTTGGGATTTGGAAGCATATACAAACTGACCGTGTAAATCATGCGAGAGTTTGATGTTCCGTCACGCCGTGAGCCGAGCGGCTCCGCTCACAGGATTTACCTGCCCTTCATCTTACTGCTGCTCACGTTCACTCCCAGTGTGGACTCGTCTTGGTGGTAGGTGTTTCTAAGTGTTTATTTAAAGTGGCACTCATTGGGAATCTTCATGGGAAATTCCAAGATTAGTGCAAGGAAGCAAAACTGAAATTAAAACGAATTACAGGTCAGATAAATTCTTATGACTGTAAGATTTTAACTAGAAAAGAAACGGGACGAAACCATTGTAAAGTGTTTAAATTGTATTTAGTTTATATAGTAGGCATACATCATATTTAATACATTCACTTTTGTACAAGGGTGGAAATATGTATTTTTCCTTAATGCAGTAACAGGCTTAATTCAGTAAACTCATTTCAACTTCTGTCCACTATAGATATGACTCAGGTCCCCTTAAATTATGTGATTACGATTCTGATCTTTTTTTTTATGATCCACCTGCCGGAAAAAGAAAATCACAAATTTTAATCGCCTAGAAAAGTAGAGTATAAAATAAAAAAGCATTTATTTATAAAATTATTAGAAATAATGGATTTAAAGTTTGAAAAAAGAGCCTATGTCTAAATAATAACATTATAAGTAACTTTCTGTAACTTTTATTATATAAATATAAATTTGAGTCTTCATTGACTTTAACATTACGGTATATAATGTGAACTTGTGGTGCAGCAGCATATATATACACTCACTGGCCACTTTATTGGGTACATCTTGCTAGTACCGGGTTGAACCCCCTTTTGCCTTCAGAACTGCCTTAATTCTTCATATCATAGATTCAACAAGGTGTTGGAAACATTCCTCCGAGATTTTGGTCCATATTTGACATGATAGCATCACGCAGTTGCTGCAGATTTGTCGGCAGCACATCCATGATGCAAATCTCCCGTTCCACCACATCCAAAGGTGCTCTATTGGATTGAGATGGTGATGGAGGTCATTTGTAAAGTGACATTGTCATGTTCAAGAAACCAGTTCTGAGATGAATTTGAGCTTTGTGACACGTGAATTATCCTTGCTGGAATAGCCATATCTAGTCATAAAGGGATGGACATAGGACAGCCATCAGAAGATGTGGACTGTAGTCAACAAAAGGGATGGACATAGTCAGCAAGGACACTCTAGGTAGGCTGTACAAAGAACTCAATTATCCCCCCCCCGGGGCAGAAAGTGTCCAAGAAATTATCCCCCACACCAGACCACCATGCTCTGATTGGTACTGGCTCAAGCATGCTTTCATGTTCTTTACGCCAAATTCTGACCCTACCATCTGAATGTCGCAGCAGAAATCGAGACTCATCAGACCAGACAACGTTTTTTTACAATCTTCTATTGTCCAATTTGGTGGTGAGCCTGTGCGAATTGTAGCCTTCGTTTCCTGTTCTTAGCTGACAGGAGCGGCACCCGGTGTGGTCTTCTGCTGCTGTAGCCCATCTGCTTCAGGGTTTGATGTGTTGTGCGGTCAGAGATGGTATTCTGCATACTTTGGTTGTAACGAGTGGTTATTTGAGTTACTGTTGCCTATCATCTCTAACCAGTCTGCCCATTCTCCTCTGACATCTGACATCAACAAGGCATTTTCGTCCACACAACTGCCGCTCACTGGATATTATCCACTTTTCGGACCAATCGGACCATTCTCTGTAAACCCTAGAGATGGTTGTGTGTGAAAATCCCAGTAGTTCAACAGTTTTTGAAATACTCAGACCAGCCCGTCTGGCACCAACAACCATTCCACGTTCAAAGTCACTTAAATCCCCTTTCTTCCCCATTCTGATGCTCGGTTTGAACTTCAACAAGTCGTCTTCACCACATCTAGATGCCTAAATGCATTGAGTTGCTGTAATGTGATTGGCTGATTAGCTATTTGTGCTACCAAGCAATTGAACAGGTAAAGTAAACCTGGTGAGTATATATATATATATATATATATATATATACATACAGGTGCATCTCAATAAATTAGAATGTCGTGGAAAAGTTTTTCCGGTAATTCAACTCAAATTGTGAAACTCGTGTATTAAATAAATTCAATGCACACAGACTGAAGTAGTTTAAGTCTTTGGTTCTTTTAATTGTGATGCTTTTGGCTCACATTTAACAAAAAAACCCACCAATTCACTATCTAAACAAAGTATTAGAAATACTTCATAAGACCAATACAATTTTTTTTTAGTGAATTGTTGGCCTTCTGGAAAGTATTTTTTTATTTACTGTATATGTACTCAATAGTTGGTAGGGGGCTCTTTTGCTATTTACTGCCTCAATTTGGCTTGGAGGTGATCTTTAGGTGGTTAGCCCACTTTGACAGTGGCCTTCAGCTCATCTGCATGTTTGGTCTCTTATTCTCTCTATTTTCCTCTTGACAATACCTCATAGATTCTCTATGGGGTTCAGGTCTGGTGAGTTTGCTGGCCAGTCAAGCACACCAACACCATGGTCATTTAACCAACTTTTGGTGCTTTTGGCAGTGTGGGCAGGTGCCAAAACCTGCTGGAAAATGAAATCAGCATCTTTAAAAAGCTGGTCAGCAGAAGGAAGCATGAAGTGCTCCAAAATTTATTGGTAAACGAGTGCAGTGACGTTGGTTTTCAAAAAACACAATGGACCAACACCAGCAGATGACATTGCACCCCAAATCATCACAGACTGTGGAAACTTAACACTGGACTTCAAGAAACTTGGGCTATGAGCTTCTCCACCCTTCCTCCAGACTCTAGGACCTTGTTTTCCAAATGAAATACAAAACTTGCTCTCATCTGACAAGAGGACTTTGGACCACTGGGCAACAGTCCAGTTCTCCTCCTTAGCCCAGTTAAGACACCTCTGACGACAACTGTAGCCAAATTCCTTGACACGTCTGTGTGTGGTGGCTCTTGATGCCTTGACCCCAGCCTCAGTCCATTCCTTGTGAAGTTCACCCAAATTCTTGAATCGATTTTGCTTGACAATCCTCATAAGGCTGCGGTTCTCTCGGTTGGTTGTGCATCTTTTTCCTTCCACACTTTTTCTTTCCACTCAACTTTCTGTTAACATGCTTGGATACAGCACTCTGTGAACAGCCAGCTTCTTTGGCAATGAATTGTTTGTGGCTTACCCTCCTTGTGAAGGGTGTCAATGATCGTCTTCTGGACAACTGTCAGATCAGCAGTCTTCCCCATGATTGTGTAGCCTATAGTGAACCAAACTGAGAGACCATTTTGAAGGCTCAGGAAACCTTTGCAGGTGTTTTGAGTTGATTAGCTGATTGGCATGTCACATATTCTAATTTGTTGAGATAGTGAATTGGTGGGTTTTTGTTTAAATTAAGCCAAAATCATCACAATTAAAAGAACCAAATACTTAAACTACTTCAGTCTGTGTGCATTGAATTTATTTAATACACGAGTTTCACAATTTGAGTTGAATTACTGAAATAAATAAACTTTTCCACGACATTCGAATTTATTGAGATATAATTATTATTTATATTATTATATTAATTCTATTATATAATTCAGTCCTCTTTAAATGTTTTATTTTTTCAGTCTAGACCAATTTGGTCCAGAGCATGATAACAAAAGGAAGAGCTAAGTTACAGTTAGTGATATATTTATGACACAAATTAAAAGTAGTAAAATCGCAAATAAATAGTAATATAGCAAAAAGCTAAGTATAATCACAGGTGAAAAATCATTCAAATTAGACAATCAGATAGCAAAAAAAGAAACAAATAGCTCTAGGTGGCAGTGATGGTAGAAATTCATATAGTACTGTGTTTAATAATTTCTCAGAACAGTTGTCAGTAAAGACAGAGGAGTCTGATGTCTTAAATTGACATTGATCGACACATTCCAGACTGTACTATGACAGGTCTTGGCTGGATCAGCAGACCTACTTGTGTGCTGAACACACCAGATAAACACACTTGCTAGGGTGATAGAGATTTGAAGTGACTTATAGTTCTGAAGTTATTGCTTTTCATCTCCATTTCTTCACTGTATAACACCAGACGCGATGACACAATGGCAGACTTCGCCTTTAAAAACATCTCTAATTGCAGCATTCATAAGTTCCCCATCACGTCTCAGAGGTAGCAATATCAACATAGTCAGCGCACTGCCTAGTGCCCCACAGCTGAGTAAATAACATAATCTCAGTCCATGCTATTTTTTTATACGTTCAATTAAAATGAATGCTGGGTTTCTCTCACGATAGGCAATAATACCGTATTTCATGAATGGGAAAAGAAGGGTTATCGTTTGTATCATCTATGTTGAAATAACTATACGGATGGCCCCTTTTGCCCTCCATAAGGCAGCGGGGATTCGACGGCGTGAGTCCGCAAGACAGCTGTGGCGGCGTGCCCAAAACCGTGCAAGCCAGTGGTGATAAATATCTCTCAGTTCCTACGGTAATTTATACAGTTATGGGGATTGTTGTCATCGTTGCAATCAATTCACGCGTAGCGGTTTTCTGGCTCACGTGCAGCGGCCTTTCCCAATCCCAGCCGCATACAGCTGATAAGTGTTCGGGAACAGAGAGGGAGAGCGAGATTGTGTTTCTGTGTGTCAAGGATCAACAGGGCAACCGTGCAAAGCCGGCAACAGCAGGCCCTCCCATGGATGCTATAGCAAGAGGAATAAGTCTTTCGCTGGACTGTATGTTTGCACTAGTATGTCAGTGTGTGTGTGTGTGTGTGTGAGAGAGAGAGCGATAGAGACAGCCATAAGAGGAGTGGAAATTGTTCAGTAGGTTTGTACGGAGTGCTGCCGCACAAACCCAGACACGACTGACTGGATAATGAGATCCGGGAAGGAGACAAGGGCGTGTGAGCACAGCGTAAACTTCGCCGAGGGTGTCTGTGTGGTGCGCTTGAACAGACAGAGTCCACCAGGTATTTGTCAGACTGTTTAACAAGAAACATGCAACATAATGACAAATATTAATGAAAGTTTGTAATTTGTTGCTGCATTCTTTCACACAGAGATTTCTCAACAGAGAACCATGGGATATGGGACAAATTGGGGTGTATCTAAATTATGGAGAAAGAAATAGTTCTTAAAAGGACATTTTTCTCAAAATAAAACTTATGTCATCCTATACTCCCTTTCATAGTGTTCTAAGCCTGTCTGACTTTTTATTCATTTCTGGAACACAAAAACAACATTGGACCCCATTGACTTTCATTGCATGGAGAGAAAAAAAACACACTCTATTCGAAATCTCTTCTTTAGTGTTCTTCAGCAGAAAGTAAGTCACAGGTTTTGAATGGCCTCACAATTTTCCAATGCAATATCATGGAAATTCGCAACTATTTTATGTTTCATAAATTTGTACAAACTGTTCGTTCACATGTTTTTGCTCCACTGACAGTTTAACGAAATGGAGATGGGGTGGACTAAAAATCGTACACTTCTGCATGAATCACATCATACAAATTCATATGAAATGGCCATCTTGTAAAATTTGTATGTTTTCTCATGAGATTGGGTTGGAAGTTTCATTTTTGGGTGAACTATGTATTTAAGACTCTGTGGACAGACATTTTTACGTTTTTGCAGACACAGTAAAGTATGGTAGGGGTATCATTATTGCAAAAAAAAATTAAATAAAGGGACATGAAATATTGATTTAAGTTGAAATTATTTTATTATGTGTGGAGAAACAGAGTGAAACTAGCACAGCTATAGGAAATCAATTGGCTGGGAAAACGGGCAATTATTCAGTTTAGTGGTCACTATGAAAATATATTTGACCACAGAATGATTGACAAGTCAGAATCAAGCATTCCAGAAAACTGTGTATTAAAGTGTGGCTAACGTGAACTTTGAAGGTTCAGTCTATAAAAGAGATGAACCCAGAAGAGCAGGCTGACTGAAACAACGATCTTACCCAACTATAAAGCGGGTTTCTCATGTTCAGCGTGATTGATTCAATAATTATGAATTAAATTGATTTATATTGGGAAACTACTGCAATGGTAATGTATATTTATACATTACATTTATTAATGTAACAGATGCTAGGTCAACTAATGTGTCTCTGTTTGTTTCTGCAGGTACATTGGTGCGTTAGGCGCACGGGTCATATGTGACAACATTCCAGGGCTGGTGAACAAGCAGAGGCAACTCTGTCAGAGACACCCAGATCTCATGCAATCCATCGGAGAAGGAGCCAAAGAGTGGATCCGAGAATGCCAGCACCAGTTCCTACACCATCGCTGGAACTGCAGCACGCTGGAGCGAGACCATACTGTGTTCGGCCGCGTCATGTTGCGCAGTCAGTGTTTGTGTTACACTTTATTCCTAACAATGGCTGAGATCAAAATCATACAGTAATAAGACATGACGTACATAAACCATGCAACCTTGTATCATGTATAAAAGCATCATATTCCATAAAGTATCAAGCTGAGATGCGAGTCTTACCAAACCTAGTATGTCAGAACCACCCCAAAATCAAAAGAAAGACTAAAAAATATATTTTTCACAAGGAAAAAGCCAATTTAAGGACAGCAATGTAACAAAATGTTCAATTAAGCAAATTTTTTCCATCATGTAATTACAACTATGTAATTATAATTACGCAAAACACATAATTATATATATATATATATATATATAAACATTTTAGAAATAATATAACATGTTATAATATTAAATTATTGTATGCATATATAATATTGTACTTAAATTATATGAAATATATTATTTCAATTGTAAAATATTTTTACACTAGTACTGGAATGGTAATATTGGTTGTTTATGCAATGTTTTAAATATAAAAATATTGTATTGAAGTCATTCTTAAATTGGAATCCAAAGTGAACTACAATTGAGAATAATGGAAATTACGAAAAGCAAAAACACATCAAAACAATCAAACAAGAACCAAATCTGTGTAAAGCATAAACTCAAGACAACAATCCTATCAATGTGTCTGTTGGATAGATGTCGGGAAAAAGGGCTTTAAAATCTCCACTTCCCAAGAATGGGCGAAAATCTGACAGAGAGTGGATATTCTCCAAATACAAGTGGCTAGTCAGAGGGGGTTCTCTACAAGCTGATGTATAAACAGTAATAGGAGATGTAAATATTTGTGCAGATGACTCTGGCAGACAGACAAAGCTGCTCTTTTTGACATATCACCCTCTGTTCTGGCTCAGTGCGCGAGCTGGAGGAGGAAAATGAGCAAAATAGGGGTCATTTTGCTCCACTTTGGCAAAAAAAAACACACCTCAAGGCTATGAGTGCAATCGACCAAAGAAACTAAAGGTGAAGGAGTGTCAGCCCGAATCAGTCGAATGTCTGAAAGCTCAGGGTGTCCTCCCGCACTTAGGCCAGCCAAAGGGCTTAAATCTAGGGATGATGTTAGAGAGTTGATATAACAAAAGCACAGTGGATTTAACACCATAGTAAGAGCCTTATGCCTCATCAACTTGCTTGGCTCTATTAAACTACTAAAAAGCGATGTTTTTAAAGTTAAAACACCTTCTGACAACTGTAAGTAAGCCATTCGTTGGCTGACACTAAAGTCCACATAAAACGCTGAGCGTAACCCAGAAATAATACACTAAACATCTTTTTGAAGATTACAGTAGAACTGTACTGCATTTTTAACATGCCATTATGAAAAATCTCTCACTTTTCTTTCATCAGGTAGCCGTGAAGCAGCATTCGTTTATGCGATCTCCTCTGCCGGTGTGGTTTATGCCATCACCAGAGCGTGCAGTCAAGGAGAGCTGAAGATCTGTGGCTGCGACACCAACAGGAGAGGCCGGGCAAGCGATGAAGAAGGCGACTTTGACTGGGGTGGCTGTAGCGACAACATCAACTACGGTATCAAGTTTGCCAAAGCTTTTGTGGATGCCAGAGAGAGGATGGTCAAAGATGCCAGAGCACTGATGAATCTGCACAACAACCGCTGTGGGAGAATGGTAAGGGCCAAGATTATCACATTTGATTGATTATCCTTGCAAAAAAAAACAACAACAGGTAAGCAGGTTTTGATCCTGAAGGGGTTTATATAACATGTCCTAACATTAGAAAAGCTAATATAAAAACCTCGAGCTTGTCTTTTAATCTGGGTCATTGAGTGGTTCATAGGTCATGGTTGAGTTCTGTTTTCTTTAGGCAGTAAAGCGTTTTATGAAGACTGAATGCAAGTGTCATGGAGTCAGTGGGTCATGTGCTCTCAGGACATGCTGGCTGGCATTGTCTGATTTCCGGCGAACGGGGGACTACTTGAGAAAGAAGTACAATACTGCTGTGGAGGTCACGATGAACCAGGATGGTTCAGGCTTCATGGTTGCTGACCGAGATTCCAAGAGAACGACCAAAAATGATCTAGTATACATTGAGAACTCTCCAGACTATTGTCTGATGGATCGATCGGCAGGTAAGTAACAAAGAGCATGCTAAATGTTTTTATACCATGCTTCCAAGTGATAGTTGGGATATAAAAAATGTAATTGGGCAAAATTCTGCCAAAGAAAATATTTGTCATATTTCACCCCAAAGTCCCAAGACAGAAATAAGAAATTGTATTTAGCATTTTAAAGAATAGAACACATATGTAAGGACTATTTAGATTTTGCATTGTTGTATTTCATGAAAATTAAACACATTTCTTAAATAATTTATTACTACAACGCAGTGTAATGCAATGCAAGGCAAAAAAAGATGCATTCAATTCTTAAGTATTTATACGTCGTAGTATTTGTTGCACTACCATTAAAGGGTTAGTTCACCCAAAAATGAAAATTCTATCAATAATTACTCGCCCTCATTGGAACACAAATTAAGATATTTTTGATGGAATCTGACAGCTCTCAGACCCTCCATAGACAGCAAGGGTCCTTACAAGATCAAGGTTGAGAAATGTAGCAAGGAGATCAGTAAAATAATCCATGTGACATCAGGGGTTCAACCGTAATTTTACGAAGCTACGAGAATACTTTTCGTGCACAAATAAAGAAAAAAAAAAGACTTTATTCAAATTCATCTTCTTCGCGTCACCCTAGCATCATTTTGGAGAATATCCACTGTACACAAACAGCGTATGCTTTTCTCACAGAGACACATTTTTACAGACGAGCTCTCAGATTCCATCAAAAATATCTTAATTTGTGCTCCGAAGATGAACGGAGGTCTTACGAGTTTGGACCAACATGAGGGTGAGTAATTAATGACAGAATTAAAATTTTTGGGTGAACTATCCCTTTAATTGATGCCAATTTAGACAAAAATAATTGCTTTTTTATTAAAAATAAACACTATTTTATTTTATTGTAATTTATTTGTTTTGTTTTTGGTTTTGAGGTGAAAAACTATGACCCAGACTTGAAAATACCCAGTTTCCCTGTGGAAAAACTATAGCTACCATGTAATATTTTTCTAAAGAAAAAAGTATTGATCTGAATAAGTGAATGGCCTATTGACTCACAATGGAAAAAAAATACTAAATGGAAAGTAATGACCCTGATTTATTAAATTTCTGCATCTATATTTCAGGTTCTCTGGGTACAGCAGGCCGGGTGTGTAACAAGTCTTCCAGAGCCATGGACGGCTGCGAGATCATGTGCTGCGGCCGCGGGTACGACACCACGCGTGTAAATCGTGTGAACAAATGCGAGTGCAAGTTCAAATGGTGCTGCGCTGTGGAGTGCAGGGACTGTGAGGAAACTGTGGACGTCCACACCTGTAAACCACACAAGAAACCTGACTGGCTCGATTTAACCTGACTACCATGACCATGACCAATCAGGAGCTACTGGTGCTTTTCTGTTCTCAGGTTTTTGAAGTGGGCCATCGCATCGTGGAATGTGTAGTTTGACTATAACGCTCTGATCTCCACTTGCAGAACCCTGAACTTTACCCGCCTTCAATGATGCAAGCGCAGCGATCACAGGCCAGTCTGGAGCACTGGTAGACGGTTGGTGTCATGGGAAATCATACAATGGGCATTGTATGGGGTTTAATAGAATGAACTGTGATCAGGACACAATCCTTTCACTATTTTCAAACTGTAAACGCCTTTTACTGATAATATATGTGCCTATATAAATCAAATTATGTTTTTGGACAGCTTTGATAAATGCATTGATGGAGTTTTAGGGAAAGAACAATATACAGCATCAGTTCAAGATTACCAAAGAACTTAGCAACAAATCGCATTTCACGCCAAGAACAATTACACTTCATGGTCCAAAATAATACTTTAAAGGGTGCTGTAAAAATGTTCAACAGTGATAACTGTGCTTCCTTTTATTTACTTCATGGACCATCATTTTGATACACAACTTACGCACAAAAGAATTTGATCAATGATCAATGTATTAGGACCTTTCGCACCGGAGGAACCTTTTCATAGTTCCTAGAACTATTGGCAGAAGTTCTCGGGTTTTAGCATGTTCTGTTCACACCACAGGAACTAGGAACGTATTTCCAGGAAGGAAACTAAAAAGCTCCTATTCCAGAGTAAGGACTAAAACTGTTCTGTAGGAACTACCAGTGATGTAGTGATGGTAAAATGCATACAAATATTTTTTAAAAGCCTTGAAAAATATTTACTCCATGGAACATGGAAAACAGCGATAACGGCCTTTACCTGTTGTCTGCGGCGTTGTGTTCTTTTCTCAGCCTCAATGATAACACTGCAAGTTTTCATAGGAGATTTAAACAGATTTTCATACTATTTTAATCACCATTCCATCCCGTTATAACAAAACCCACAACACAGCTCCGATCACATCATCCTCCATTCACCGGTTGTCGATGTTTGTAAATTACCACGAATAAAGACGTCACTGTTGGCCGCTTCAGAATTCCTGCTGCCGGTGCGAATGCAACCAGGAAAACGGCCCGAGGGATAAATTGGTCCTCTAAGAACCACCATGCCGGCTAGTTCCTAGAACTAAGCGGCTCGAACGTGCTTATTGTGACATCCCATTGTCATTGTATATCAGATAAATAGATATCTTTCATGTTATCTTTTTAATATCTAAGCACTTAAACATCCCTTTGAATATAAGCACTTTTTTTGGTTTGGTAGAGTTTGGTTCCAAAAACTTTTCTACGATCAGTATCTCAATATTTTCCCTGATGGATTTTTAAGTGAAATGTGATGTTTATTGATAAATAAAGAGTCCAAACCATCAGATACCATGACCACAGACTATTTGCACACAATTCGCACACAACATATGCATTTCGCACACAACATACAAAATTGTACACTAAAAGCTGATAGATTCTGTGCAGTTTCTGAGAATAAAAAAAGCATGCTACAACAAGCTTGTTGAATTAACCAGTTTTCAATGCTTGTTGCATCAAATATTTGAAATACTTTGCGTTTGGGTTGAGGTAGTTAGTAGGAACTATAAACCAGGTAATAAAAAAAATAACAACAACAACTCTGAAGCTAAATGGCCTCTCTGAATGTTTTACTGCTTGCTTCATATATATGTCCTCATGTAAAACCCACACTAAATGTCAAATCATTGCTAAAATAAGACAGCAGCTTACTGAGATTGAGCAGCAAAAATAGTCAGGTAAGCATGACTGGCATTCTTCGCCATTCATTTTGCTGCATTGAATGAAGCACCTTGGTTTGACAACATGGCAGTTTCTAAATTTGTTGTTAAGATGGATGAGTGAACGAAGCGCTTGGGTTGTCACAATGGTGAGTAATGCATGTCCAAAATGGTGGCAACATTAATCAAAAGCAACCTGAAACTTTGTCAGGTAAAGACTGTGGAAGTTCATTTTGTCATTGTACAAATTGCAATTGACGAAAGAGGCCAAAAAGGAAAGCTTTTGCTATACAAACCATATCTATAATATATATATATATATATATGAACTTACAAAGAATTTTCAAAATCATACGTTTGTACTGTATATTATTGATTATTATAACTGAATAAAAAAAATCACCCATAATCAAAATTCAGATGATCATTCTCACTATTTGATTTTAGCCATATATTATGTTGCAGTTCCTAAAAAAACCTAACTTGTTTAGATTTATTAATTCGCCAAAGCCAATGTTTACTCATTTTTGGCACTCGACGAGTGTTAATTTTGGCCCCTGCACACAAGCGATTCTGATCTCGAGCCATCCTAATTTGTGTCACGTTGTAAGACAGAGCTGCTTGTAGCTGTTTGACCAGATTCGATTTCGCCTTTGTAATTCTTATATCAAGATTGAAGTCTCAAAGGGCGCCAATAGCTCTCTATTGTTGCTTCATTTTCAGCGACTCATCCAAAGATACATTTTTCCAATTGTGGAATGTCAGAAATTTCCCACAGCTAGTCTGATTATGTTTTCCGTTGTTCAACAGTTCCACCTCACACCTCGTCTTTGCCAGAAAAACTTCTGTGTTGAGAAAGACTTGTGGAAAACATGTCAGAGTATGTTTACTTTTGACCATTGTAAAATTACCCCCTTGGCAGCGCGTAACCACTATGTGGTTAGTGTTGAAATTTATGTGTGTTCCTAAACAGAATCGGCTAACATTTTAATTAGCACACTAATCCGTACAAGGACGTATTGATAGAGTCAAGGCGCTGAAAGCTAAAATAGCATTCAAAACTTTTGTTCTTTGGCGAAGACTTTGTGTATATTCGTCGAGTCATGTGATCATGTCCTCAGAGCCCAATGCGTGTGTGGTCTTTACAACTGCATTCATTTTCAGTCAATTGTCCAAGACACTGATCTTGTTATGCTGAAAACAAACCAGCTGTTTCAAAGCTAAGTAAATGAAAAAACATTAACAACTGGATTTTAACATGTTAATGTTGAGGTTAATATTCACTTTAAAATGAAATGAAGCAATATAGGCAAAGAATAGGGGGGCAAATTAATTTTTCAAACCCTATAACTTTAAATGTTACACTTTAGCGCATAACTGTTTGTGCTGCGGACCTGAATATTATGTTAATGGACACCCCAGCTGAATAGGGTAAAAATAATTGATATCACCATATTCCCCAGTTGATTGATTACATTAAGAATTATTATTTTTTTTTTGCATTACATGTTTTCTGAAATGCTATGTTTAATATGCAAATTAGGTGTTAACTAATTAAATATAAAATAATTTGCATACATTTTTAGAACAAATCCCTCTGAAAGAACCTTAAGTATATAGACAGGAATAAAACTGTAAAGTCTGGTGTATGTAAGTGCTGCTGAAATGGAGATTTTTGGCTCAGTGCAGGAGAAAAGCTCATTTTGAGAAAACGGACTGTAAAGATATGCCTTTAGGGTGGGCGATATACTGATAGACATGATTAACCGTTACTATTATCATTATTAACTGTCTTTATGGCCGTTACACGCTCACGTGATGTTGCTGTGCAACATGATCACGAAAATTTTCGTTTGCATGCGTTTTTATGTATTGTGGTTTAAAAACAAGTGATTTAAAGCCATTGAAATGCAATCAGCAGCAAAAGAGAACTTATTGTGCTCATGTGCGCACTGTCAGAGAGACTGTTTCTGAACGCTGTCAGAGAGGTGTGTGCACATGAAGACGGTACTCAAAGTGCATATTGAACAGAGTTATTTTTGCTGCTTTATAGGCCTTGAACGATTAAATACACACACTTGTATGTGTCAAAATGCCCATCTTTGCAAGTACCCTCATAAACAGCAATTTAGGCCCTAAGTGAAACAAACAACTGAGAAAGAAAACGTGTAAGTGTTGGATCCGGGCAGTGACAGCTAAATCACTTTTTAACTTTAAGAAGAATTTATATATAATATAAATATATACAATTCACAGTGAAGAATATACAGTATTGTATATTACTAAATTACATTTTATTACTTTATACAATATATGTAGCATTTCGTATTTATTTGTTCTAGTTTTTTACATTTTGCATGTAATTACTTTCTTATTCTTGTTTAATTGCTGACTGGTTACTTGTCTGTTTTCTTTTTGTAATTTTGGCTGGAATTATTATTTTTATAATTTAAACACTGGTGTCAATAATTATGAAATTTATTTCAAAAATTCTATCAAGATATAGATACCTTATTTAAAGCAAAACAACTATATCGTGATATACCGTGAAATAAAATTACTCATTTCGTGATATAAGATTTTGGTCATATAGCCCACCTCTCTGGACATGAATTGAAATCTACAGACACAAATAGATAAAGTGCTATAAAAGAAACACGTAAACGTGTGTTTTGGATGGTTTCTTTCCACCAGTCTGAAAAAATTCAGAGACTAATCTCAAAATTCACAGATGCATGAAAAAAAAATGGATGACTTGCCTTAAATCATGAATGTGTTCAAGCGAGGTGTGCTATTACTTTTCTAAGCAATTTTAATTAACATTTTTGCATGGCAAACGATACTGAATGTGACATTCACCAGATTTTGCATAAGCAAATATTATTTTAGTCTCTTATTCTCATAATTCTCTAAACCAAGTACTGGTTACTACTACACCACTTGAAAATACTTTTGCATCCTTATGAATACTCTTGGAAAACCACATTGGGAACGGTGTACTTCCCACTGCAGGCTTTAGCCCACAGATTCACAGCAAGTGTTTGGTCTTGAGGGCAGATTTATAGGGGAGATAAGTGTTATATATACGTGACCTTTGGGGACGAGTGTAGCTTGGCTCGCAGAAGCGGGCGGGGGGAAGCGTTAGCACGCTTGCTGTCAGACGGAGCATACAGGCCGGCGGCGTTGGATTAACACATAAAAACTCTTATCTTGTGAGTCAGCTGGCAAGAATGTAGCTCTTCCAAAGCTTCCAAAACAGAGTCACAGCAGCACTACAGGGAGGAGAAACAGAGCTCTTTATTTTTGTTAAAGACGTTTTGAGATGGAGATCTGTGAAGAGATATAAGAAACACCTTAGCAACTGCAAATACTCCAAATAGCAGTACTCTAGCGACCAGCCAGTGGTGCGTTTCCCAAAAGGAACTATGGTCGAAAGTTCCGTCGTCACCAATAGAGTTCAATAGAACTAACGACCATAGTTAGCTAACAATTATTTTGGAAAACGCACCCCAGAATAGCAAGCAACAATAGCAACATTTTAGCAACTACCCAGACCTAGATACTAGGGTGTTGTGGGTGGTTGTTAGGGTGTTGCTAAGCAGTTGCTAGATGACAGGCCCATCCATAGTGTCTACAATATTCTAGACCCTAGATTTGAGAGAACATAATTACATAACTTTACACTTCAGCTAATTGGCAGCGAATATGTACAATTTGAATTGTACAAAAATGTACGATATTTCGGAAAAAAAACAAAGATGCGACCCAGACCTCATTCCAAAACCTAACAGTCAATGGGGTTTAAGCAGATCATGTGAAAGCATACAGTTGAGAACGTACAAATTCATATGAATTCGCCAACAATTCGATAAAACATCAAATAGTTCAGATTTGCCATGCAACTGTGCTTAAGTATCTTTTTGCCAACTTTGTAGTTTTACTGAGAATTAAAAATATTAGCAAAGTTTACTCACTACTTGGCTTCATTTTTGAATAAATATATGCACTCTTTACACCAATACACTTGTGATGAGTAGCATTTGACATGGTGCCTATTGCCTAACTATTTCTGCAACAGTGTATTTCTACTACAAAAGAAGTGATATCGCATTGAAGTCATTACATCTTGTGTTTTGCCTTTACTCACACAAACTTGTCAAAAAGGCTTTATGTGGATGTGAGTGCATTAGCAGGTAGTTGGTGAATCACATGTATTTAATACAGTATATGAGATGAGGACATGGCTGAGAGCTTTTTGAAGGATACTGATATATGTACGCCCTTTTTAAAGGGGTCAACGGATGCCAATTTCCACAAGTTGATATGATTCTTTAGGGTTTTAATGAAAAGTCTATAGCATACATTGGTTAAAGTTTCTCAATGGTAGTGTAAAACAACACCATTTTTACCCTGTCAAAAACAACTCTGTTCACAGCAACTCATTTTGGTGCATGTGCCTTTAAATGCAAATGAGCTCTGCTCACCCTGCCCTCAGATGTCCAGAGTAAATGACGACTGCTATGTTCATTATCACATTCAACAACGAAACACCTCAATCGGTTTGGAGACATTCTTGTCTACGTCCCTGCTCTGGCATCGAAACAATTGGATAGTGCATACATATGCATTCTTCAAGTACTTGTGCATACCTATAGACTGAACTGAACACATAATACAAACATGCATGACACCGTTTTCACAAATTTGCATATTTGTAGCTTAGACCAATGATAATAGTATAATTTTCAAACTTTTGCGCTTTCAGGCCTCCAAATGCAGTTGTCATGTAAATGAATGGCTAAAACACAAGTTTTTCATTTTTAGTTGAAAACAGTGTTGTGTAAACGCCCCTTTCGTAAGCACTAAAGCAATATAAGATATGCTGTAATACAGACACAGCTTTAATTTAACACAGCAAAGGCTTGCATAGGATCTCATGCGACAGTATCTGCTGCAAACACTATTTGCTTGGCTGTCACTAGCTTTTGTTACACTCGGAGGCCAAAGCCTGCAGTAAAATGCCAACCTGGACAAATCCAGACCCCTGGAGAACACCAGTTAAGACACCCCAAATGTACTTAATCCAGCTTTAGGCCACCAGCTCTGTCAAGGCCTGCGATGATATCAAGCGAAACATGCCTTCATCCTTCACAGGGATTTGCCGGGTTGTTTTTCTGGGACATTAACCTCTTTAAGCGGTGTTTGTTTGTAAATGTATCACTGAATAAATATTATAAACACTGGATAAACATCACTGGTCTTTTTGGCTCTTTTTTACTCTACATGCAGTACCTTATGGAGCTTCATACAGACCCTGCATGACCGCGTCTGACCGTTGTATGGACGACAGCCAAAGAAAGCAGGTGGTCGCGGGACCTTTGATGATCAGATACTATGCATTCGTCCCATACAGTATGTAGCTGTGAACATCCATGTCCATGCCAAATATGTTGAGAGGAATAGCTGCGCTTTAAAGACACTGGAGCAAAACCTGGGAAAGAATTTTGAACAACACTGTGTAACTCCAGCAGCCATCTTAGGCAATAAACACAAACTATACAACTAATGTTAAAAAAACAACTACATGTATTTCTAATCTTGTTATTTTGCAGTAGAACTGTTTTCAACATTGATAACAGCAAATGTTTCTTGAGCATATTATATCCTCTGCATCAGCAGAATTATTTCTGAAGGATTGCATGACACTGAGAACTTGAGAAATGATACTGTAAATTCAGCTTTGCCATCACAGGAATAGATTAGTTTTTAAAATATAAACTAGTTGAAAAATGTAATAATATTTCACAATATTAGTTTTACTCAGTTTTTTTAATCAAATGAACCCTGCCTTGATAAACACAAGAGACTTCTTTCAAAAACATCAACAAATCTTACAGAACCCCAATTTTTGAACAGCAGTGTAATACAAAATTACAGTTATATATATATATATATAATTAGATGTAATTTTCTGAATTAAACCTGAGGTCAAACAACAATAGAATGTTTACCACTGCTTCATACTAATGTTAAACAATAGCATATATTAGTATATGCATATGTCATATTTAGTATATAGGCCTACTGTACAATATGCAGAAAGGATTATGCTAGCATTCCATTCCAAATTTTGAAAATATTAATAACGAAAATGATGAAAACCAGTTAGAAGACTCCATCCCCACACCAGAGATGGTAGCGCTCACAGCAGGACAGAAACTAAAAGAGAAGTGCGTTTATTTACCCGTTGGTAAAACCCTCTTAGTGCTGTTTACTATTTACAGTAGCCATATATACAGAAGAAAAAAGTTAAATCCCTCAGAAAAAACTTACAAAACTCAAAGTGTCACATAACAGAAAAAAATAACTATACAATAATCCTCACACAGAGGAACTTCTTGCCCTTCAATGTCTACGGTGAAGACGGTTCAAACATAACATGATAACTCTCTGTCAGGAGTGGTCTGGATAATCATTTACACCTGAATAATGACACACTGAGAAACTGTAGTAGTCAAACGACAGAATAAACTTTACAGTTGAAATAACTGGAAGCGGCAGAACGAATTTGTACGAATTAGCCACCTCGTAAAATATGTACGAATTCGCGTGAGATAGCGTTGAATGCCCACGTCCGCCATTACGTTAAAAAGGTGTATGATGAGACAAAAGAGTGTAAAAATTAAACATAAGTGTATTTATTTAATTGAATGTTTTTTACTGACCTGCCTTCTGCATCAAACGCCTCCCGCGCGCAACATACATTTGCCGCCTTAAAAACCTAACGTTACCTTCAACTGAAAGAAAACGTTTTGGAATGCAAATAACATGATTCCTGCATAAAAGATTGTAAAATTAAAATATGACTATGATTATCTCGTTAAAGCAGTTTTTCATGTTAGAAAGATGCTACATACATAAAACAGAATTACTTAACCACTTTATTTTTCCCTTAAAGCCATTTGTCAATTGTATGGGTCGGGCTTCCGGTCTCATCCGCGTCCCGCTATTTTTAGATGTACAAAACAGCTAGTTTTGCTGCTTGATATTAAAAATGTATGTGTCTTGTTATTTTAATGTATTCAATTGTGAACACACTGGTTTGCAGTGCAAAAACTTTTACTGCACTTTGTTATTCTTCTGGTAACTTCCCTGTAGCGCAAGTCTTTTTTTAACAACGCCAATGTGATTGGCATTGTAAGTGTCATTAAAATGGCCTCATCGTGTTTTTAACATTCAATATTTTGGTGAAACATTCTGATAAGTCTTTTCTGCCTGACAATTATGTGAACATGTTCAACATGAATTCATCAACTATCTCCAGAACCATTGCCCATTAAAAACCAAGAACTATAACTATAAAGAGAACTATAACGATACTGTTACTACATTAGCGTTAACTTTAACGCACAATAATGTTCTGTTTATTATAAGCGTACTGAAGGTTTGTAGTTTGCCGCTTTAAACACTTGAGCTCTTTAAAGCAGTATGGATTATTAAAATCTTTCTAAAAGTGATTCTGACAATATTGTTCCTCTATACCGTTACCATTATAGTTGTGGCGTAAACAGAATGATTTTTAAAACTTTATGTTTATTGTTATATAGTTATCGTCCTTCGTGTGAACTGGCCTTAAGAAATATCTTTGAAATCTGTCCCATTTGTAGAACGACATACCATCATAAACATACCATCATAAACAGATTGATATTCATGACCACAACCGCAATGCATGACAGTCTTTTCTAATGTAAAATTCTAAATTAAAATGTCTTCCTTCATTCTATAAGAAAGATGATAAAGACTATTGTATTGTACGAACACAGTTTCATCTGTGCAACCAACTCACCCTCATGCTGTGGATCTGAACTTTTGTTTAGTGAGGTCCTCTAAAAACAGACACATGATTTACTGCCGAATCTTCAGGGTACACGAGGCCAGTCTTTTTCTTCAATGATTGCATCAGCACTATATCACTGTGGCAACATGCCCTGCGGCCATAGGAGGTATATTTAAGCGGGATTAGAGGCAGTCACGGCACAGAGGTTCGGGTATTTAGTCAACATGTTCATATTGACTTCTGCTGTTTTACTCAACCTTATCAGAAGACATTAATACTACAGGAAAAGAGATGGCAAAGTGCGTCAAAGAGCCATAACATTTTTATTGTCAGTACAGGTGGCTAACGGGCACCTTACACATGTGTTACATGTACAGTAGTGTTTTCAAGTGCAAGTATGTGTGAGCTGTGTGTGTATGTCAGACGTTTGCTAGTTGATGCCACAGGCAAGAGGGCATAAAACTCTCCATCTTGTCTGCAAAAAAGCCCAGTGGTGCAAAGAGGGTGCTGAAGAACTGCAGAAAGACAGAGAGATAAGAGAGAGAGAAAACGGTCAGATAGATTTGAATGAATAATCACAAACATCTTACATTTCATGCAAGATATTTAAGAAACAGAGTTTTACATTAAATGGGTACTTTGCCAAAGCATACATTGAAAAATTGAAAATTTACATTCAGTATTTATAAATATGTATACTATACAGTTCAAATTTACATATTCAGGCAGATGGAAAAAAAATATATGTACAGTATCTTCCTGATGCAGTGTATGGCGTATGGTCTGAGCACTGATAGGCTGCTCAGACCTCTGCAGCAAGAGCACTCATAGAGAGAGAGAACTCAACTTCGGTCAGAGGCCTGTTCTAGTGGATCCTGTCCTGTTAAACCGCTGAATGGAAGAATGGCAATCAAACATCTTAAATTTCATGCAAGATATTTAAGAAACACCTGAGAGTTACGAGTCACATGACACACAATTTGACCAAAGCGGTACTTTGCAATACAAGCGTACATGCATGTATTTACATAAATATGTACATATACAGTACAGATTTACAACAGTATACTTACATGTTTTGAGAGATTTATTTATTCAGTATTATACTTATATTATATAGTATAATATGATAGTTATGTGCCAAAATAAATTTATATGTACAATTTCAGCCATGTAAAATGTCTCAACTACAGCACAGATCATTCAATATGCAGCTACTTTCATCTAGCTATGATATGGCAATTCTACAGTTAAATTTACCAAAAAAAAATATTTGAGCATGAAGCACCTTTAAAGTCTCAAGTCTTTTTTGATGCGACAAGCTTTCATCAGCATTTGGCATTATCTGCTATTCTTCACCTCACTTCTTCACCTCTCAAGCTCTGTCAGGTTGGATGGGGTCAGATGTACATTTTCAAGTTTCTCCAGAAATATTTGATTGGGTTCAAGCTCAGTCTCTGGCTGGGCCACTCAAGGACATTCAGAGTTATCTGTAAGCCACTCTTGCTGTGTTTAGGTTCATTGTCCTGTTGGAAGGTGAACCTTCTGCCCAGTCTGAGGTTCTGAATGCTCTGGACTAGGTTTTCATTAAGGCTCTCTCTATATTTTGGTGAATTGAGGTTTTCTTCTACTTTGATGTGTCCCTCAGTCCCTGCCACTGAAAAACAGCCTCACAGCATGAGGCTGCTACCAGCACACTTCACTTTTGGGATGGTACTCTGCAGCTGATGAGCAGAGCTGGTTCCTTTCAAACATGATGCTTAGAATTAAGGATTCAACAGACCAGAGAATATTGTTTCTCACAGTCTGAGCTCGGAGGGTCCTTTAGGTGCTGTTTTGCAAATTGCAAAAAGTGTGTTTTCATGTGTCTTCACTGAGGAGAGGATTGAGTTTGGCCACACCGCCATAAAGACTGGGTTGGTGGAGTGTTGCAGTGATGTTTGTCCTTCTGTAGATTTCTCCTATCTCCACATACGATCATGGAGCTCAACTAGAGTGACCATCGGGTTCTTGGTCACCAGTCTAGACAATGGCCCTTTTCCATTTCCATCAATTGTTCAATTTGGCCAGGAGTCCAGCTCTAGGAAGAGTCTGATATGCATATTTTTGCTCTGATATGCATTATCAGCTGTTGGACCTTTTATTAAAGGGGACCTATTATGCAAAAATCACTTTTATTAGGTGTTTGAACACAGTTGTGTGGCCTCAGTGTGTGAAAACAACCAGCCTGTAATGGTAAAAATCCACCCACTCATTTTTTTATAATCTAAAAAAAAATACTCAAATACAGGGCGTTTGGGCTCACACCCTAAAAGTGTCAATTTTAACAAGCTATAAAAAAATTATCTGCCATTTTTTTTTAAGCTAAAACTTCACATACACACTCTGGGGACATCAGAGACTTATTTTACATCTTGTAAAAAGGAGCATAATAGGTTATATTGTGCTTTTCCAGAGCTCAAAGCGGTTTACAAAACAAAAAATAAACGCAACAAAAAAAAACACAATAAACAATACAGTGTGTGTATCAATCATCACAGACCATCAAGGTATCAGGAAATGCATAGTCCGGAGTGAGAAATGTACAATTATAAGACCAAGAGTCCATGCAAAGGAGCAGTAGAGTAAAATGCAGCAACCCTCATGGAGCGGCACACCAAACAACAGAGTCACACTGCGCCTAAAACACCACAGAGTCCAAACGAATGCAAGCTCCAGGACCCGGAGCTAAACAGGAGCACTCGATGACACGACGTCAACCACAGAGCCCGAAGCGCAGAGCAGACCCCAAATGGCAAGCGGGAAAACCCGACAACGTAGTCCACCACACCGCAAAACACTCCCATCAGCGACGCAGGCACTCCACAAACACCGCCAGGTAAGCAGGCCGGCAGGTTCAACGCATGGTTAACTTTAGTCGAAGTGTAGTAACATCTACAAGCAATATGAATGCTCCTGAGCTAAATTTCACTTAAGTATATCAGATTTAAGTTTATATTTAGATTAACAATTATACATTTAAAATTATAACTTTTTATTTGGGATTTATTTAGAAATATTCCAATTTCATATAATTATTTCAATTCCCCCCCCCCATAACTGTCATTTATTGAAGTCTAAAGTAAACTGACATTTTCATTAATAAGAAAACCATACAGAACAAAATTATAGTTAATAATGATTAACACTGAATATTAATTAAAATATTGAAGTATTTGAGGTTTAATTTCCAATCTCTGGAGTGACAGTAGTTTGGTGTTGTTGGACATTAAACACCTGGTTTGTTTTACCAAACAACAAATTTGTGAAATGAATGAATTTCAGCCCTAAACTGAAGTGTGATCATGGCCGCTGTGAGCTGATGTTGACATGAGGAAATCTATGAGAAATGCTTGTCCAACCTGAAGAAAAAATATGAAAGTTGTGTTTTTTCTCGTCTTGTCTACCTCATTCATAGACTACTCAGTGTGGCTGAGACACAAGCTGTCAGAAAGTTGCCTTTAAAGTGCCTGAAGTGCTAGACATAAGTATGATAGAGTTTGTCCCTCTGGGATATTACATGGAGGTCCTGACAGACACAAACAAGAGGAGAAAAACCTCTGGATGGCAACCAACTTCAGGACTATAAAACTGGTGTGAAACCGTCCCTTTGAAAAACACTGAAACCTCCATGATTCAATCCACCATAAACAAGCCTCTAATGTGTTTATGAAGCAATACGTTTCACGGATGAACAGATGTTTATGACGGAATATGGGAAAGGAAGCCCGGGGCCGCGTGTCGGAGAGGGAGGAAAACGGGAAGAGAGGAGGCAGGAGAGGTATCATCCATTTTAACCCAGATCCAGGAAATAGATAATGCTAGCATAAATACATGTTGTAACATGACAAACGAGGTTGATAAAAAGATAAAAGCCAACGAGGCTGCATGTCCTCACATTCAGGAGTTTATTGCAATTACAAATTAGGGCATTGTTCCCCAAGGAAAACAAGATGTTTGGAGTGGATGGGGAACAAAACTTGAATGTATGTGCGCAGGCAAGCGAGGGAGTATAATGGAAAAAGAGCAATTTCGAATGCAAGTCAGAAGCAAGGCCCTTCCGTGGCGTCTAGTGCAACAACTCAAGCTTGTTCTGAATTCAATCACTCGCTATTAATTCACTCAAATGAATGTAAACAGCGATAAGAGAAGAACACACTGCCACGAAATGGGCATCATGGCCTTCGGAGAGGCTAAATGTTGTTGTACGAACGGTTCAAAGGCCTGCTTGGCTTGGCTTCACTTCTGCTCTTTAATTTCTCTTCTACATTCTGCTACCTACCTCATTGACTAAGGACTGTAAATAAGTTTCTGTGCAAAGTATTGTTAAGTCAATCTATATTATGGGTGTGCGATATTGACAAACAATTATATCTCAATATTTTCTGGGATTTTATCGATAACGATAATTAGACAATATTTTGCTGAGTGCGTTATTGTACTGATATCTTAAACTGACTCATAATTTCTGATATTCTTCATATTCTGTTTGGTGATCAGTTCTCGCTGATAGAAATTAATATTTTCCAACAAGTTTAAACTGATTTTTACATTTTATGGGCATTTTTACCTTTATAAAGCCATTTTTTCTAAAGGTGTTCATAATTTTTTTTATCAAATTCTTACAATTAATCAGTGAATTAGAATAATAAGACATTTGCGAGTCATTGTGATTGAACTGAATCATTTAACCGGTTGATTCATTCAGGAACGAAACACCGTTATGTTGCTCAAAGATGCAAAACAGCGCCGTGGCTGTGTGTGTAATTATTTTTGTCGTCGAAATAACAGAAAAACAGGAAATATGGTGTCTAAAACATAAGTCTCTTAATTAACTTATTAATTTTTTACAACAGTTAAATAAACAAGGTCACATTTGTAATCATGGTAATTTTGAGAGAAAAACATGTCACTCTTTGTTTGATATTGATTAACTATATGAAATTAAAGAAATACACACTTTCTGTCCCCATATCTTGAATTTTGTGATCATTCTAAATGTATTTTAATAGACTGAATCATGCAGTTAATGAACACACTCTAAATGCACACTTGCACTTAATCTAGACTTCACGTAATGTACGTGTGCACTCTGTAGGGGTGTTTTGAATGGTTCATGCAAAATACTCAATGTCAAATCGCACACCCCTAATCTATATACAAATGACAAATAACTAAATATAAAATCATATAAACAAATTTAAATGAGTTTGGCGCTCTAGCAGTTAATAAACAGAACTGCATGTGTCTTGTGGAAGAGCACTGTAGCCGAAGCTACTTCTCTCGGTTTATGTCTATGGCGAATCACTCAGGTACTGGGCTACTATATATATATTAACAATATTTATATGTTTGAATTACGATATTATATTGATATGTTTATTTTCATAACGAGCTACAGCTTGTACCATCTAGAATGCCATTGACAGATTTCATTCTTATATTGCAACACAAATAAATGTTTATCTTGTGAGTTCAGTGATTGTGTACTTTCTCTTCTAAACAAAAAATAAATAAATAAGAGAGGGACAAGAGAAAAAAAAAACACGTTTGGGTTTGGTGAGGCATGCAGATACTCACTGCTTTGACGAAGACCCCCATGAGCTCTGGAAACTGGTGTGTGAGCATGGCCAACATGGCACAGAAGGAGCACAGGCCTGCTGTGAAGAGGATGAAGAAAGGAAGCTCCTTCTTCGGATACACTGAGACCTCGTGAAATGCTGGAAGAAGAAGAAAAACACAGATTTACTCATCTTAAAAACAGGTCAATAAATACCCTATTTTCCTTTTAATCATTTTCAAACCACTTGACTTTTAAAACTCTATGCTTATGCAAAAGGTATGGTCACATTTCAAAGCGTGCTCAGGGAAATTTCAAAGGCGAAATCCTGTCATTCCCATAAGAATGTACATAATCTGGAGTTTGCAAAACATGCAAAATAGTTCATCACACTGTGTGAGCAGTGCTTCATCTCTACACTATTGACAATGGACCTTTTTTTTGTATGTACAAAATGTTTTTATTGAAATCACTCTAAAGTGACGGAACATTAACAATTTATACATAATGGATAAATACAAATATATAGTGTATACTTACAAGGCAGAAGCTCTCTGTCTGCAGTTTCTGTGCATCCTGGGTAAGGATAGAAGAGATGACCCTTTTCCAGGGGGTATGGAATAATCCGGAAAGCTACAAGAGTCAAAAGGTCTCAACTGATATCAAGTGAGATGATTTACATTTTGTTTTACAGTAAACGGCTTACAACAAAGCTTTTTTAAGTACTACTGAAGTACCTTGTAATTTTCATGGTAAATGAGTATGATAATCATCATATAATATACATGAATGTGATAGAACGTAAAAAAGAGCAGATGTGCACTGTACATACTGCCTTCCCAGGTGCAGTGTAGCAGGTTGAGCGCCCCCTCGGCCCGTTTCCAGTGCTGCAGGTGAAAGAAAGCGTACGCCACCGCCTCACTGTCTCCCCTCTTCAAAATATGCTCAGGTGGCAAAATCAGACTCTTCATTTCTAATAAATACTGCAACGACACACAAAGCAAAACTATTTGAATTACTTTACTCAAGGAAACAAAAGAAAATTAAGCATTCTCAATTCTTACTACCATAATGCAAAAAGGTATTATAGAAACAATTATTTTCATTATATAAATATATTATGTATAATAATAATAATTTGTTACATTTATATAGCGCTTTTCTAGGCACTCAAAGCAAAACACAGAAAATAAAGCTTTTAAAAAATACTGGTGTAACACCTGTGAAAAAATCTATATGAAAAATTATTTCATAATAACACTGTGTATTAGGCCATATTTTTTTATGAACATTTCTTAAAGTGTACATTATGAAAGCTTTATACTTATCCTGAGCCTGTATACTTAAATTCTCCCCTGCTCTGCGCCCCGGGGTGAATGTCGTGGAGGGCAATACAGCAGGATTAAATGGTATTATCAAGAGGATAACCTACCAAAATGCCCCTGGCTGTGATTATGGCACATTACAGCTCAATTCGACTGATTCCCTCTACAATGTGTCAAGCGCACCTTCTGAATTATGAACAAATATCCAAACATATCTCTCAGTAACAATCACCATGTTGGATATGTCAAATGCACGCAGACATGGGTAATTTAGCTTTATGATCATGCTGACATTCGACAGGCAGCTGTTCTACACAACATGCCCGCACAAAAACACCGTCACCTCATTTAATGGCGGATCAAGTGTCAGTGATGGGTCTCTTTTATGTGGAGGTTCCTCCTAAGCCCCTGCTGAACTCCCATAAGCCTATGTCTCAGTCTGTCTCATATCTCTTTTCACTTGACCGTGCAGACCCTGTACGATGACATCACACTACGGTGGTCTTGGAGATGCAAAGGTGAGGTACAGGTTTACACTGACGGATGACATCATGCTTTATCATTTTTCTGGGATGTCAAAGTTTATATTTAAGAGATTAATTCAATGTTTAACAATAATTTAATGCATTTAACAAATTATAGTACTTTTTTAAATAAAACTAATATTAACACTGTTGCCTACTGTAAAGATGAAAAATATACACTACCGTTCAAAAGTTGGGGCTAATTTTTTTTATTTTATTCAGCAAGGAATAAGGATGCATTAAATTCCTCAAAAGTGACTGATATATATATATATATATATATATATTAAAGTTAAGCTGCATTATATGTAGATTTTTGAAAATCCTATCAACCCCAAACTGGAATGGTGGTGTATGTTGTCAACTTAATATAAAAGTAAATATATTTACCAGATAATATTTTAGTAATTTTCATTGGCTTCAGTACAATGACACTGCATTTACGAAACATGCTTTTAGAATATCAAACTTGTAAAGTTTGGTTTACAGCTGATTATTTATTTGATCAATGGGATCACATTTGGGGGAAATTCCCATTAAAATGTTTGAAAACCACCGACATAAGCAATAAGTAGGAGAGACCATGATATTCATCAAGTAATCAAGTGCCTTTCGCTTTTATGAAGCTGTTATACGTACTACAAATATAAAGGACACACATTTTGGTCTCTTGTATCTTATTGCTTGTGTAATAATAGCATGAAATACTACTGCATTGCCCAAGTTCTACAAGCCCACATCTTTAATACTCAATCTATAAAGCTGGCGGTATAACCTTAAGTCTCTGTCTGAAGTGATCACACAAATGTAATAGTAATACTACTGACATTCAACACCCTCTTTGCTCATTCTGGATCGTCCTTTTTGCTCTAGGGGCAGATTTGGCAAATGAAAGACCAGGTGTATGCGTGTGTGTGTGTGTGTGTGTGTGTGTGTGTGTGTGTGTGTGTGTGTGTGTGTGTGTGTGTGTGTGTGTGTGTGTGTGTTGATATTTGCTGCACATCTCAAGCAGGTGTACTTTGTAGTCTGATACAGCACGTCTGAGTTGCACGCATGTGTGTAAATACCCCTCAACTGAGACGGTGTGTTTGGGTGTGAAGAGGTTAAGCACTTTGAAGTCCGATCTAATGTTTTGAAAAGTTGCAAGTTGGAACCAGGTACAAAGAAAGAAATAGTTGATGAGGGTATAAACATCTTTAAAGAGCAAAAAGAAAATCAAAGGTGATCCAACTTTAACCCTAAACACAGCTTACAAAAATCTATGCGCGGCGGTCTTGGGTCGACAAACCCACCTGCAAGTATGCTTAATGTAAAACTGTGAACGATGCACTCCTGGGGGCGTATTACAGACATATCCTAACTTTAAAATCTTATCTTATCTGTTTGGTAACCAAGGTAATTTCAGTTAGGACCACATTTAGGACAAAAGCTATTACAGAACAGCATTTCCTAAACTACAGATAGGAAGGTAGTATTACAGAAACCTCCTAACTTGACAACAAATCCTAAAAACGGTCTTAACTTTAGGGCAACCCCACAGCTGTCCTAACTTCAAAATTATTTGAAAGCTAACAGAAAAACTGCTTACAGTTGCGCTGTCCAACAATGGTATTACATATTTTAATAATTGAGAATGAAGAACGGAGATGTTTAAATGACCCTGAAGATGCGTTACATTTTGATGACAAAACACTTATAAAAGTAATTACAGACTGCCACGCAACAGGAACAGGAAGCCAGCATTACTGAGACCAACAAAAGCGTCAGGGAGCATTACCGGTTGTAGTGCAAGTGACTGCCTTACTTACTTACTTAAATGCCGTACGTTTTTTTTGCAAAAGGTGATTTTCAAAGTGAGCTTTGGTACCAGTAGCTTTTGTTTACCTCAGCAGCAGCTCGCACAGTGTTGGTTTCTTGGTAACAGACCTGCGAGTGGACTGTCGAGCTTGATAATACCATTTAAGATTTCCTAACTAGAGATAAGATACGATTTTGTAAGATAGGATAACGAATCCCAAATCTAGTTAAGATTAGCTTCTATCATACGAATTTGCAAAAAATCCTAATTTAATATATATCTTAAGTTAAGACCTAAGATAAGAAACTTTCTGTAATACGCCCCCAGGTGTAAATTAGAAAGGTTTCTGTTTAGTGCAGAGGACTGCAGTGTGCTTCAACAGCATCACCTCCTGGTCATGACAATGAGTCTGCACTCATGAATAACAGTGAGATAAAGTTGATGTATGGGCAAGTGACTAAAAAAAACATTTATTTCATGCTAAGTATACTACATATTCATTTATATACTTAATAAAAAATCCTGCAATTGTACTATAAGTATACTAAACTGTTATGATTAAAATCTGCTAAAATCTCCTGGCCTTAAGTTATGCAAAATACAGTAATAAATCTGTAAATGTTTTCATTTCACTGGTCATCACCATGTGATGCAGAATTTTGGAGCCTTTAAAAAGAATCATTCGAACCTTTGGTACGTGTGGGTTGAACTCCACAGCTCTGTGTATGGCCTCTACTGCGTTCATCTCTGCTGTGCTGAGACCTCGTCTAGACGCTGCTTCAGGTGAAAACCTGCCACACAACACACATACAGACTCATTCAGCAAACTATCATACATATACATCACCTATGCTATGATATGGTAATATGCTATTCAATATTAGACATAACTGAAAATCAAAAAAGGGTTTTCCAGGATGCTGAAGACTTACTTATCTGACACTGCTCTGGCTTTCAGTAAGGCAGACGTGTAGCATATAGTAGCTGATTTTGGCAAGCTGATATCTGAGGGGGGAAAACATCAGGCAGTTAATAGAAAGGATGGTAGCAGCTCTTCCTGATCCTCTCTGAAATGTACAGCTGAATGAGCTTACCGTCATATTTAGCAAGGACTGCTTGTACATCAGCGTAGGCCTGCAGCTCTAATAATGCTTCTAAAAGGTTCTCGTGAATGTTTAACATTCCCAGTAAGGGGAATTCTTTCATTAACTGTACAAGGAAACAAGAACATGACAATATCACACAACATAGCATAATTCAAGTGCAAGATACCACTAAAATAAAATAATGAAATGTAAAATAAAATACAATAAAATGTGTCCAGTAGTATGTTACATTTCAAGTAAAGGCTGAGCTCCAATGTATTCATGTATTCATGGAGTGACAACATGTTTTAGAGTCATGTGACCAGCGTTTTTAATTTTTTTGTAAAACTGAATAGAGAAAGGCTGAATAATTTTTTTTATAACTGCACTAAAGTTACAGGAATGTTCAATCATGTTGTGGAAAACCACAGAGAATCATTTAGACCCTCAAAAACCTTAATCTAATTTACTGTAAGATGACACACTTTTTATAGCTACAACATCTAAACATCGTAAGCGGTGTATTGCTTCACTCACATCTCTCATCATCTTTACAGCTTCTTTGATGCGACCCAGTTTTCTTGCACACATGGCCAGTCTGCGCTTGATGTAGACCACAAGATTGGTATCTTTACCGGCTGTGAAAGCAACGAGAATAAGCAACAGTGTGAGTTACTGTATGCTGGCTATAGATGTGTGACAGTGTGAAGTTTCATACCACTCTTGAGCGCTTGTTTGAAAAGCCGTTCAGCCTCTGTGATGGTTGTGGCTTCCTCCTCGGCCAGGAGCACATATGCTGCAGCACATCTGCAAAAGAATGAGTCATATGCTTGAGAGTCAGAAAAAGTCCATTTGATGCAAACATTAGAGATGCACTGATGATAAAATTCTGTCCGACACAGAAAAGCCAGTAATTACTCCTATGTTATGGTCAATAACAATACATGGCTTATAATACAATAACATACTGTTATGTATTCAAATAATACAAATAAAAATTATTTAAATAATAAAAACAGGCATCAACATTATAATGCACAGTGTGAAAAATGATTATATATGAATTGTGAAAATATTACATTTAATAGTGCTACTAAATTATTATTATATTTAAGATGATGTGATTATTATGTGATGAGATTAGCTTTAAGTGACAGAAAATGAGCATACATAATTAAATATCCAATACGATATGATAAAATAGATATAAATATAATAAAAAAATAAAAAGAGTTAGAACAACTAAAATCCATGTTCACATCTGGCTGAAACAGAACGTCAGTAATTAAATAACGATACATGGCTTATATTACAACTTCATGCTGTTGTATATTTAAATAAATTAACAAATGTAACATTAAAACTTAAAATAGGTCATTTTAAAATGACAAGTTACAAGTGAATTTAGGCATCATCTTTATAATGCACATTATGAAAAATAAGATTACATTGAAATGTTTCTGATGATTAATTCTTCTGATGTCTGTTTTGGTAGCTGAACCAAACCAAACAGTTATAGATGAACACAGGACAGTCTCTGCCATCATCGAAACTGTCCTGTGTTCATCTATAACTGTTTGGTTTGGTTCAGCTACCAAAACAGACATCAGAAGACTACAACGGACAGTCAGGACTGCTGAGAGGATTATCTGTGCCTCTCTGAACAGCCTCCAAGATCTGTACATCTCCAGAGTGAGGAAAAGGGCTAAGAACGTCACTCTGGACCCCTCACACCCAGCTCACTCTCTCTTTGAACTGTTGCCCTCTGGCCGGCGCTACAGAGCACTGAGCACCGAAACAGCCAGACACAAGAACAGTTTTTCCCCCAGGCCATATCCACCCTGAACAACACACAACACACCACAGTACTGTGCATCTGTAAATAACTCATCAAACATTCATCTGTACATAGGACACATGCACATTCAGTTCTGTCTATGGTCATTTTTATTTTATTACTATTGTTATTCATAATTATTGTCTATTCTCTTCATTATTAGTGTTTTTATTACCTTAATTATATGTTGTCTGCACTATGTTTGTACTTTCTGTACTGGAAGCTCCTAACACCAAGACATACCCTTGTGTGTGTAAACACACTTGGCAATAAAGATTCTGATTCTGAAATGCATTATTATGTTTTTATATATTACTTTTAACTTTTTTTTTTAAATAACACTAGCTTCTCTATTCTTTTCATATTCTATCCGTTTTCTTTTTATTTATTATACAATTAACAAAAAGCAAAAAAGGCCTCTAACACTAGCTTGCTCTATTCTTTTTCTATTCTATCCGTTTTGTTTTTATTTATTATATAATTTAAAAAGAATATCTGTTTATTAAATGGACCCTTTCAGCTGTGAAATCTGTCTGGATGAGCCACGTCTGACGATGGTAAATTGAATAAAATCACAAGCATGCGTGGAACTCACTCGCGGTTCAGCTCAATGGCCTGGTAAGCTGCTCGAATTCGTGCCTGCGGGTTCCTCTCCCTCCAGGCCTTCTGCATTACTGCAGAACAAACAAGAGAGATATCATGATTAAACATCAATTCTGATTAAATCTAGGGTTTTTTTCAAGTGGAAGAGCATGAGACTAACCGGAGTCCTCCGGTTTAAGTTGCTGAGTGTCTCCTAAAAAGAAGGTCTGATGATCTTGAGCAGATAAATTCATGTCGTAGTATGTCAGGGGCTCTTTTCCCGTCACCCAGGTGTACCTGGAATTAAAGGATCATGAATATGATTTTTTTTTTTAAATAATAGAATCCTGTCATATTTTAAAAAATCAAATATTATTGAAATTAACTGAAACCTTAAAGAACCTTCCAATATACCTGCTGTACTCGGCACCTCTGAATAGGTTCAGTGGGTTCCTCCACACTTTACATTCTGAAAGAAAAAGAAAATAATAGCTGCATATTAAATTCACTTTATAATATTTAGAAAGAGAAACATGTAGTAACGTTCAAATACCTGCAACGTTTGTTCTCGGCTCGGTATCGCCGTTTACAGAGGAGAAGAGGCCCGTAGAGCTGCTGTTCTCCACTCCTCCGAGTAGAGGACGCAAGTGACTGACAGACACCTGCTCTATGAAGGACGTGCCGTACTTCCTGAAGTACCACCACTCAAAAATCTGGAGACAAACACAGAGTGTGATTTGACACGGCTTTGAAACTGAACTTAGTTGTTTAGTATAGTTATTACTTATTTTAAGTTAAGTTATTTGACAACCAATTCACCAAAGCCAAGAAAAAGACTCACCAATATAAGGCCCGAGATGAGCGAGGAGGTCCCAGTCAGCGCAACATAGAACTTAGGCGTAAGAGTGTTTAAAAACACAGATGCTGTGGATGAATAACAATATAGTAAGACAAAGAAAGTCTAATCATTTTTACATACTCATGTTAAGAAAAAATTGTAACACCTGTCAGTCTTGAAAAATGCTTAAAGTTGTGCTGTGAAACGATTAATCGTGATTAATCGCATCCATGAATATTTAATTTACATTCGTGTGTGTACTATGCATATATAAAATCACACATAAGTATATATTTTGAAAATACTTACATGCATTTATTTATATTCATATAAGTTATATTATATTTAAATATATTTATTATATCAACAGCATATTTTACTGAAATACTGTAAATACTGGCATGTGTGTGTTTTTATTATACACAGTACAACACATATATAATGTATTA
This sequence comes from Ptychobarbus kaznakovi, assembly GCA_027422405.1. NCBI lineage: Eukaryota > Metazoa > Chordata > Actinopteri > Cypriniformes > Cyprinidae > Ptychobarbus > Ptychobarbus kaznakovi. The sequence continues at coordinate 4,370,056 of CM049800.1, read as the reverse complement.
AAACATTTTGAATCGCATATATATATATATATATATATAGTCGTGTGTGTGTGTATATATATATATATATAATGATTAATCGATTAATCACGATAATGTGTGTGTGCGAGAGAGAGAGAGAGAGAGATGTATTTAATAGATTTTAAATATATAATAATTAATTAAACTCATAAATAATTGCCGGAAATATATTGTCTTACAGCTCTTTTAAACAAATGTAAAAAAAATAATGATTAAACTCATATACTGCATAAATTACAGTTATAAAATCATTACATTTTTTATGTATATAAAAAAAAATGTTTTAATTAATCGCTGAATAATGCTTTCTACTCAAAAATCACATGCACACTGCACTTATAAAACATTACACTTGATATATGTTTTATATTTTAAACTTGAGTAATTGGAGTGATGCTTTGTTTGTGATAACTATAAGTATCATCTTAAAAACAGTAACTGAAAAATGAAGTAGCTTTAGCTATATATATATATATTATTTCATATACAAGTTAGGCTATTTAAGCTAGAACTTTAAAAAACATATTTAGTATGAAAAAAATAATGACGATTAAAACTAAACATATTTGTATTTGTTTACTGTGTCATAGCACATTGTCTTAGTAAATTCCTCCTCTGAATAATGCAACTACACAAATATCACATACACACTGCACTATGTAAAATTTTAAAACATTTGTGGATATTAATACCATAACAAAATGTGTCAATTATGAGATATAAGAGTGAAGCTTCAGTGCACTGATTTCGGAATTATATTAATGTACAAAACATAACATTTCCTAGACTTGCATTTGACAGCTGCTTTTATCTGAAGAAAACATCACATTCAATGATTCAGTAATGAATTTAAACACAGGTATGTTTCTCTCACAGTGTTATAGTATGACTTCAGACCGCTGCGTGACTATATACTGCACGACTCGAGTGCTGTTATGATTATTAATGCCAATTTAGAGTCATTTCGGGCACTTGACATCTTCAGTCACCATTCATTGAGATTTCATGGAAAACTCCGACAAGCACGGACTTCAAAACGTCTCCTTTCATGTTCCACGGGAAATTAAACTCCCATGGGTTTGCATAGAGACGAAAGAATTAGTGTATTTGTGTGAACTTCTCCTTCGATGAGCAGAAAGAGATCCTGTGTTGAGCTGTAACGTAAACATCCACACAGCTGATCATAAACACACACCTGCGTTAACGGTCTCCTGCAGCTTCAGTGGGCTCCTCAGCACGTAAACCATCGTTAAGACCATGGCGAACCAAAGCGCGCATATGTACGTCCACGACCAGCATAGCCACGATTTTAATTTCTCCGTGAAACCGGGTGAGTGAGGATTACTGCCACTGCTGTCCGCCATCTTTCACCGATTAGCCGTAAACATTAGAATTGTGGGATAGTGGAGGAGTGTGCTGTTCCGACGCTCTCCATCAGAGGGCGCAGCTCCCGTTCATTTATACTCAACGGTTTCAAACGTATTCGAATTTCAGAATAGCACACTGCAGTACATACTGTATACTAGGTTTATAAGTGAAACTGGCTGATCGGAATATCGTTCTACGTACTATTTTACTATACACAAAATAACAAAACAATGCCCATATTTTAATATTTTCCGTTGTTAACCTAATTAATGGTTATATTAGAAAAAAAATTGTAAAATAAATAGTAAAACAAAAATTAAATCTTAAAAAATAAAACTTAAAATCAATTCAGAGGCAAAAAAATACAACCATTTGCAAAACCACTATTAACGTTCATTTCTGGGGCTAATGTATATAGGTATAGTAAATATTTGTAATCTTGTAAAAACCTTTTTATGGCAAGAGCAAAATAAATATTCTAGCAATTTAGGCAGGGGTGTAGAAATGCACCAATTTAACAATAAAATAGTAACGCACCAATAACAGAATTTATTATAATTTGATATGATAATAATACACTAAAGAACACAACATAAAAACACAACTTAGTAATTAAAATAATAATTCTGATCACCAAAACAACTAATTTTAAACTGATTTCAGAATTAATAATGCATTACTAAATTATAAGAAAAAGAATGCAATTGACATCAGAGCAAATTTACACCCCTCATTTTAAGTAAAACGGCATTTTAATATTATATATAATATTATGACATTAAATGGTCTTGCAATACATAAAAAATAATAGTAATGAAGTCAGATTGGTGCAAATCATTTATTCCTCTGGGATCATATTTGTTCTTACATTTTGTAAAAAATAGTTAGCAATAAAAGCTAGGGTAGGAGGCTGAAGTGAGGGGTAACAAATATTTTGTGTAACTGCATAGTGCATACAGTATATATACCATTCTTAGACACCAGAGTACGACCTTGGGACCATTTCCACACAGAACAGTAACCTTACTGTACAAATACAATGCTCACTTTGGCACAACCCTCTCTGTGATCAATTGACAGCACATTCAGATGGCACCTTACAACAATGCTTAAAAAAAGACCAATCGTTAGGTTGGAAAACAACAAAGTGACCATAAACTGGTGTCATGACATTCTTTATGAACAGACAGAGAGCTTTGATGGGCTACGTGTTGATAAATTATATCTTATGACTCAACATGAAGTAAAACTTTGTCGAGTTGCTAAAAAAAGTAAACAAAGTGGACTCAATTGATCATATGGGCTAAGTGAAATAAAAAGTTCAGTGTGTCAAGCATTGGGAGCGCTGATCTAGGGGAGGCATAAGTGATATTAGGGGGGCCACATATGATGCTGTACACTGGTGTCGTGGGAGGTATTTGTTCAACAGCAGAAACTTTTGCTAAACCCATTAAAACAAGCTTGCAGCCCTCCTACAATACAGAAAAGGAGGCAGTCTCTTCAGCTGAGGTCAAACCGTGGCTTCTGGAAAACAAACAAACAAAAAAAGGACAGACGTTTTAGCACACTTCTTGAAGGACCTTCTCGCCTTGGCCCTGCCCTTGATTCGGGTGTAGGTTCAGGTTTAGATATGGGCCCCTCGTAGCTTGTCTCTTTGCTTGTAATGCGAGCAGGAGCGGAGGCATGCCGTGTGTCTAAGCGTTTTGCATCTCTTTGCCAATCTTGTAGCTGAGGATCTTGTTCCAGTCGATCTTGGTACGGGTGACAGGAAGCTGCCGGCGTAAGGCCTTGAAGGTGGTGTCAGACATGGTCTGGTAGTTCTCACTGATGGCCGTCTGGAAGGCAAACGACAGGAAATTTCACTATGACTTTTCGTACATCATAGATATGAAAATGATGTGACATGTGGCCAAGTATGGTGACTCATTCTCAGAATTTGTGCTCTGCATTTAACCCATCCTAAATGCGCACACACAGTAGTGAACACACACACACCGTGAACACACACCCAGAGCAGTGGGCAGCCATTTGAGCCAGTAGGCTGACTAAATGCGGCGCCCGGGGAGCAGTTGGGGTTCAGTGCCTTGCTCAAGGGCACCTCAGTCGTGGTATTGAAGGTGGAAGAGAGCGATGTACATTCACTCCCCCCACCTACAATCCCTGCCGGTACAGAGACTCGAACCCGCGACCCTGGGTTAGGAGTCCGACTCTCTAACCATTAGGCCACGACTTCCCCCAGTCGATCAGGTGCCATAAAATAATGAATCTCTTCCTATATCAAGACTAACATGCAATCGCAAAATAATGACTAACCAATCAAAATCTACAAACCTGATATTCATTCTCAGCATTTTCAATGATTTTGACAAACTCATTGGCAGTCTCTACCTCATTCTGTTGAAAAAGAAGAGCAAAAATAATCACTAAATTACCAAAAGTGGCTAGTTTGCGCATTCATATTTGCAGGGCAATTTCATATGTATTTTCTCTCAACAAAGATGCATATACAGGTACATCTAAAAAAATTAGAATGAAAAAGTTATATTGTAACTTATTTCACAAAGTTAAACTTTCATATATTTTAGATTCATTACATGTAAAGTAAAACATGTCAAAAGGTTTTTTGTTTTAATTTTGATGATTAGATCTTACAAGTAATGAAAGTAAAAAAAATCAGTATCTCAAAATATTAGAATATTTACATTTGAGTTACAATAAATGACCATCCATGCAGTATAAATTCCTGGTATCTTGTTCTTTGAAACCACAATAACGGGGAACACTGCTAACTTGGCAATGGTCCAGAAGACGTACCTGTACATCAGGGCCCATATTCACAAAACATTTTATTTTATCACTAAAGAGTTCTCCTAAGTAGCAGTAAAAGTTTTTAGCTAAGAGTTTTCTCTTAAAACCGATTCACAAAGCTGCTGAGACAAACTTGTACTAAGGAATAGAGAGAAGTCTTAAGCTAAGAGTAAGGGCGGTGTTGACCTCGTTGCTATAGATGATGTCAGCATGCTTACTAACTATGCACACAGTGATTGGCTGATAGGGGAGGGGTCTCTGTCAGAGACTGATTCCTAGAAATATTGTAGAGTGCAATATTATGTTAACATATTCAAATAAAGGTTTAAAAATAAAATGTTAATTGCCACATTCAAATAAAGATTTTAAAATGCAGGCTAAGTGCACTTTAAACAAGTATATGTTCAGCTAAATGTCAGCCTCTTGCATGTATGCTTCTCGTAGCGCATATGCATATACACAGCTTTTTAATTAACAGAGTAGAATAATCATGGCTGATAGTAAGACATGCAAACATAAAATAAAACCAAACTGGATGCAAGAACAGCGGTTTCTTCTTGCCCAACTGGTTAATGAAAAGGATATAATCAAAGACAAATTTTGAGTTGGGATAACCTCCAACCCCTAAAGGTGATACCTTTTTAAAAGCTCATTATCGTCAAATGTTTAGCCATTTTAGGATAGTTGTGAGTCAGTTTTAGTGACTTAGAATAGCTACACAGAGCAGTAGTTCACTGACAAGCTACGCAATATCACATTCATAATCGCAGGTGAATCGCATTCGATTATGAACGCGATATTGCCGAGCTTGTCAGTGAACTACGGCTCTGTGTATTAACTGCCGCTCCATCTGAAAGCAGGTGATGACGATTTAGTGCCAATCACGGAACCGGCTTTACTGAAGAGATGCGCATGAGAATCACATGCGATTAATTGCACAGCCCTACTTAGGAGTCCTCTTCACTACTCCTAACGTTTCACAGATTTAGGAGCTAGTTTTAGAGCTAAAACGCTTTGTGAAATACTCTTAGAGAAAAAATGTAGGAGTCCTAAATTTAGGACTGACACGCCCATTATTTTTAAGATTTTCTCCTAAATCGGCAAGTTAGGAGCTACTTTTAACCTTAAGATGTTTTGTGAATACGGGCCCTGTTGTTTAACTGATGCTTTTTTTCTAATTTATCATTCTCATGCTGTCATAAGTGAGCATTGGGATATTGAGAAAAGAGATTTGTTGTCAAAGTTTGAGCCAGCAGGATGACTAAATGAAGAGTAAGTTGTGGCAAGCCAAACTATACATTCACAAAAAAAGCTATTTTAATTAATACCACTTAAAGAAAAAGGCTTAAGAGCATAAAGAAAATCCATTGGAAATTGTGTTAATATAAACTACTGTTCAAAAGTTTGGAAAGATGTTTTTTTTTGTCTCTTTTTGTTAATATAGTAAAATCAGTAATAGTATTACAATTTTACATATCTGCTATCTGTTTGAATATATTTTCAAATGTAATTTATTCCTGTGATGCAAAGCTGACTTTTCAGCATCTTTACTCCAGTCTTCAGTGTCACATGATCCTTTTAGAAATCATGCTGCTCAAGAAACATTTCTTGGTATTAGCTTAGTATAATGTTGAAAAACATAACAGAAATCCCTTGTAGATCCCTTATAAATTTAATTACGGTTACTTTTTAACAATTTAATGCATTCTTGTTGAAGAAAAGTATAAATTTCTTTAAAAATAAATGTAACATTGTTTTGTTTTTTAATCTCTGACACCAAAATTTTGAACGGTAGTCTAAACTTAACTAGTAAATATCATTCACAATTCAAAGTCCAGAAATGATGCATCAAAAAAGACATCATGTGCTTCATCTATCAATACAGCACCACACCCACTGTCATTAGACAAGTCATTCATAGGGCAGTGGGCCGCTCCTTTATCAGGCAGGTTGTTTGTGTTGTACCGACTCATTAACAGGAAGCATACTCACTCAAAAACCCAAGCAGCTCAGGCTCAAATAACTTACAGAGATGATCAGAGGCTCTTGCACATCCTTGTGGCTGACCAGCTGCACGTTGCCATCCTCATAGTAATGAACCTGGATCTTCAGCACTCCCACCACCTGAGCAGTGGGCTGAGAAATGGTGAACTTCCATTCCGATCGGCAGCGGCCGTTCCTGTATGCAGACAAATGGAGGAAGCTTATCTCTAACTGGTCTTACAGACAAGAAGAACGAGACTGATGGCATTTCTAGTACCTATATTATACTACAAAAGCCAATGTTGCATGCAATCCGCCATAATTACTGTAGTATGCAAAAGCCATTCACTGTTAAGTTCCTAGAATTCTACATCACGGATATAACATGACATCTCAGTGTTTGTGCACATTGCTTAAAGATGATGTTCTTTTGAGCCGTTAAGCCATGTGTGTTGTGTTATCTTTATGTGTGAAAGAGCCAAACTAGATTGTCAGTACTACGAGTAGGTGACCTTTGCAGTCTAGTGCACCTGTTCTTCATTCAAAGACACACAATAGTCTCTAGATCCAGTAGGGTCATGATCTGGGTGGGGGCAGAGCTCATTCCCCACATCTAAAGATCATATATCACACTTGGAACAAAGCCGGTAACTGCGTCAGGCATACAGCCTCATACAAAGCAAAGAGTGAACAACTATTATGGTTGTTGACATGTTAAGAGTATAAGTCAAAAGTCTAGTGACACATCATTTTTTGTTATTCCACAGTTTAGTACAAGAGGATTTCTCTCATACAACTTCAACGAATGAATCCTGGGAAATCATAATAAAATGTCACTGCCAGGGTTTTATCTTCAAAGGTGCCATAGAATGCATTGATACAGTATTTTAATTGTTCTCTGATATCTACCTAGAAGGTATGTGGCTTAGGTAAGGGCAAAAAATCTCCAGAAATGATTTTACATGTCCATTTACAACCCTCGGATTTCTCCCTAGAATGAAACGGTCTGTTATTGGCTTATTTGGCAGGGTCATGAATAATAATGAGCTCTGCTCTGATTGGCTGTTTCACAGTGCTGCTTAATGTAGACATCTGCTCTGATTGGCTGTTTCACAGTGCCACTCATCAGCAACAAGGAAACACAGGGAGGAAAATATATATGTAAATTCTTTCTCTCGCAGTTATATCGTCAGTTAATTATACTGTATATAAAACGCGGGCATCAGGGAGCCGTTATTAATACGCGAGGCATTGAAACTGCTTTTGAACGATCAGTCGATCGCGTTATAGTTTCACTTTCAAGAGACGCGATGCACAAACTCTGTTTTTATTATGGAGCAACAGTACTTACCACACATTTCACAAGATCAGACGCTTGTCAGTGGTGCTCAGGATCTATAAATCATTCGCCATCATCCTCATCTCTCCTTACTCTGTTTATGTGGTAAGTGAAATCTTATGTACTGTAACAGGCTACAGCTAACAAGGAGCTAACCATGTCCCTTTAGTGGCTCGCGTTATTTTATTAGAACGCATTATTTGCTTTCCGTGCCTTTCTGAATAAAGACACCAACCCATCCCTGCACTTCACATCCCCTGCACAGCCTGGAACATTACATTTATTTCCATGATCTGCATTTTCGCTGTTGTCCGCGCTTGTTTATTTACAACACCTGCAGAACTTCTGATGGTTCAGCTGGCGCTTGCCTAGAACAAGGGCGGGTTTATGTAATGATGGGGTGTAGTGATCCCGACTGTTGCGTCACAGTCGGTGTTATGTTCTGATTCGCCTGTTTTTCAGTGGTCTTTTTTAATCACGAGATTTACATAAGGAGGAGGACACTATGGTGTCTGAGGTTTACTGTATGTCATTTCCATGTACAGAACTGTTATTATTTAACTATGCCAAGGTAAAGACAGTTTTTCATTCTATGGCACCTTAAACTAAAACAATAAAAATAAATGTTACATGAACGTTAACTTAAATAAAATATATTTAATGTATATATAAAATATGAATATAATGATGAAATGTATTTTATGTCAGATTGTTACCAAGGCTACACTTCTCTTTCATCTGTTTAAGTTGAAGTACTAAAATGAAATTAAAAAGAATAAAAAAAAAGACAAAAAATTTAAAGATGACTCCAATTCACAAACTAACAGCTGTTAGGAAAGAAAGATTTTCATATTTGAAATTTTGCCATTACGACAACTACGTCTGAACTACTGCAATGCTCTTCTAGCTGGACTTCCATCATGCAGAATCAAACCTTTACAGATGATTCAGAATGCTGCGGCACGATTGGTCTTCAGGGAACCCAAAAGGGTCCATGTCACACCTCTCTTTGTCTCCCTGCACTGGCTCCCGGTTGCAGCTCGCATCAAGTTCAAGACACTGAAGCTTGCATATAGAACAGCCACAGGCTCAGCACCCGCCTACTTCCACTCACTGATCACAATCTACATACCGTTCAGAAGCCTGAGATCTGCGAGTGAGTATGTGCTTGCTATTATTATTATATATTTTTTTATATAAAATAAGGAACTTGAGGAGGTGCAGAATGATATTGGTAGATGTTGCAGGTCAGACTCAAACCTGAGTCACCTGCATGAGCACCTCTACTCGAATATTAGGGGTGTCGAAATTAATTGTTGCATCGATGCATTGCGATGCGGACGTGGAAGATTCTGCATCGATGCAGTAATAGACCATAATAGCCTATGACGTCATTCGCATATGCGCTTCCACTCGCTGTTATTTTAGTCTTTTTCTTTAGATATGATTTCATTTCTGCCGTTTGGAATGCAGTACGTAATAGATGCACAAAACTCACGTACTGACAGACTTTCGCGTGCGCTTTGTTTGACCTGAAGCTCACGGCCGCGGTTAAATGCACTTCCATCTACTTTTATGAAACAAAATTGATGTAAACAGTCAGTTATGTTTTCAGAACAGGACAAAACATCTGATATGTGGAAACAGATCTGTGCATTAGTGTGAATGCAGTCTATTAAAGCTGCCAGTGGCTATGATCTCATCAGTAAAATCAAATGACAATAATGCTGAGGAAAAAAGAAAAACCCATAACTATGATTATCTGTAAACTTTTCGATACTTAAATCACTCCCAGATACTGAAAGTGCTTTTTGTTTAACACTTGTAATTATCTTTTGTCCCCTTTATTACTTTATATTTGCTTGTATATTTTGAAGCTATATTTACTTTTAGTTCTTAAAAATTATTAATTAATTAATATATTATTCGTATATAATATATTATATCGTAATCAAACTGAATCATGAAACCAGTGCCGATTAACACCCCTATCGAATATGCGATTTAAGTCGTACCATTAAACAGAGAAGGATAAAGAAATTACCAGAAATTTTTGGGCTGAAACTGATGACCCTCAATACAAGCAATGATAGTTTTCTGTCCATCGATGGTTTTCCCATAAACCTAAAACAACAAGAATCTGTCAGCAAAAATGTTGCAAAAAACACTAAGAACTCGCTTTATTAAATGAGCGGTTCCTTTAACAAGTGAAAATGAGATCTAGTGAACTCACAGTGCAGACTCCGGTGGGGTAATGATCTTTGACGTACGCCCTCAGAGCTTCGTCACAAGCATCCCTCCACGGCCTGAGGGCCGCCTCACCCTCATGAGACTGTGGGTCGGTCGCCTCTTTCCTCAGGTGGTCAAACTTGAATGACTGTTTCTTACGAGGGTCAAAAAAACGTCCGCGGCCGAGGTCTCCATGCTCTGTGATCAAAACCTGCAGTTTGGAAGCAGTTCAAGTACAATTTAATACAAAAATCTGTTTAAACAGACTCTTCTTTCCTACTGTGGAAGTTGTAGTTGTATATTTGATAACTGGTTAACATTATTTCAGAGGGACAGCATGTTTCTGACAAGAAGGTTGACTGTTTTTTTTGGAATAATGGTACATCATGCACAATATGACTATGAGATTAAGAAATTAATTAGGGTGTATTTTCAGTTCAAAAGTAATTGTTATAATCACCTGATCTTCACTTCCATCAAGTTTAGCAGGTGTGAATTGATCCATGTTGTACTGGGCAAAGCCACTGTCACAAACAGAAAACAACATGTATAGCGTAATATAATCAAAATTTGCAAGATTATCAGTTCAACGCTGATTAATGATTCACACAATGTGATCTAATTTAAATAAAGGGCTTTTGATAAAGCCACGGAGCTAAATATACCACTTCTCCACAGATCTATTCATATTGTGAAGGGGAATCTAAACTGAAAGAGACACTGAAAACGAGTTGCATACTCATGCCACATCTTGAAGAGAATCTAGATTTATATAATTTGCTTGCAGAAAACTGGCTTATGAAGGAGACAGGGAGGATAGTAAAATAATATGCATTCATATACTGTAATAAATACAGGCAACTCACTGAGCCCCCCCTTCCCTGAGCAGATTGTCATTATTGAGCAGTAGCCGCACATCTGAAACCAAAGAAAAGACGTCATGTGATATCATGAGCATTATGATGTCAGACAGCAAGTCATATACTGGCATAAAAATATAATGAAATTCCTCCTAACATACAGTATACTACTGCTCAAGATTCTAGATACTGTTCAGTATACGGTCTGTAAGATTTGTTTTGTTTTGGAAAGAAAAAACTCTATTCAGTAGGATGCATTAAATTGATCAAAAGTGACAATTAAGACTTTTTGAGAAAAAAATTAAAAGTATAATTTTCCACAAAAATATGCAGCAGCACAACTCATTGATAATAATAATAAAAAGTGTTTTGAGCAGCATATTCGAATGATTTCTAAAGGATCAAGGATCAGAGTAATGATGCTGAAAATTCAGCTTTGCATTCTAAAATACATTAAAACAGAAAACTGTTCAATTGTAATAATATTTCACAATATTCCTGTTTTTACTGTATTTTAAATCATATAAACGCAGCCTTGGAGAGCATAAGAGACTGCTTACACAAACATCAAAAAAAATCTTACCAACACCAAACTGTCTGAATAATTGTTAAAAAAAATGTTTTGCCTGTATATGAGGCATTTTACCATTGAAGACTTCATTGAACTCTCCAGGGGGAGCATGGACGACAAAATTTGCAGCAATGCGGACCTGAGGAAACACAAAAACACTTATGTAGAAAACAAGAGTGGTGTTTGCTGTACAACTCACAACCGAGGTGTCAGTGTTTACTCAAACTAACTATTGCAGAAAACATCTAACACCTCAAAAATACCCAAGAAAAACGGTTTCATTCAAGAACAGGCGGAAAGAGGGTGAGCACATCCTAACGATTTTTATGAACCACAGCCTAATGCCACTGACACACATTTCCAGAGACTCTAGGAGCCAAAAGCAACTTAAACAACAAATACCAACTATAGAGCTGGTATATATTTGCGCTTCCTTTGAAAACAGGTCAAATGCTGCCTGAGATGACACACTGAGCCCCTCTCTGTGTCACTCCTTAGAAGGCTGCAGAATTGTGGCTTTTCTTAGCAGTGCACATGTAAGCATTAAGAGCCGGTGACACTGAGTCCAGCGCTGGCTCCACGGATGTTTCCCATTCTGGACCCATTCCAGCACTTCTGAATGTGGAAACCTCTACAGGCTCTGTCTTCAGTGACAAAAACAGACTAACAACAAACAAATACTGTAAAGACCACCTGTAGAGCATTCTGCCCACAAACAACTATAGTCAAGCTGCAAAAAAAACTAAATACCCCAATGGCAAACAATGCTACATAATGGTTTAAATCACACTGTAAGATCTTAAGAAAATGTGTCACTACTTGTACATCATATAAAAACTTTTAATTCTGTGTTAAGTCCAGATGTTATCTAGGATTCTACAGTTTTATTTCTCCAAAGCATTCATTGCATCACAGCTGGGTGTAACAAAATCATGCTATTCTGATTGGTGCCATTTCCTATATTATGATTGTTAGTGACAAAGATTTGCCACAAATATGCAAGGTGAAAAAAAAAGCTACATAATTATGTTATCACTAAGACAAAAAATTATAAAGCATTGGTTAAAAGTTTGAAGTCAGTATTTATTATGAGTGACACTGAAGTAATGATGCTGAAAATTCAGCTTTGCATCACAGGAATAAATTACATTTTAAGATACATTACAATAGAAAACTGTTTTCTAAAATTCTAATAATATTTCACAATATTACTATATTTACTATAAATGCAGCGTTGGTGAGCATGAGACTCTTCAAAAAAATTTTTAAATCTTACTGACCCAAAACTTTTCAACGGTAGTGGAAGAAGCGTGTATAGTTTCTATAAATATAAAATACACAAATAGAAACAGCCAGTAAAGGATACAGTCTGTGTGGAAAAGGTTTTTGTAAGGATTTTGTTTTCTGTGCATTGAAAAAGCATATATTCACATTTTCGGTTCCAATCACAAGATGACTAAAATAATTAGCTATTCTTGGTTTCTTGTCTAATCATGATAGTGAAGGAAATCAATGCCTTACTGTGTTTGCATCAATAATTGGTACACACAATAACAACTGAAAACCGACAAATCACTCATAATCTAGAATTCGAACAACTGCCTTTTTCCGCTGCTATACTAAATCATTTTTTTGTGGTTGCGTTCTCCATCTTGTTCACACTTTTAGTAGGAAGAAGGAAACTGCTCTATTCCCAGACAACATCTTTTTGCTTAATATGACAAAACATCTAAAAACTAATTAGTGTATTTAACATTTTTGCTAAATATTGCCATATATTTCCTATATTATCCTGTAATAATTTAATTGTTTTTTTTCAATAATAGAAAATCTGTGCCCTGAAGCACAAGACTCTTTATCTCCTCCCGCTGTTGAAGTGAATAATATAACAGTGGAATCTAAATGTTGAGGAGTTTGCAGCTGCAACACACTCTCCACATCTAAGCATTTCTGAAATGCTTCTTCCCTCCTTCAACTGGCCTCAACACGACTGTTTCGACTTTGCAGAAGCGGAGGGGCGAGTCCGCGCGCGCATCAGAACAGCCCCTGACTCGCATGTGCTCGGCGGCGTGAGACAGGAAGAGCCGCTCGAATGTAAGAGCACGCAGAAAGAGGGCTGGGTCACCGACACTCAGCTGAGAATACAAACAAGACCAGAGCTGAGGTTGCGCCCCTGTTTTAGAGCAAGAAAAACACTTCCCCTTGATCTCATTACACGAATCTAAAACGACAATTAAATGTAGCCATTTATATGTAGGATGCTATTCGAAACAAATACATAGCAATACGTGAAAACTGATCTTAAATAAGTTTTTGTATAAAAATGAACTGTACGTTACTAAGATACTAAGTAATGTGACACATGATAAAAAATTATGTCGCAAATATATACGAAAATATTTTATAATGTCTTAAGTTATTCGTTTTGATGAAGTGCTTTTTCCTGATTTACGTTAACGTTAGATGCACCAGTCCGAGCCTCTTCTAATAGTCCGTAAACTCAGTAATACTTCCAAAGTTGATGTAAAACCGCAAATATTATCTAATCAAATACATTTTCTACATACAGTAGTTAAGTATTAATAATATTAATCTCTAATCTCAGTCACAATCTACACAGTCGAGCGTCTGTGAGGAGTGCGATCATCGATTAGATCGAGTTTCAGTTAGCTTGCTAGCTTCCTTAGCACGCTGTTCATCGCGAAATGTGTAAACTCTAAAACATCCAATGTGCGTAATAACATTTATGACACGTTCATGTCAATATATAAGTCGTACATATCCCAGTAACAGAGGAGGGAAGATCAACCAGAAAGCATGAATTGATTATCAATTACCTTCTCCTCGTCGGAAAGCTGTTCCTCAAAGTCCGCCATCTTGGCTCAGCCGGACCTGCCCTGTCAAACTGCATCACGGGAAAACCCTCACAAACATGACAAATGAGTTCAAAATCGCATATTTACACGCTTAACGTTATATTTAGCTACTGAAACTGGGAACAAAAGTTGTCATTCATGTTTCAAAGTCTTTGTTTGAAAATATATAATCCTTTACACGATTGTCCAGGCATATAACCTGTAGACGTGTTTTGTTTAGTATCCTGTTTGTGCTCTTGAATTTCTATTATATATTGTATGTTGCTCTCAATACAAAATGTTTTTTTTAAAAAGCATCTCCATAAGTATGATATACCAAGTATTTAATTAGATTTTTTTTTTTTCACTTGTTAATAATACTACTATTATAAACCAATTTACCTTGCTTTAACTGTTCATATGTAATGCCTATTTCCATTATATATTCTACTCAATAAAAATGGAATCAGGTCATATTTGGTTTTGACTACAAGTTTCTCTGATTTGACGGAAATAGAGATGCAAGGTTTCTAGATTCTAGATTTACCAATCCTCGTTGAGTTTTGGATTAAATAACCCCATCCAGATAATTAACTATCCATGAAAAGTGTCTCCTTTATGGATCTTACGTAACGCAAAATATTTAGGGAGTGTCACTAAAGATAGTTTCTCATTGTAAAATGTTTTAACCGGTAACTGCGCAATATTTGCAAAGCATTGACTTATTTTGATGTTTAAGTTGTTTATGCATTGGTATTGTTGGAAGAGTAATTTATATAAGTAGTGAAGACATTGCCCAGGGCTCCTTCGTTTGAGACCTAATGTGGTCATTTAGGGATGAACCCTTGCTTAGTCACCATTACACTGCGTACAGTCAGTTTCGATTCCGGAATCGCCTACTAGAACAGATCACATCCCAAACTACTGACATATAAACAACAGCACAATGTCTTCTCTCAAAACATCATACGAAGCAGGGCTTGATTTCCTAGAGTTTCTGGGGCAGAGGATCTCGAAAACAGACAGAAACGAGCTTCGGGATATTTACAACTTTGAGTTTAAAAGGTTTGCAACAGTGACTCAGAGTCACCTGTCTGGCACACAAGTTTTGCTTCATTTACAAAGTTTGGAATAAAACATCGTGTGTCATTTGTATACACCTGTTGTATATCACTTGTCCTGCTTCAGCTTGTCTCTTTCTACATTGATGCAATGTTTCCAGGTTGAGCTTAGTTGCATTGTTTTTCAGGGACGGAAGTAAAGAGCCCAC
Source organism: Ptychobarbus kaznakovi (assembly GCA_027422405.1). Classification (NCBI taxonomy): domain Eukaryota; kingdom Metazoa; phylum Chordata; class Actinopteri; order Cypriniformes; family Cyprinidae; genus Ptychobarbus; species Ptychobarbus kaznakovi. Next base: position 4,354,752 of record CM049800.1, on the reverse strand, counting down.
ATTTTCCAATGTGATAAGAGCCTTAGTATGTTGCAATAAAGCCACTACAAGGAATGGGAAAGTTATATTTCAATGGAAATCAAAGGTTAGATCAAATAATCAACTTCAATGAAACTTTTTGTGTCTTTTGTTCATTTTGTAAGTTTTGAGATCAGCCAGTGTGCATAAATGTGACAGATTATTTAACTAATGCATAATGCCGTTTCATTTTGAATTTTAAGCAAAGAAGAAAATCATATTACATTTTCTTGTCTCTCCTCCTCTGACAGGTGCGTGTGTACTACTGCGATCAGTGGAAGTCCTTCACACAGCAGAACAGCACATCGGCCCCAGATTCTGTCCCAGCATCCTCTTCCTCTAAACCAGTCCTGACCCCGAAGAGGAAGCTCGCTTCAGAAATCCTGAACAAACTCAGAGTGAAACGGTGATCATCAGATATATAATTCTGCCTGTTTGTGTTCAACTAGGAACAACAAAATCACCTTTTAAATACATGATGCATGTGTGAAAAATGAATAACGTGAATGTCATCTCTGTGGCGCATTTTCCTCATTGTCACATGTGCTTCTTTTTCAGAGCTGAAATCATCAAGGACAAAGGAGGTGTTGAAATAACCTCTGACCCCAAGACCACCAAAGGGAAGGTTACGTTCATCATCAAGGAGCAGGGGAAGCTGTTTGTGGTGAAGTTTCACATCGTTAACCGTGGCGAGAACTGTGTGCACTTCACATACTACACAGCTCTGCACAAGATGCGCTGCTTCACTCTCATAGATGAGAGGAGAGTGAACCGTGTTTCTCCTCTTCTCCTCTGTCCAGGTGAGAAAAATAGACCGTCATCTAACAGATAGATAGATAAATAGATAGATATATATGTGTAAAAACCATCGACTCTACCATGTGACTCAACCGGGCAGGGACACTGTCAAAGGATATAAGTATCGCTTTTTATTTATCTTCTTTCTTACTGCTTGTTTTAGTTTTTATAACCAATTTTTACATATATATATATATATATATATATATATATATATATATATATATATGGGTGTTTGGCTCAGTGTCATGTTAGAATCATTTTTATACTCATACCTTTTGTTGTTTTAATATTTTGAATTGTTTTTAGCTTTATTTTTTGTTTTAATTTAAATGTTTAGTTTTTGAAATGTTGTCGTATGCATTTGTCATTTTATTTAATTTCTCAATTTTCTTAAATGTGTATATATAATATTTATACAGTTTTCAACTTATAGTTTTTGTTACTTTTTCTTATTTGTAAGTCGCTTTGGATAAAAGCGTCTGCTAAATGACTAAAAAGTTAAAAGTGAAATATATATATATATAGATAGATAGATAAACAAATTAAATAAGATGCTCACAAAAATGTCAAATTGATGTCTCTGCTAGCTGAGAGTTATGCTGTTGAAGTGCATTACAAAGTCCACCACCACGGACACTTTCCAGCCACCATGTACTTCGAGTTCTGTCCAGAGGCAGATCCTCCAGGTTCCGCTAAGCCCTTCTGTATAGTCCGAGAACTGGAGGCAGTGGTTCAGACTGGACTAGCTGAGACACTGGGCCCAGAGAGTCCATATAACCCCAAACAGAACAGACGACTCCGATCGGAGAAAAGGATTGTGGAAGGAGGGGTACCACCTGAGAGGTTAGATCCATCCATCCATCCCTCTGTCTGTCTGTCGGTCGGTCGGTCGGTCACGTTCAGCATTGTTGAATCACTCTTTCTCCCATTGTATTTTTCATAGCTTCAACACACATACTCTGAGGATTACGGTGAAGTTGAATCCCTATAGGTACCCAGCCTACTTGAAGGAGTTGGCCAAACACAAGCTGGAGGACTCGGAGCGCCTTTCACCCCCAGGGCGACAGCAACTTCCCAGAGTGAGGCAAGCAAGCATGGACTTTTTTAGAGCAAGGGAATTGTTTAAAATGTTTACAATTAGCTACACATCTCTCTCTCTCTCTGAGTATGTATCTGTATGTTCTCAGGCGAGTGTTGGACAGTCAGCTATGCATGAAGAACTACACTGAGTGCTTTCACCTCCTCCTACACCTGGAAGAGATTCAGATGGAGGTGGACATCAAGAAGTATGATCTCTACGGCAAGACCATGACCCTCGACAAATCAAACAAAAAGTTGCTCATTCTCAAAGTGAGTGAGAAGCACAATTATCTAACACCAGATGTGTTCTTATTCATTCCAGATGGACTGAATGTTTATTTTTCTGACTACTTTGTCTCTGTCTTTAACTCAGGTACCAGGGGTGGCAGAGAACAGACCGTCCGTACTACGAGGAGATAAACTGAACGCCTGGCTATCAGAGGACAGGAGCCAGCCCATCACTGTCTATGAAGGCTATGTCCATCGTGTAGAACTTGACAAAGTTAAACTCGGCTTCTCCCAGAAGTAAGAAATGTGAAATATTACAAACAGTGATAACACGATACATAGCTTTCATGGGTAGTAACCACACTCTAACATGTTTTTAACATGCTTCTGTACTAAATACCTAATTTTATATATACACTACTGTTCAAAAGTTTGGGGTCAGTGAGATTTGTATTTATTTATTTATTTTAAAGACATTAATAAGTGACAGTAAAGACTTTAATAAGGTTACAAACACTGATCTATAATAGAGAACATATCTATATATAGATCAGTGGTTACAAAAGATTTCTATTTCAAATAATGTTGTTCTTTTTAACATTCTATACATTAAAGAATCACTGTTTCCACAAAAATATTAAGCAACACATTTGTTTTCAACATTGATAATAATTGGAAATGTTTCTTGAGCATCAAATCAGTATATTAGAATGACTTCTTAAGGATCATGTGACACTGAAGACTGGAGTAATGATGCTGGATATAGAAAAAAATTATAATTAGTTATTTTTGCTGTATTGCTAATCAAATAAATGCAGCATTTGCATAAGATACTTTTTTTTCAAAAATAATAATACTTATAACTAATAATAATTATAGGTCTAAAATAATTATAAACCTTCTTTAAGAACACGAACTAACGTCTTTGGCTCTGTGTTTGTAGGCTTCTCCAGAAGTTTGTCAGCAATATGAAGTTCGATGTGGAGTTCAACATCAATCGCTTCCCCATAAGGCTTCAGCATAGGGCAGTGGAGCTTGCTGGCCAGCATGGTCTGGGAGATGTGCTGTTCCCCTCTGATAAGGGCACTGGACACACAGCACTACCACACCTCAGGTCTGCATGCACACACACTCACACACATGTGTTTATGGACAGCTACAGCACATCTGCACATGCACATATGTTAGGAGTTTCCTCTTAGGTGATGATTAGGAACACAAAGATACTGTAACCTGAGCTATACGTTTCTCAGTGTAAAATAAGGAAAAAAATGTGGACTCTCCTCACTCTGTGTGTTTTTATAAAACCTTTTCGTGTTTGTCCTCCAGCATGTTCAATAAAGATTTAGAGAATAACCCTGAGCAGGAGGCGGCAGTGCAGCACATCGTGTCGGGAACATCCAAACCAGCACCTTACCTGATCTTTGGACCCCCTGGCACAGGCAAAACTGTCACAGTGGTGGAAGCCATAAAGCAGGTAAAGGCAATCATAAGGACTACTTCATTTATATGTGTATTACAGTCTTAAACAGCCACACATGACTTTGTGTTTGTGTATTGCATCAGGTGAATAAATCCAAGGCCACAACCCATATCCTGGCCTGCGCTCCCTCAAACAGTGCCTGTGACCTCCTGTGTGAGAGGTTATTGGGATATGTGGACGGCCATCGCCTCTACCGACTCTGTGCCCCCAGTAGAGACCCACGCACTTTACCGCAGAAACTGCTGGTAAGGCATACACATGGGGAGTGTCCAAAATACTACCATTTTACTTGTATTTTTTTGTATGTAGTTTGGATCATGTGCACAAATGGATGCATGGAATATGCAGATGGTAACACCAGCACACTGCGCAGAATATCCCAATGCACCCAATAATCCCTATGCACTCCACTTGACCTTTTGTTGTAATATTATATTAATTATAATTTATTAATAATATTTACATATATAATATAAAATGTATTATAATTTATATTACATATGTAAATATAATGAATACATTATAATATACAATACCTCACAGAAGTGAGTACACCCCTCACATTTTTCACATTTTAATATATATTTTCATGTGACAACTCTGAAGAAATGACACTTTGCTACAATGTAAAGTAGTGAGTGTATAACAGTGTAAATTTGCTGTCCCCTCAAAATAACTCAACACACAGCCATTAATGTCTAAACCGCTGGCCACAAAAGTGAGTACACCCCTAAGTGAAAATGTCCAAATTGGGCCCTATTAGCCATTTTCTCTCCCCGGTGTCATGTGACTCGTTAGTGTTACAAGTCTCAGGTGTGAATGGGGAGCAGGTGTGTTAAATTTGGTGTTATCGCTCTCACTCTCTCATACTGGTCACTGGAAAAATAAAATATTTACAAAAATGTGAGGGGTGTACTCACTTCTGTGAGATACTGTACAGTAAAAATGTAATGTTATATTCTATCTATCTATCTATCTATCTATCTATCTATCTATCTATCTATCTATCTATCTATCTATCTATCTATCTATCTATCTATCTATCTATCTATCTATCTATTCTATCTATCTATCTATCTATCTATCTATCTATCTATCTAATACTCTGTAATCTAATCTATCTAATCTCTCTCTCTCTCTCTCTATATATATATTCAAACACATTTTATTTAAATGGCATAATTATAGATTATATTTAATGTATATATGTGTGTGTGTATGTGTGTGTATATATAATTACAATATAAAAAAGTCACATTTGTCGAAGAGATGCACTGCTGAAATATCTCAAAATAATTATCATGTAAATAAAATATATTTATTCAGTTATTGTTATATATTTCCATCTATATATATATATATGTATATACAATTCCTATATCTGTTCCCTCCAGAAACACAGTAACTGGAATGAGGCTCAGGACAGCTTCGTGCTCCCCTCTGATGGTCCTCCTATGGACTACAGTGTCATTGTTGTTACTCTGGTCACCGCAGGAAGGTACAGCAAGTTCATTCGTAACACTAATATAGCACCTGAAACTCGGGCCTTTCTGGTTGTGTGCTGTACCAAAATAGTCCTGTCATATTCTCTGTCGATTTACTTTGTGCTAGCTGGGTTGCTCTGCTCTCCTGGCTAAAAATGAATATCTATTTGTGTGTTCTTCAGGCTCGTGACCGGAGGTGTTGGTAAGGGTCACTTCACACACATCTTCATAGATGAGGCCGGACAAGCCGTGGAGCCTGAGTGTATCATCGGGATCGCGGGTAAATGAGGAAATGTTGGGAGAGAAGAATGAGAACTTAAATTAAAAGAACGGATTGTTCATTTCTACACTGCGCTTTCTCTCTCTGCCCAAGGTTTGCTCGACCCTGTGAAGGGCCAGCTGGTTTTGGCCGGAGACCCGAAGCAGTTGGGCCCCGTTCTGAGATCTCCACTGGCACAACTTCACGGACTGGGTACTCAAATATGTTTCATGACTTCCATTATATTTTGCATTTATTTCTTCTTCTTAAACTCAGCTATAGTTCAGTCCTAAAATGATATTTTTATTACCATTTAATATGAAACAGGCCAGTCCCTCCTGGAGAGGCTGATGAAACAGAACGCTCTTTATCAGAAGAGCCAGGATGGTCATTCTGGATTTGACACCCGCTTCGTCACCAAACTTCTGCGCAACTACAGGTTCTAATCTTATCTTTCATCTATTTTTAATGTCAAAAGTGTTGACGGATCACTTATTGTCAAGTTCTTCTCGCCCCATCCCAGATCTCATCCCGCCATCCTCAAGGTCCCCAACGAGCTCTTCTATGAGAATGAACTGCAGGTGTTTGCAAACGAGATGGAGCGGGAGGCCTTCTGTCGCTGGGAGCATCTCCCTAAGAAGGTACCAGACCACTACACAAAAACTTTTTTGTTTGACAAAGATAAGAAACAAAAACATATGCTGGTTTTGTAGATAATTGGATGTCCAAACAGAATCAGAACCAAAATACACTAAACACACTGTGAAGTATGTAAACCAGTGTGATCTTGTTTCTACATTCTTAAAAATAAAGCTTTCATTTTCGGGTCCCCTAAGAAACCTTTCAGTGAACAGTTCTTACAAGAACAATTTTTTTAATCTAAAGAACCATTTTCCACTATTAGCAACATTGAAAGGCTCCATGGATGTTTTTCATGGAACCATAGATGCCAATAAAGAACCTTGTGTCAAAATATGTGTCACTTTTCAGAGAGGTGATTGTAGGAAGGTGCAAATGTTGTACAATGAATGAATAAAGCACTTTTCTTGTTTCTGTAATGAACAGGGCTTTCCTGTCGTGTTTCATGGAGTGATGGGGAAAGACGAAAGGGAGGCCAACAGTCCTTCATTCTTCAACGTGACTGAGATCGAGGTCATCGTCAGCTACCTCGACAAGCTCATTCAAACACAGGGCAAGAAGGGCCTGCCAAAGCTCAGCACCAATGACATTGGCATTATCACTCCTTACAGGAAACAGGCAAGACTGAGAATGGATCTTTTTCAAATTAGCTTATAATGAGTTATGAACACAATCTATAATTTTAGATCCTATTGGCTTAACATTTGATTAAACACTATTTATGCAAAAAGAAAAAGTAAAAAAAGCAATTAATGAGAAATATATACCCCTCTATACTCTTTAACAAAATATTTTTGTATTCATTTTAGGTGGAAAAAATTCGGAAAGCTCTGAACACTGTGGCCGAGTTGAAAAAGTGGAAAGACATCAAGGTTGGCCTGTGATTTTGATTGATTTATTCATGAATCATTTATGAGTCATTTATGAGTCATTTGTGCTGTTGGTTATTTGGTTCTTGTAGGTGGGGTCAGTGGAAGAGTTTCAGGGGCAGGAGAGAAAAGTCATCATAGTTTCTACCGTCCGTAGTAGCGTCAACTACGTCAAGATGGACCAAGACTTCAACATTGGCTTCCTCTCAAGTGAGAAGGTCTGTAGTTCATTTCTATTAGATATTTACACTACTGTTCATAAACTGTTCACATAAACTGTATTCTCCAAAAGTTTGGAAAGGTTCGGAAAGATTTTTAATGTTTTTTAAAGTCTTGTCAAGGCTGTATTTATTTGATCAAAAATTCAGTAAACAGTAATATTGTGAAATATTATTACAATTTAAAATATGTTTTATATTTTAAGATGTAATTTATTCATGTGAAGCAAAGCTGAATTTTCAACATCATCACTCCAGGCCTCAGTGTCACATGATCCTTCAGAAATCATAATATGATGATTTGCTGCTCAAGAAACATTTATTTGTATTATTATTATTATCAATGTTGAAAACAGTTGTGCGGCTCAATATTTTTGTAGAAACCGTGATACAGTTTTTCAGGATTTGTTGATGAACCGATATAATATTACTGACACTTTTGATCAATTTAATCCATCCTTGCTGAATAAACAAATACATTTTGTTTAAAATAATCACACTAACTCCACATTTTGATTATAAGTTTATAAAGTCTGAACAAGAGCTACTGGTTGGCATTTGTGGAATCGAATAGCGGTTGTTTTAGCTACAAGAATTAAAGTTGAAAAGTTTATCACAGAAGCTTATAATCCGAGCAGTAGAGGTCAAACACGTGTTTCTGACCATCTGTTTGGACTTAGATTAGAGAAATGATGCCATCCTGTAGTAAATCCCTTCTGTTGCCCACAGAGGTTTAATGTGGCCATGACCAGAGCCAAAGCCTTGCTCATTGTGGTGGGAAACCCAGTCATCTTAAGCAAGGATCCTACTTGGCAGAGGTAATGTATGTTCCTCTAAGCTTAACCTGCCACCAACTTAATGGCAAATAGTCTTAACGCCTACAGCCCACTTACAAAACATTTCACCACAAAACCACCACTTACAAAACCATTTTGAACGTAGAAACCTTCTGATTGGCTGCCAACGTCTTTTATAGCATACCATATTAGCATTTCTTATGCAAAACAATGACCTTGCTTTATAGCCACATGCCCAAGAGAAAAATCTCCCTGTTTTTCTTACAGTTATATTTAGAAGCACTACACACCAGTTTTGGACTGCGATTGATACTTGATTTCATTTGTTCATGGATTCGAAAGTAGAATTCATTTCAGGAAATGGTTGCAAAACGTCACACTGATAGTCTGTATGGAGTAGTTCATTAATGTGTGTTTGTTTGTGTAGGTTTATCCAGTACTGTGAGCTCGAGCAGGGCTACACTGGCTTCGACTACAAGGATTCAGAAGGAGAGGAGGATGTGGTCAGCCGGCTGGCGTCTTTAAAAATCAGCTCTGATGGTACGCAGCCTTATGTAACACTTTCAGACCTGACGTGTAACTATATTATGTGCTCATATGACTCGTTTGTGTGTAGATATAGACGAGAGCCCACTACAGCAGCATCTGCATCCAGAGTGGAGATCTGAGCAGTGAGGACCAGATGTATAACAATCAAATGAGACCATTGCTTACATCCAGAGCAAATGGGAATTTGATTGATTTTTATCGGTAAAGCTGTATTGACAAACTCATTTTATTGTTGATTTCTGCATGTAAAACAATTCAGATGAATGATTCAATTGGTGATTCAGCAAAACAGTCGGTTTATACACGACAGGGTTAATACTGGACAGATTGTAGCACTTGTGCAACCTGATGTAGATTAAAGATCAGTCGCATCATGGTTTTCACTAGTCAACACTGTATTTTTATTAATGCTTCATTTATTACAAATCTGTTTTTTTTCTTTATCACTGAAAATGCAGATTTATGTATTTCAAATGCTTTTTAGCACTTTACAGCAGCACTTTAATTAATTACAAATGTTTTTAGCAAATAAAGGGTCTTTTTTATTTTAAATGGCTATTAAAATTATATAAAAACAATACTGTCGTAGTCATTCAAAAATTATCAATGCAAATCATGCCAGTATATTTCTTTAGCTTTTTTTATTTTTAGATAAGTTTGAAAAAAGTGTTTTTTTAATATTATGGCGTTATGTTTAGAATATTGTATTGAATTCATGGCTTTATGCCTATGGTGGTATTGTTTTGTATGTTGTACTTAAAAATTAGGCAGACAATAATTTCTCAACATTAAATGGTCCAGCATTTGTAAAATTTATTTTTCGCTGCATTTAATTTAACACAAAAGGAAAGTGCAACATCCTTTTGTTTCGAAAAAAATAGTTTATTAACATAAGTTGGTTTCACTTCATTCAAACAATTACTACTAGTCCCGTTTACAAAGCATTGTTACTATGAGCGCTCATAAAAGTCTGGATTAATAAATCATATTTAATTCTTCCAGAAAAAAGGAAGAGACCACATGAACACACAGCAGATTGATCAAAGAGGAGCTCTGTATGCTAAGACTGGTCGTTGTAGTCATTTTCTCATGCAGATGATGACTTCACAACGGTCATGGGTCTGTTCTCACATCTGCAGCGAGCATTTCACAAATCAGTACATTGAAAAAAAAAGCTAAAGAACATGTTCCTCTTTTATTAGCAGGTAGTATGTAGTTCGTACTTGGTCTAATGGGATATTCCTTGTGCACAGTCAGTGTTTTAATAATACCCGGTTTAATAACTTAGAAATTATTGCCAGTGTTCCAGGTGTTCACGGATTATACAGATGTTATTTTCACGTTCTGTGTGCTTCTGATGGACCTAAACAAAGAAGATTTGATAGTTTCTCAAAGTTTTTGGAAGAACCTAACAGATATGCCTGGGTCATATTTTACCTCGATACAAATATATATATATATATACATAAAATGTACATGTTTATGTATACACACATCAGAGTGCTATATATATATTTGATAATTTTTGTATAACATTTGCACACATCTTCCACACAAATCTATTTTCTTAATGTATAGTTCTTTTTTACATTTTTGGGTTGAAATATGACCCAGGACACCTTCCTGACAATTATTTGTGCTTTTCACCCTCTAATTTCACATTAGCAGACGAGGGAAACTGAGCTACACCATGCTAATGAATTCAGCACTCGTTCAAACAGTCAACACAGACAGGAAACACGGGGGCGGATTTATGTAGCGTTGCTAATTTACCTCATGTCAGGCATCTCATGACACCAGCAGGGACAGCAGTGGAAGTGACATCACTATATGGATTCTACACCAGCGAATAAAAGCTACAGATCTTTTTCTAGAAGCACAGCTCTGTATAATTAGCTACGATTATTCTCAAAGCCCAGATGGCCTGAACACCTCATGATTTACTGGCATGCAACATTACAACACCGATTGGGACAAAGCCTGTGCATGCACATAAACGTTCATCTCAAACCAAACGCATTAAAGACAGCCAACTAAAGGCACACAATTCAGTGGGAAAGGCACTCAAGGCCTTTTCTAACTAATACACATTTGCTAGCAATCATCAGTGTATTTATTTAATGTGTTGCAGTGCTAGAAACCTAATAAGTGATTACAACTTAAAAAATGTAAAGTTTGCATTAACAATACTCAACAGGCTAACATGTCAGATTATGTGACAGCATGAGCTCAGCCCAGATATTCAAGGCAGGTTCAACCAGTTTAGAGCTTCGTGTGCACGCATGTACATTTATGCATGTGTGGAGGATAAATAGGACAATACGTCACAGTCCTATTTGGCAGTTTAGGTCTGACGAAGTACATGTAATTACTATTTATTTGGGGATTGAAAGATATAAACATACTCAATATTACTGGAGATTTTTAAATACATAGTTTCTCACTACTAGAAACATGTGTAAAGTCACAGAGAAGCACAAAACTAGCACTTTACCAGAGTACATTCAAATTGTGGAGGGAATGGTGATGAAGGCACTGATTTTATTACCAAATTCTGTGCTATTAAGATATTTCTACATGGTTATATTAATTTAGATTACAATAATATGAAAACCAGACTTAGCTATAATAGTCGATTGGTAAATGTGCAAAACAACAATACCGTTATGACCAACATCATCCTTACAGTACAAACCAAAGAAAAAAGAAAAGAAAAAGAGTGTATTCTGAAAAACATTGTGCCATAAGGAAAACTAAATCAAGACATATCATATAACCTGCCTTTCTGCTCAGCCTCGGTTCATTTAATGCATATTTTATTCACATTCCTCCATTTGCCACCTGTTAGTTTGCATGAAATGTGACATACAGTCCAGTGTATTTATGTTGTTTGGTCAAAAACTTTTTTTTTGAGTGGAGTTTGGTATTTCCTGGTCGTTATGGAGATCATTCTGGAAAAGACCGGGAAGTTCTCTCACAACAGCAAGCACCCGCTCCTCTTCTTCCTCTTGCGGACTTGCAGCGCCGCCCTGGTGGCCATTTCAAATACTTCCCTCACGCCGTCCTTAGTCTTAGCGGAGCATTCCAGGTAGCCAAAGGCGCTAATGCGGTTGGCCATGTCCCTGCCCTCCTCCGGTTTAACTGGCTCCTGCAAAACAGAGGAGTTGGAACTGAACCATTACATGAAATAAGATTTAAAACCGAATTACTGTTACTGAATGATGGACGTCAGAATTGCGTAGCTCTGTCTGACTTATGACGTATGATGTTAATACTGCTCACTAAATGGATCGATTTAACGGAGGCCGTCTACCCAGATTACTGAACCCTATCGCTGACGCATCATATGGGGGGCATCAGTCATTGGTTATTAGAGGCTGGACTGATTGTGCGATGAGTTTGACAAATGATACCGATCAGGTCTTCTAGAGTGGCAGTAATGCTGGCTGCTAAGAGCTTTTTAATGGGACTCCCCATAGTGGAGGTGCGGTGGGCCCCAGGAACACACCTGCTTCATCTTAGTCAGCTCTCTCCGAGTGTGCTCATCGTTCCGCAGATCCTTCTTATTGCCCACGAGGATTATGGGAACGTTGGGGCAGAAGTGCTTCACCTCCGGCGTCCACTTTTCTGGGATGTTCTCTGAGAGATCACACACACACACACACACACGTTCAAGATTGATTTCATTCAAATGAAGAAAAAAACACATTGGAAATGTTATACACAGAGTATAATAAATAAGATATACATTAAATAATAATAAAAGTAACATAAGATTGTGTTTCCAAACTTGTAAATATACATGAAAATATTTTTTTAATTAATCATAATATAAAATATACAGGCAAATATGTACATAGAAAATGTACATGGTATTTAGAATTAGTAAATGTACGTTAGTATTTTAAAAAATAAAAAAAAAGTGGATTATTGATCAAATGTTCATCAATGAAAGTTTATCCAAAGATTGTAGTATTAATATTTTAATAGTGTTTATATGTATAGTTATACATATACACACAAAAACACACACTCCAAAAATGTCATATAAGCATGAATACTGATGATTAATAAATATATTATATTTTATATAACTTTAAAAATATGTATTAAAATGTATGTCTGTGTATATACAATATACATAATTTAGATTCAGTTGCATTTAAAATAAAGAAAACAATTATATTTATAACATTTTACATAAATTATAATTAATATATGTAGTATTTTAAAATAAATTGTATGAAAAATGATATACAAGAAAGTGTTTCCAAACGTTCAAACTGTATGAAGAAAAAATATGGTGAAATAAAATTATGCTTCACAAAAACGTGAAAAGGTTAAATAATACTTATATATGGTCTTATAGAACGTTGTTATATAATGTGAATGTGACCCAAATGAAGAATGAGTGAAATAAGAGATTTGTCCCAACAAATCCAATCCTATTATTCAGAGTAATTCATGTTTAGAGTCTCAGAAGAATAATGCTGGTTCCATTCCAACACTCATTTCACTGCTGGATGAATTATATGACTGATATTTTTATATAATATTAATCTTTTGAACTCTGCTGAATCATGCGGCTGAATTCTGACAAATCATTTCAGAACTGTCAATTTTACAATGCTAGCACGAGTCGAATTTGTTCACGCTTCCCAACACTTATTGTAACAGAAGAAAACCAGGATGTTCCTTCGGGAAGCTGGTGGAGATAAAGGACAGTGATGTCATGGACACAAGGTTATCATGATGCGCCTCGGCTCTTAGACAAAACACAGGAACTTCCTGCATACAGTGATGACTCAGTGAATCGTTTTTCCAGTAACAAAGGGCTTGACCTAAATATGGATGAGCCAAAATAAAAGATATTAACAAGATTTCTGGGTTTACCTAAACTGTCGGGACTGTCTATGGAGAAACACATGAGGATGACATCTGTGTCTGGGTAAGACAGAGGCCTGAGACGGTCGTAGTCTTCCTGTCCTGCTGTGTCCCACAACGCCAGCTCCACCTGTGGATCATAATTGGACCGAATGAGTCAAAGCTCGTTGTGACAGCTAGACAAAGTATTTTATGATCAGTACAGCATGCTGGATTGGACTTCACATGACGACTGATTTGCAATCAAATATGGTACACAAAAGCAGAAGTGCACTTAATATATATTTTAAGACCATATTAACATTAACACTGTAATATATTACACAATATAAGACCATCTAAATTATTTTTGCCTCTGCCTCTCTACACTACAGACCCACATATAGAATACTGATTATACCAACAACTACTTTTATGCTACAGCCAATAAAAAAAAATTTCTGACATTTGAAAATATTAAAAGATAATACAATTTTTATAAAATAATATAATTGTAAAATAATTATTTAAATATTTTGTATTTAATTTAATGAAAATAATTTAAATAATAAAATACATTTAAATGCATTATTGTTTAAGGTAAACTTATAATTTATTCTATTTGTATTTAACATGATTATTTTTTTTAGATTGTTTTGTTATAAACAATATATATATAATTTATGATGTTTTTAAAGACTGACAAAGAGTCATGAGGCTCTACAGGAGTCTGGTATATAATTTCCTGTTTTATAATTTTTCTGTCACATGACAAAAATGGCTTCCTGCATGTTGGCTATTCTATACTGGTTTATTAAGCAATTGAAAAAAATATATTTAAATATGTTTAAAAATAAATAAAGCAAGTACAATTTTTATTATTAATACAATTTAAGTATTCAAATTCTTAAAACTAAGCTTTAAGAATAAATTATTTACAAAACAATTTCACATTTTCTTTCTAAATATTTACATTTCAAATGTCAATAGTCTTTTAAATCAAAAATATTATTAATAATATTTTATAAATAAATACATATACAAAACACTCTTAAAACTTTAACTTGAGATGGTCCAGTCATTGTATGAAATGCATTTATAATTTTTATTTTCCTTTTTTTAACATGTCTAGAGGGGGGAAAGTGTCACGTCAAAAGCTCTATAAAAAATAACAAATAAACATATGTGGGGGGGGGTTGAAAGCAGGGGCATACATATGTGGGGGGGGGGCATTGATCTGCTTTCAATGTCAGACTAATGCTGATAATCTAAAAAATAAATAAAATCAACCAACCAGCAGTGATATGGTCTCATATATACTGTAGATCCTTAAGGAAAATGCAAATGAACTTAGAAGTATCAGTCCTTTTCATATGTCACTCTTCCCTCACATATCTGCACAGGGCAACAGCAAGGCTTGGCTTATCCAATCACAACAAGCCTAATGAATTGAATTAGTGCAGCGTCTGATTAGAGGGAATCAAACTCCATCCCTTCTGCTCTCCTGTAGGACTTGAAGCTCAGCAATGAGGCATCATAGCGTCGCTGAGTCATACGCCGAGCCTGATGCCACATCATTACACAACCTTTCCTCAATTCACTCAGAGACCAGACTATTTTTCCTTCTGTGTGCACTGATCTGAAGCTCTACAGCATAATAATCTGTTCAGGTGCAGAATAAACAAGCCCATAATGCTTTGGATGACTCATAGTTTTTCAAAGCGTGCACAATGCGTAGCATCAGCCAAAAATGAACATCATATTGGTTGCAGACCACATTTTGGAAAAAGATTATGAAGACAAATGTCTTTCCATCATTCCATCCTGCTCCTTAACTTTAACATTTCCTGTGCTGGAAACACAGAATGAGCCCACCTTCTTCCATCACAGGAAATGAAGTGGTCTGTTTAATCATGCTATATAGGGTTGGCGAGTCACAGCGACAGGGGGCGGGTCCAGTCCAGTCAGGAAACCAGAGAGAACAGCCATTTCCTGTTTTGCCGAGTCCCCTTTAGGTTTCGGAGTGGTCAGAGCTGTAAAACATCAGAACTATGGGCTAATTCTTTTTATTTTGGTATTATTTATAATCGATTAAAGTATTTACTGTATTTACTCTACTATTTATATATGGTTTCTTAATGATTTTGAGAATTTGTTCTATATTGAATTTCAGTTTTAGTGATTTTAGCACTGCAACTTAGATCTGGTTTTAATTTAATACTTATATATTATTTTATTTCAGTTTTTTTATTTATTAAAATAGTTTTTAATAGTTGCAGTTCACAATGACAACACTGTTCCAAAACAATTACTTTTTAATTAGCAATTTTGTTATGTTTATTTTTCCATTATTTCTGTTTATTTTAGTTTTAGTCATTTTAATACTTCAACGTACACCTATTTTATTTCAGCTAGTCACCAAGGCAACATTACACATTTTTACTAATTACTAATTGTTTTTTAATTTTATTTTAGTATAAAATTTTTTTTTATACTTATATATTATTTTATTTAAATTACTGAAAATAGTTTTTAATCGTTTTAGTTCACAATAACAACACTTTTCCAAAACAATGACTATTATTTTACACTTACTGGCTCGATTGTGTGAATAAACATCTGGATAATGTATCTATAGAGGATATACTGTCATCAGACTAAAATAACAACAACGTTGACCGATTCAACGTTGGTTTCAGAACGAACAAGATGGCAAAACTGGAAAAAAATATATATTCTCACAACATGTTCTGGTTTACTGACAGATCTCAGTTTGGCTTTCACAATCAGAGATTATAAAAACCAACCCAAACCACAGGGACTGGAAATATTGTTGAGAAGAGTTGTGGGGGGTTGGAGGCCAAGAATCAATACCAACCTGTTTGCTATCGACTTCGATGTCTGCTATGTAGTTCTCGAACACAGTAGGCACATAGACTTCTGGAAACTGGTCTTTGCTGAACACTATGAGGAGACAGGTCTTCCCACACGCTCCATCTCCCACGATCACCAGCTTTTTCCTGATAGCCGCCATACCTAGGAGGGAAAAATAAGATTCGCTATAACAACAAATGGCTCTATGTCATGAAATATTCATCTTTTGAAAATAAGAGTTCAATGTAAAAATATAAACAATTTGGTTTCCAGTCCAAAAAGACCAAATTGTTCTTTTGATTCGGATCTTTTCCAAGTGATTTGTTCATACATCAGTCATCACTCTCATGAAAGAAGATCAAGAAATGTCCATCTGTAAGTCCCATCACAATCTAATGCATTCAGAAGTCATATTTGGATCACTTTTTGGATACATTTATAATGTTTTCCTAGGAACAGCTTCATAGATTCACTTTCATTATTTATAAGAGTGGCCAGGAAATTCTTCATAAATTCAACACAAAAATACAACAGCTCTTGATTGATCCTCCAATGCAACACCAAAATAACTTGTGTTACTCTTTTTTTCAATTGTAGCCAAATGTTTTCTTTATCATTCAGCCATATGCTGTGCACCATAACAGAAAACAGACCTGAAGGCACATGAACGCTGCTGAATCAAAAGCAGATGAGGAAAACGTGTATGTAAACATGATATGAACATCTGTTTAACATGAACCCTGCGGACACCATCCTCATGGGCTACAAAACTCACATCAAAATACACGCAAGGCTTCTGAACCCAACCAAACCGGTCAACGTATTTTATTTTAATCGCATACAACATTCTTACGGTTTAATTTTAACCTTGTAGTATGTCGCATTTACTCAGCAATCCCAATTTTAGTCACATCTGCCATTTGGCGAGTGTTCATTTTGGACTCTGGTTACACAGTTCAAATCAATTTGCGCTATAAACTGCAAGTTGTCAGTTTGGTGGAAGAGGAAAGCATTTACTCATAATCAACTTAGCGAGATCTCTGAGGAGCATGTATTATCGCATTAATCTGTCATGTATTTGATCGCCAACATCAATTTCCACACTAAATCGCTTGCTTATAGGAGCTAGTGGTAGTGTGATAATTCTGGGGAAGAAGTGAGAGAGGTCGTGCTTGGGTCTTTATGTGGGCGATGAGGGAGATTTGTCCTGCATCCATGATGAATGTGTGCCAGTAGGAAAGCACAGCTGTGCATATCCTTCCAAGCCGCCCAACACTCATCTATCCTTCCTTAGTAATCTCAAACTCTTCTCCACTGTCTGGGCGTGTGTTAACACGACCACTTATCAACAGGCCTCTATCAGATTGTGCTTCCCAGGAGCAGAAAGAACTTTATTTTTAGTACGGCCTGGGTTTCTGTCTCTCTCTCACGAAGCTTCATCCACCCACAGGAAACACAGGGGTTTGGTTTCTACTAAAAGAGAGGGAGCACAAGGAAGTCTTCAGAAATTGCTGGAGAAAAGAAGTTGACTAAATCATACGAGTTTGTTGCTCTAATTTAATACTATAAATATTTTTTTTGAGTATTATTTTATTGAAGAAAAGCAAAGTTCAATAAAACTCAATATAATTAATGGAATAATACTACTACTACTATATATATATATATATATATATATGTTTGTGTATGTATATATAAATAATTGTGTATATATAAATATATAATATATAGAAATCTTTTTAAAAGACTGAATGAAGCAATCATATAAAATTATGTACATGCAAAATCATATTTAGTTATCACAAGAAGTTAACATGGTAACTCTGACAACCAAACACCAATACTAATCATAACTAACCTTTATTTTTGTGACAAGAGGGTTTTGTTATTTTAAATGTTACAAAACACTGCTTAAAAAAGTGTGTGACCTGTTTTATTAGAGGATTCAATTTTCAAAGCCATTTCTGAGATATCAAAAGAGAAACTATTCTTCATTGATGATCAGGGAGCACTTTTATTTGAATGAAAGAGAACGATTGCAACTGATTAGGTAGACTTCCTTTTAAGCATTGTATCGCTTAAATAGCAGAGTCTGAACCGCATGGAATTCCCTGCTGTTGTCCATCTTCCTGTAAATAGGCCTTTAACTACTTTAGTGATTCCTGTGTTCAAAACACTCACATGAGTCATCTGAAAAATGCCTGTACACTTATTGACAAAAGATAAGCACACAAATACAGGTAATTCAGGTTACAGACGCAAACTGAAGGAACTTTAAACACCTTGAACTATTGTTAAAGACTCAGTTCTTTGCAGAATACGAGAGAAACAGCGCCAGCTTAAATATGCTTCCTGTGACACATCTGGACAAGTCCCAAAGTTTTTCTAAACAAACATTATTTTTAGTAACAAAACTAGAACAAGTTGCTATTGAGGATGAAAGGACTGTCCAACTAAACCCCAAAAATATCTATTTTTCCATTCATAGTACATAGAAACTTGCAATATAATATATTATTGCAGTTAACAGACAAATATTCCCCTTGGCCTAAAGGTTATAAGGTTACACAACCAGAGCAAAGTCCTCAAATGCAAACTCCAACACTTTAAACTGTTTGTAGGAGCTTACTGATCAAAGTCCAAAACTAATGTGTGAATGGATAAAACTAAAGTACTGTACTTGCCAATTGGCTGACAACTATTTCATAGTTTAAGATGAACTGTAAGAATGACTATTTGACTCTTGCTGATGTAAAATGACTAGTTAAATTAACAAAATCTCCTCAAGAAAGCATCTGTCAAAACGTACATTTAACTTAAAACTTAAAGGTATAGTTCACCCCAAAATAATAATTCTGTGATTAATTACTCACCCTCATGTCATTCCAAACCCGTAAGACCATCGTTCATCTTCAGAACACAAATTAAGATATTTTTGATTAAATCTAAGAGCTTTCTGGCTGCCGATTTAGAATGACATGAGGGTGAGTAATTAATGACAGAATTATTATTTTGGGGTGAACTATACCTTTAACAACAGAACTTTACATTACAAGTGGCATAAAACCACCAAAACAAAAATATGATGAATGAAATCATGTTTTTATGGCACAAGGGAGGGACATATATATATATATATATATATATATATATATATATAACACTGCGAGTAACACAACGAGCTCACAAACACCTTTTCAATGCTGAAGATAATAAACTGAAGAGATCTGGGCCCATATTTATCAAGCTTCTCAAAGTGCCATTTCAGTCTTAAGTGCTGAGAATTCATGAAATTTACTCCTACTTTCAAACTTAAGTATAAAATCAAGTTATCAAATTTCTTAAAGCTAAGCATCCGTCTTACTCTCCCAGTAATTTAAGACAGCTGGAGAGGTCTCAAGTGGTTAGGAGTTGCCAGTAGGGGCTTGTGATGGTGTTGAAGAGACAGAGACGTGCGCTGAACGAATCTTTCAAGAGGAGGAAGAATCTTCTTGAAATGTTTGGCAACGAGCAATTAATCAAACTGTTACATTTCCTCAGTTATTCATAACGAGCAAAGAACTTTACATTATCAAAGAACATCATAATTGACTTCAGTCTGGCGCGAGTATTATGCGATCTACACTGTATGATGAATAAATCTCTTACCCTTTATTTACACTGCACGCGTCTGCGGCGCGTTACAGATCCACGGTCACCGGGGCTGGTCAGCCGCGCCGGGCAAGTTTCTGAAGCGGCTCTCTGCGCTGCATCACTAAAGATAGGCACCTAGTCTATTTTTGACGGATAATAATAATAATCTTCTCGCTGTCGTCAGACATCAGCAACAGGCGTTATCTTTGACTATCGTCGTTACACTATACTATCGTCTATCGTCACCCTGAATTGAGTTGTGATTACGCTTCGTTTCCTTGCCATAATGTATTTTCTTGAAAATTATTTATTGCCAAATGTGTATTTAATGTAAACTGCTATTAGGACTTTAAGCATTCAATGTGAATTTACCTGAGAATATTCTTAATTAAAGAAATCTATTCAGTGATTGGTCCATGCGTATGTCGTCATCCAAAATCAGGTTTGTGGCACAGCAAAAGTGTCGTGAATCATCTCTAAGACTGACACTTAAGATTTAGTCCTACACTTCGCTTAAATTACGACTGAGATGATTAATAACTAACTTTTAAACGCAGCTTTGAGCCAAGATTTTTTTTTTCACTTAAGTCAATTCTTAGCAGTGTTCTTGAGAGTAATTATTAGAAGCTTGATAAATACGGGCCCTGGTTCAGGTAAACAGTGAAATGTTTGTCC
This sequence comes from Ptychobarbus kaznakovi, assembly GCA_027422405.1. Taxonomy (NCBI): domain Eukaryota; kingdom Metazoa; phylum Chordata; class Actinopteri; order Cypriniformes; family Cyprinidae; genus Ptychobarbus; species Ptychobarbus kaznakovi. The sequence continues at coordinate 4,334,282 of CM049800.1, read as the reverse complement.
TGGTTTGCCTTCCTGCAGAGTGTGTAGGAGAACATCTCTCCTAATTTACTGCCAGGTTTTCTCATGTAATTCAACTATATTTTGATTCAGTTTGGGGCTGCTGTGGAATATGGACAAACTAGTGTCTTATCTCAGAAAGTTTTGACACTGTGTCCTGTGACTCGAAGACTCAAAAATAAAATGGCGTATGTGCCAATGTGCCTTAGGAGTTTTGGACCTGAAAATGCATTTCTGCTCCAGGAAAATATTTGAAAAGTGTGGCAAAGTTCACCATATGGCAAGATGACAAAGGCAGCCAGAAGCTTAATGCAACAGGAAGCAAGCTGAGGATTCTGGGAGCAGTTTCTAATGCAGAGTTGGTCTGAAAGCAGTCAATGAGGCATTTTCAGCAAACCTACAATCCATATTAGCACATTTATCTCAGTCTGGGGTCAGACTCCAGGTGTTGTTAATGCACCATGGGCATAATATATTTATGCCATAACTCTAAACTTTTTAGAAATTACATCAGCAGACTTTTTCAAAGTTTTGCATAAAACAGCAACAAGAGTTTTATCATCAAAAGTGTGTTTTTCGTTGCATATATAAATCTCAGTCATTTAGTCTTCAGTCATTAGATCAGCAGCATGATGAATTGTCTTGACACCAACTTCGTCTCGCTTCCAATATAAAAGGCATTAAATAATCAGAAAAACAATGAACAAACAGAAGGTGCAAACCAACAGTTAATAAGCTTTGGATTTAGGCAGCGCTCAGTCCTTGTCATTTCCTGACAAGCCTTGTTAATAGCCTTTTAATTCTACTTGTGGCAGACATTGTCGTACATATCTGTCCTACATGTCTAAAAGTATTTTAAACTACATTTTTCTAAAAGACTTATTCAGCTTAGTTTGTAGTCATAAAACCTGGATGAGAATTAGGCATTATTGAGCCAAGTGTTCTTGGTTTTTGAATAGCATTTTTTAAATTTCAATTAATTCAAGGTGTTGATAAGATTTTTTTTTGTCCAACAACATTAATTACAAAAAGTCAAACCATAAGCATTAACTTTGAAGCAGTCCAATTTATTTGTTAAGTTGCTAACAAGTGAATTTAAAGACTATAACACAAGGATGGGGCTTACATGCCTGACTCGGACAATCATTTCATATAGCAACTTGTTAGCAACTTAAGTAAAAAAACAAACACAAAAAAACAATATGTGATTCTTGTATGGAATAAATGTAAGTCTCTTCAGGTTAACCACAGGTTTTATTAATAAATCAAAAACATCCATTGAATTTCCCAAGTAACCCATATTAAAATGGGCCCAAATCATAGTATTATTTGTGTTAATGGAGTTGCTTCTGGGTATGCATTGCAAACTGAATTTTATGCATTACAAAAAAATATAATACAATTAAAAACATTTAAATAAATAGTAAAAATTATGACCAGTACAGAATCTAAGAATATATAATCATAAGTCAAACAAAATGTCCTGATGTTGAAACAATAGTTAATTCCTATTTTAACCATTATTATACATATCTTATTATTCACAAAGTGAGATTATAACCCTCTCGATCTGATCAGACTTTACATGAATTTTCCAGTTGTGAAGACTGGATATATTAAGGATCATTAAAATAATTTATAGAGATTCAAATCAGAAGAGAAGCAAAAGCATTTTACAGTCAACTAAATAGAGCATAACCTAGGAAAAAAATATTGACTATTAGAAATGTCAATATTCTTTTAAAATTGTATTAATTTCCATGAGAAATCTCCCAGGCCTGGAAAAATCTAACGTTTGACTTCCCCTGACATTTCTAGGTTTTCCAGAACCATGGGAAGACTGTGCAGACAACAGTTTTCCCTTATATCATATAAAACACTGAAATCTGAGTATGGAATGTCGCTCAAGGCTATCTGAATGAGCATAAAATGGCCTACAACACGTCAAGGATTAAAGATCAGGCCTTTCTTAAGTCCTATCCAAGTATTTGGTTGCCACAGAACACAGCCTTTGGCCTAAGGCACATTTTGAGAAGGCGGCGCTATAAGACAAGCCGACATGTCATCTTGACAGACTCCTCGGTGGAACAACAGGTTAGTTAGTCGCTCGGCTGGGTTTAGAGGAAAAGTTTTGCACACAACTGAAGCGCTGTCGACTACAACGCCCTTGTATGACTGAAGGAAACTGATTTACTCACGACTGGAAACGGCACGTCGAACAGCGAGCAAACAATTAATCAGTTCGAAGTATATCGAAGAATAGCCAAAACTCGCGCGGAGCTTTATGATTCGCAAATGTGTTTTGTATCATTTTTAATACCTCTAGAACTCACTAAAGAACTGTGAATGGGAATTCTCACTGTTGTCACACTGCCTAGTTGGTTTAAACTATAAATCTGACATAATTCCCACAAAACGCGAGTCATTATAAACAATGACGAGCTCTTTAAGAAGTATCGCGTCTCCCAGCCACCACCTAACGTTACTTTCCCCACACCGCCTCAGCAAACTTGTTTTCTACCAACACTCCTAAAGTACGACATGTCAAATAAGATGTTATGTACGCAAATTGAAACACAAATACCTTATTTCCTCGCGGGGTTCAAATTTCCTGTCGATATCGTGTCCAAGTTTTAGGCGCAATGTGGAGAAATGTCACGCGATTATTGCTAAGAGACGAGGCTCGACTCACAGAGGACCCGCCCGCTGTAATGGGAATCGCAGTCGCCCGCTGCGCTGCTGAATGTTGACCGGTGGAGGAAGAGGCGGTTCGCCGCTGAGGAGGAGCACTGCGGTCCCTCCCTCCGCCACCGATAATAATGACATCATTCTGATCGCTGTGGAGAGCCGTACACCACACACTAAAACACACGGCTCTTTAGCCTGGTCCCTATTCTAATATGTGACCCTGCCTGGACCACAAAACCAATCAAAAGGGTCTTTTTTTATTGAGATTTATACATAATTTGAAAGCTGAATAAATAAGCTTTCCATTGATGTATGGTTTGTTAAGAATCATAGTTTGTTAGGATCAAATTTGGCCGAGATGCAACTATTTGAATATCTAGAATGTGAGGGGGCAAAAAAAATAAATACAAATAAAATCTAATTATTGAGAAAATTGGCTTTAAAGTTGTCCAAATGAAGTTCTTAGCAATGTGTATTACTAATCAACTATTAGTTTTTATATATTTACGGTAGGAAATTTACTAAATATCTTCATGGAATATGATAATATCCTAATGCTACAAATATACCGTGCTATTTATGACACATATCAGCTCTTTTTGTAATAAAATCAAGTTGTCATGCATTCAGACACGGTCAATACAAGTAGGGTAAAATGTAGTCTTTTTATGAATATTTTTCATAAAAGAAAAGGGAAGTTGTTACATGTTTTAAATGCATGTATTTATTATTATTATTGAAATATTTCTTGGTCAAAACTTGGTTTAATAATTTGATGTATGTTATGTGTGTTGTTTTATTGGATTAATTGTACGTTTCATAATTGTTTCACTGTTTAAATTGGTGCACAGAAGTCTATAATAGGCTACCATTCAAAAGTGTTTTTTTTAAGATTTTGTTTTAATTAAATATTTTTATTCAGCAAGGATGCATTAGTTTGATCAAAGGTGACAGAAAAGACTTATATAATGTTACAAAATACTTCTATTTAATACTTAAATACTTCAATTCAGCTTTGCCATCACAGGAATAAATTACATTTTAAAATATACATTTTAAATAGAAAACAGTTATTTGAACTTGTAATAACATTTCACAATATTACTTTTTTTCACTGTAAAATATGCGGCATTAGCCTTCAGTAGGTCCCAATGATTTAATATCTGTTTTTACTTTGTATTTTTGATCAATATGAAAAGCTACTCTAGAAAAAAGGTACAAAAGCTGTCAATGGGGCATATTTTGGGAGTATCTTTTCAAAAGGTATAGCTACATTTTGTAACATATTTAGTGCTAAACCTTGCATATTGGTACCTTAGAGGTACACATTAGTACCTAAAGTATACATAATAGTACCTCAATAGTACATATATACCTTTTCAAAGGGTACCGCATCAGTGGCAGCTTTATTTTTATTGATTTTCTTTTTTTCTGAGAGTGTGACTGGTCACTATACCGAACAACATATATCATAATCTTTATCATAGTCTTTATAAGTATCTATTAATTGCTTCTAAATACAAGCTCCTGTGCACAAAGATTAGTGCACCATAAACCAATAACACCAGTAACACTCATTTCTCATGCACAATAGAGCAAATAATTGTTGCACAAAAATAACAACATAGCCATTATAAAAAGGATAGATTTATTTAGAATTAGTCACATAATTAGCAAAGAGTAATCCTTTGACAATGAATCATCATTCGAAAGGCAGAAACCAATATATATCTACTATATACTTCACAGACACAACACTGACATCAAGTAAAGGAAATCAGGTACAGTCAAGGTGTACAAAAAAAACGATGAATGTTGAAACTAATTCCAGGTTTGGATCTAAATGGTAGTTGAATTTGAGATTCTTTACTGACACGATTTCAGACCAAATGAGGTTTTATCTACAGCAAAATAAACAGGTCATTCAGCTACGATGTTCAAATATACAGCAGTTCAAGCAATCGGTTTGGTTGTGAATGGAAAGCCTGGTGCACATCAATGACTTATGCTGTACTAGATGTTGTGGGTTATTTGTACATGGCTTTTTGAAGGTCTGGGGAAAATAACACTAGTTCTACAGAACTATATTTAATACTAGTTCCAGAATATAGACATTTGTCTTGCTTCCATGTAAAAGGATGCTGTTTGAACCCGAAACAGCTGAAATGAACAAAAAACTGCATTCACAGGAAATGCCCATCGTTTTTTTGTTGTTGATTGCATCTTGCTATAGAAAACCTTAAACTCAGTCGAAAGAAACATTCTTTGGAGACAGTCAGAGAGCAGTTAGGAAATATAATCAGCAGTTTAAATTACAGCTCAAATGGATTCTGCTACATATAAAGTGCTTCGTTTTTTATTTCTCTTGCCATCTGGGCTTTCATTTTTTTTAGCAGTATTGGCTTATTCTTTTTGCCACTCTAAGATTGAGATTCAAACGGCCCACCGATGTTAAAGAATACTCAAGGGTTACAAGCCCTACCGTCCCGTACTGACTTGCAGAGGTGTGTTCGACAAATCAGAAAGGAAAAAGGAGAGCGAGTGGAATGGCACTTGATGATGTCACCTCACACCTGACATGGACTTGACGATATTCATGGTACGACTCGAAGGAGAACAAGGGGAAGTTGCATGTAACGTCTCTCGTATCCGAGCCATCTGATGGATTGAAAATGGATTTCTTGGTTTTCCTAGCCCTTTCTCTGATGGAGCCAGGGACGTGTCCTGATGTGCTTGTCCAGTGAAGGTGGACTAACCTGGTCATGTTTCTAACTCTGCCCCGGCCAATGGAATGACAAACACTGTGATGTCATCACCGGAGCCAAGTCTCTCATTGGGCAGCCGCCAGCCTCGCTCCTTCAGGACTCCACGTGAGCGCATCAGGAGGTCTTGTGCTGCTAAAGTGTACCTTTAAAAACATGAAATGACAAACACGCCATCAGCATTTGAACATTAACGTAAATGAAAAATAACAATAGAGGGCCTTGATTATGACAAGCTGTACACTGACATCTACTGGTCTAAATACTACAACACACCCGAATCAGCCAATTATCAACTCATTTATTTAGCTCTCTCTAAAACTATGCATAAATATATAAACTAACATTCAAAAGTTTTTTTTTGATACAAATTCAGCTTTGCCATAACTTAAAATCATTTTTTTAAATATTAAAATATTAAAACAAAATATTAAATATTGTTTTAAACTGCAATAACATTTCACAATATTACTGTTGTTACTGTATTTTTGATCAAATAAAAGCTGCATTGATAAGCATAAGAGACTTTAAAGACCAAAAAAGCTCAATCTTTTGAATGGTGGTAGTTAGTGTAAATGTTTGTGGAAAATGTGTGCTGTCCATTATGTGATCAGGTCAGTTATGATGGAAAAATCTAGCACTTACCTCAAGGGATCATTGGGCTCACGACCAGACAAGAAAGTCGATACTGCGTCAGCAACATCTCTGTCAGCTGTAACGTCCCATAGTCCATCACTACCCATGATCAGGACATCATCAGACTCGTGTTTGTGCTCAGAGATGTTGTACACCTTGACCTAAAACAGGTTTAAAATAACATGTAATCAAACATTTTGTGTAACCTGTCCATTTTAATCAAGCAGTGACTTTTGAATGAGTAAATAAAAATATCCTTGCATATAAATATCCAATAATATACTCACTTCTGGGCAGCAGGATAGGAAAGGTTTGATATGAATGTTGGAGTTGTACACTTTCAAGTCATGATCCCCTAAACCGCGCGTTACTCCAATAGTAGCCATAACTCGAGCCTAAGAGCACACACACACACACACACTCACAGCTGGAGATTCATGTGCCATTAGGTTCTTTTATATTCATGCAAACTTCATCAAACGAGATATTATTCTGGCCTACGACTGGCAGAACATTTGAGCAATTCCCATTTGCAACACCTCACTACTCCTGCTTTGTAATAAATAGCTGTGAAAACTGCGTGGAGAAAAGCTTCAGACACCTTCATTAGATTATATGTTAGTTCTGTAACAAATGTTACCGCTATGCAGCTTTAAATATAATCCATTTACAGCTTTTGAAGTTAAAAGAAGCAGAATTATCCACTTACCTTTTTCCCCTCCCCATAAATCAGCGGGAACTTGAGATCATCTTCTACAATTATCTTATATGCCCTGAAATAATAACAGGTAATGGTTATGTTTTATATATACGTGCATAAAATTAAGCCTGTTTAAGTTCATCCCATTTAGAATTACCAGCCAGTCATTGTGTGGTCTCTAAAAAGCATCTTCTTGCCGAGTTCATTGTGCTGGATACGTCTGGGGAATTCAATATGTGTAAACTCATTCCCAAGCAGCTCCGGTTTGAGGAAGCCCTAGACAAAAACAGCACAGACGCGATGGAAGGGTTACAGAATATCTAACAGAAATGGAGCAGACACAGTAAATGAATGAACAGGATTTAGAATGAAGCTAGAAATGGAATGGGAATTATATTAGGACAATAACACCAGATGACTCACCAGGTACTGTAGCCGCTGTCTTTCACTTTCTGGTGTGAATTCATTGGACATTGGGATGACCTCATTGTTTCGGACAATTATAGCTCTGTGGGAAAATTACATTGGGAATTTTACAAATGTTTCCTGACTCTGATTTATGATTCCATAAAGTACCTACTGCAATTATTTTCTCATTTATTGCTAAAATCCCCAAGATTATCATCATGGGTAACTGTCACAGTAATTGAGTCATTTGGCCAACATCTTCGCAAAATTAACATGGAATGTACTGTTGCAATAACAGTAAAGCAGAAGACACATTATCTCCTTAGAGACATATTTATGTCATCTTTTCATTTCAGGCAACAACAATTTCCACCATATTTCATTAGACAGACATTTCAGTGTTTACTGTGGCAAATATAATACAATGTCCTTTTGTAACAAAAATACATCCCATTCAACAGGGGCGGCGCTAGGGGTGGGCTAAGGGGGCTGAAGCCCCGAATGTTTTCAGAAAAGCCCCGAATGTTTTTATTACCATGCCCTTTACGCATCATCATCACTGAGTTTTCATGCGCATTAAAATCACGAACCGCAGTTTACTCCCGTCAGGAACCGCCCACTGAAGCTCGTACTTCTGACTGACATGTAAACTGGCCAACCATCGATAAGAAGTAATAGCAGATCTTGGATCTTTGGGCTTAGCCCCGGATATCCACTCACCCTAGAATCGCCCCTGCCATTCAATAAACTACAAGTTCACAGTTTCGAATTTGCATCTTGGCAAGATTATGGTCGACATTCAACCTCATTTATGTTGTATACTAAGCTTTTTAACTAAAATAGACCTTTTAAATTGCTAATATAACATGCACATTTAATCTTGTATCTCTTAAGTCCTCCTACCTGCTGTCTCCAGCATTTGCTACATAGAGTTTCCCCAACAAGTGAATTGCAATCAAGGCACAACAGCCGCCAGAGATGCTGTAAGATTCTTTCTCCTTCTCTATCATGTCGTCCTATAGAGTGGGACACACAGACACAGACTCAGTTCTCTCCTCTGTTTGCTCACATCTACACAACATTCAGCAAAATCTCAAGATGAATTCTATGTTAAATGCCCAGTCTTAACATTTAAACATCTGTGCCAACAAATAAAATAATACATTAATATATCACATCAAATACGTTGATCATTCATTTGTATTTTTAATGACACTAAATGCATTATACAATATACAATTATATAAATGTATTATTTGTTACATCTAATAACATTTAAACATGAATTAAATTAATTATTTCAAATGTCAATTTGAGAAATTATTAATTTCTTTATTTAATTTTGAATTGGTACACCTAGTCCTCCATAAAAACATCCACAGGCTTATCTTATCTTTTACAGTTCTCACCATCTCTATGAAGGCGGTCTCTATGATCCCCATCACCAGGCTCTCCACACTGATGTCTTTCTCCATGTGGAACCGCGGCTCATCCAGGAGCCCTTCCTTCTCCTCTCCATCTAGGCAGGCCCCTTTCTTCGCCTCAGCCTGGAAGGGGCTCCCGTTCTTAGCCAGACAGATAGGCGGAGGGTTGTTTTGATTTTCCAGAAGATGAGCCACATCACAAAGCCGATCGCGGATGAGATGTTGGAGAACTTTGGATGCCATGAGAGCAGCACCAGAGCCGGCGTGTCCATCGAACACTCCCCAGAAGTGCATGGGAATGCCTGTGGTGTCCTGAAGGGATGAGAAAGAGGACAAGGTGTGTCATTTCTGCACCGTAAGCGGTATGAAACAGAATTGCAAAAACATTGAAAACAGGTCTTTGATCAAATAAGTAGGTAACTTGTCTTATGCGATTGGGTATATTATATTAAACATTTTATAATAATATAACAAATATAACAACAACATTACATTTCATTAAAAAACTAATTATATAATATAATATAATACACCCAATTGGATATGTTTTGGGATGGGCCTACTTGACTGATTGATTCATTGGTTGATCGATTAATTATTTATTAGTTAGTAACAATTTATATAAACTATATACAAATATATATATATATATATATATATATATAATTGAATGAAATTATATAAATTGTAATGTATGTAAATAAATAATTAATTTAGTCAGAATAAGTAAATGACTTTCTGGTAGCCTATCCCAAACTTATGCAATTGGGTACATTATAGTAAATATTTGATTATTTGAACAATCTATCTAGAATGAATGAATTTAGTTATTTGTTTGTTTATATAATTTATTATTATAGTAATGATTTATTAAATATATATATATATATATATATATATATATAATTAAAACATAAAAATATAAAATAAATATTGTAATATAATATAAAGAATATATGTATATAAAATATTATTATATATATATATAATATTTATATACACTTTTTTATTTAGTCAAATTACTTTTGAAAATATGCGTTTTATTTTGATGCTTTTTAAGATGCTTCATAATGTTGTAGTTACAATTTCTACCAGTAGGGGGCTAATTGGATCATGCTAACTAGCTGAACCTTGAACTCTTGCTTCAAACAAACAGTGCAGTTTTGAATGAACCACAATGTTTACACTCTTTAGGAGCTTAAAATACCAGTGGTTTACTTATAGCTGTCTTACAGCTGGAATAGGAGAAAATATTGCTTCCACTTACAAAAATGCCATAGTAAAAGCTAGTGGTTTTGAATAAACCAATCGCACAAGCAAATTAGTCTGGGACTTCGATCAGTTACACAATTGAATAGAAAATTGTTGACCATAGTAAAAGCAAATTTTCGCACAAGCAAATTTTTTGATCAGTTACACAATTTAGAAAATGAGTATAGACCAGTGTTTCTCAACCCTGGTCCTGGGCGCCCCCAACACTGCACATTTTGTGTGTCTCCCTAATCAAACACACCTGATTTAACTCATGAGCTCATTAGAAGTAACTCCTGGACCTGAAATGTGTGTTTTAGATAAGAGAGACATACAAAATGTGCAGTGTTGGGGGGCGCCCAGGACCAGGGTTGAGAAACACTGGTATAGACCAATCAGTATCAAAAAGCAATGCAAGATGGCACATTAACATGTAAAGGCTTTTGAAAACCACAGGGGGGCATCGGGACCCATTCCATTGCTTTTCTAGAAACACTCTCCAATCTCAATTTCCTGTCATTACCTGTTGACGAGATTAACTCCGAGAGCTTACACTCACTCGCTCAGTCATGTAAGATCAACTGCCAACTGGGAAGGCCTGTGGCAGCAGCAAACGTTTGTGGCTGGATCTCTGATTCTAAAGAGTAAGAGGTCCAAGTCAAGTGGATACGTGGCCTTGCTGTCCTTTTATCAGCCTGTCTGTCTGTATATAGACTCTTGCAGACAGGCAGCGCAGCAGATGATAGGATGATGTCATTGATTTAGAGGAGTTGAGAGGGGTATTAAGTGGGGGAGGGCAACGTCACGTGATGCAAGCAGAAGCGAAGGGAAGAGAGGAGAGAGGTCAGTGTCCTGGTTAACAACCTCGCGTGAGTAAACACTGCTGGAGGTTACCAGTCCATTTCTGATTTTTGGAAACTACCTGCGATTCTGCGAATGAGATCTCGTCAGTGAACTCAACTGTTTCTCCTACACATTAATGAGATTAAATAGAGAGCAAATGTCATCGCAACCATAATGCAAAATGATTATAAAACTCCCTGTTAATCATACAGCATCATGCTCAGAACACATTAGCAACACCCAAAATCTAGTTCTATTCCTTTTACTGTCAATAAACCTAAATACAGATCAACCATTGCCTCATTTTTAAGTTATGCTGTGTAATATTCCTAGTATATTAGATACTTGAACATAAGTGAGAAAGGTCAAAGTGGTTCTATTACATGAATCATTTTTGGGGGGTGTATTAGAAATGTTTTTTATTCTCAACTGTTCCATAAACACATTATTTTTCATATTTTACATTATTGCAGCACCTCTTTTCCCAGTCTGTCTCAAACACACCAATTACTTCCTGTTTTGATGAAGCCCCTCCCTCCGAAATGTGTTCTGAGTGGTTAGCTGGCCCAGTGCGTTGTGATTGGCTAACTGCTTAGAGTGACTTCTGTAAATGGCGCACTCTTACTGAGCCACACACATGACATGCAGAGGGAAAAAAGTAAATCATATCACAATTTACTAATTAGTTCCCTCGATTTACTAAAATGTGCACACAATTTACTAATTTGTTTCTTTGTTTTATGTAAATTGTGCCCACAAAATAATTATTTGTGCCCTTGTTTTAAATAAATTTTGTGCTCGATATAATTCGTTCCCTCATTTTAAGTAAATCGTGCGCACAAAATAATGATTAATTTCTACTTCCTGTCTGCATTCTCATAGACCGATGTAGATAACTCTCACAAATGATTCCATGCAATTATGCGATTCCAACTAATTATTTTGTGCGCATGATTTACTTAAAATGCAGAACAAATTACTATATTGAGTGCACAATCTACTTAAAATGAGGGAATGAATTAGTAAATCATGTGCACGATTTAGTAAACCGAGGAAACGTATTAGTAAGCCGAGGGAATGAATTAGTAAATGGTCCACACGATTTAGTAAAACGAGGGAATGAATTAGTAAATCATGCGTACAATAATTTTTTTTTTCATACATGTCACGTGTAGGGCTCCGTACACCCAAGTGTGATGCTCACGACCTGCAAAGTGATACCAAAACATTTTGATCGCCACCTGGTTGCTGACTGGAGTATAGATGTATAGATCATAAACCCAGCCCTCTTCATGTACACGAATGGGACATGAGCCAAACTAAATCAATTAACAATTAACTTTTTCCCAAAGATGGTTTCAGTCATTTTTGGTGGTTCTTGCCATGCTAAAAAATAAGTTAAAGTGTTCATTTTTCTAACCAGTTTGCTTTTAGTTAGTTATTTAATGGTGTAAAAATGGGGTGTGGTGTCATGATTGTGAGCTTGCGATTGGATCTGCAGGAGTGTGGGCGGGACTTTGATACCTCGGCTCCACCTCACGATCACTAATGCGCAGTCAGGCTCCACTGAGCAGACTCTGGTTCCAAATGCCGTCATTTTTGTGTTTCAGTGGGCTTCAGTGTTCGTCCACCTTAGGAAGGCCAAACAAAGGGGTTTTGGTGAAAAAAACAGCGTCTCTTCGACATGTGACAACACGCTACTAAAGCAGTTCTTCTTCGTTGTCTTCTCTAGCGAAGCTTGACCAGGCCTCACCCCATTTTTTTGCGAATTGCACTGTAGTCCGAATGAGCCGTTTGTTGTAGTTCTTAAAAAGTGTTTACTGTTAAGCTTTGTAACATTGCAGATCGTTTTTTTATTCTCAAACAGCAACATTACACACTAACTAAAGTTTTAAAAGCAAGAAAACGCATAATAGGACCCTTTTAAGAGAGAGAAATGTAACGGAGGATTTCGTCAGATCGCAAAATACCAAAGCCTCTGATCAAACGCCACAATCAATTCTAAATCATATTCAATTGTCAATGCAATATTATCTAAGAGGACGTTTTCCACTTTTGCACTGGATTACATGTTATTATGGGGAAACACGGACGTAAGGGTCAGACTGCGGGTGAGGATCAGAGAGATCAGTCTTATGCCCGCATACAAACACAAACACACTTTGAAGATCATAAGTCCAGGATTGGTGAAAACACTGCCTAGACCACATCACATGATCAAAACGCTCACAAGGAAAAAAACAAGTTTCACTTCAACATGTTGCTGAGACACTCAAGGCCTTTTGAATGTCAGCTTGTATTGGAAACTTCAGCTTCATTTATTTATATCATTCTAGATCAGCAATTATGCAATGAAGCACAAGATGCTGTTCTATATTTTGATGTAGTTTTGAATAATTGAGTTTCCCATGATAGCTATGAGCAGGGTACTGAACAATCAGCCACTAGAACCAGAACTATAGATTTTATAACCTATCAAGGCACAAAAGACAAACTCCACTTATGCAACTGAGTTAGCTGACGTTTACTGGTGGATTGGTGCATTTTTATGGAAGCCTGTTTCTGCCACTGAATAAAAAATACAGCAAGGTAATAGCGATTTTTTTTATCTCACAATCCTGACTTTTTTTTCAGAAATGCATGATGTAAATATAAACTTGCTAAAGTCAGAATTGCGAGATATAAACTCGCAATTCTACCATTTTTCTTGCAATTGTGAGAATATATTTCACAATTCTGATTTCTTTTCTCAGAACTGTGAGATATAAAAGTGCAATTAGGAGTTATAAAGGGAAAAAAGGACAATTGTCTTACAAATGCTAGTTTATCTCATGCAATTCTGACTTTATAAGTCACAATTATGAGTTTATATCACTAAATTCTGAGAAAAAAGTCAGAATTGTGAGATGTAAACTCGCAATTCTGAGAATAAAAGTCTGAATTTTCAGTGTAATTGTTTAGAAAGCTATTTTACCTTTCATAATGATCACCAAGGGGTTCGGTTCAGAATTGAACTGTGGTAAATTTCAAGAACTTTATTGTTCTGTAATGCAGTTTCAAAATGCCAGGCCTTCCAAGTACATCAGGATTTAATTTGAATTTAGATTAGGTTTCTGCAACAGATGCCTGAGCTCAATGGGATCTCCAGGATCAGTGAGTTCCGTGCTCTGTCAGCAAGCTAAATCTTTCATAATCTTACCTGAGACCAGTCTTACCCAGTTCAATTGATCCACAAAAGTTCCATTAAAAAGTAGATTAGGAATCTTCTTTATAGCTGTTTCAGTGGATTCATAAATATTGATACCAAGAATTGAAGCGCAGTGAAGACTCGCATTACCATTGATTTCAATTGAGTTTGGCCTTAGCAATATTTTCATGCAAACAACAGTCTACATCCTGCATTGGTCTTTTCAGGATATAGTGTCTAAGACGTACCCCACTGTCGTCCGGTGACACAGAGGAGCGCTGCTGCTTGCTACTCATCTTCCTGATATACAGCAGGTCACAGGACGCCTGGTCTTCATTCAGCATGCTCTTCCCAGCATTTATCACCCTGAAAGAGACCGAATCACTTAATATATTATTTTCCATTATACTGAGTTGGAAAGAGTTATCTTTAAACAGTCTAAATAATGTTACCGAATGGATCTTTAAAATGTAAGGATTTCATTTACCACAGAAGAGAGGGAAAAGAGTATCCCAGAATGACACAGTTATATGACCCACCAGCCAGAGCTGGTCTGAGCTAGCAAACCTGATCCATATATGAGGGCATAAAGTGAGAGATTAATGGATTTTATACTAGAATGTAAAAGAACAAAAGATGTCAGAGGGTTCGTGATCAGTGCTACACTGCAATTCTGCACAGTATAGTCTCATAAATTGAAGTATGTTCTTTAATGATGAGAAAAACAGGTAAAGTTTGCCTCATCAGCTGCAAGCATGAAAAATATAATTATGGTTTCACATAGAGACCAGGTAATGTATGATGCAGTGAGCGACACAATGACCTTCGCTGTTTGCTGCAACAATGCGTCAAAAATAAACAGCTAAACAATTCCATTGTCATGTGTGTGTGTGTGTGTGTGTGTGTGTGTGTGTGTGTGTGTGTGTGTGTGTGTGTGTGTGTGTGTGTGTGTGTGTGTGTGTGTGTGTGTGTGTGTATCAATATATCTTGAATAGTCTAACAGATCCTAAACAAAAATATTTATTGGAAATGAATTATATACAATAAGCCCTTGTCCCTATTTGTGCAACTAATTGTGTTTAATTACGTTCAGATTTGAGGATACCTATTACGCAGCTAAATATAACTTCTAGTATGAGGACAGTCTAACATGAAAAGAAACATCAAGCCATTATTTCCCAAATCTGGATTATAAGAAGCCATTCTCTTGCTAATCTGCTGAGAGCAGTAAGATGCTTCAGGCCTCAGTCATGAGCCAGAAGACATGATGAGATATTTAGAAATGTTAGGGGTCTTTTCTTCAAATGTTTGTGACTATTATTCAATATTTCTTCTGCAAATGGAACACTAAGCAGTTCAAAAGTCCAGACTGATTATTGAAGCTCTCAATAGAAAATATTCAAAAGCATTACCAGAAAGCAGACCAGTCTTATGTATACAACAGTAATTTATCAAACAAGTTGACACATCATCTAAATAAAAATGCTAATGATTTTTAAACAATATAGCCACAATAAGTATAATATTGCATTAATTGTAATGTATCAATATTGATTTTCTTTAAAGTTGCTTAGAAACACTATGTATTGTGAAAAGCACAATACAAATACATGTAAACTGAATTCTGCTACATGTGGTTTTACATTTAGATTCAGCTGATAAAGTCCCACTATAAGCATTCAAAAGAGGAAGTGTCTCATTGCAGCAAGTTCCTTCTTCTGAGGTCACTTCACATCTGCCACATTAGGTTTCAAAACAGTACAATTTCTTTAAGCGAAAGTAACACTTAAAATGGAAAATTGTGATTTTCAAGAGAAGCACAACCATACGTGTACTGTAAAGGAAGCAGAACTAAAGTCACTGTCTGTGGAAAATACAGAGCAGAGCAATGAGCTAAAGCCACAAACTGAACCGTTTATTAGCAAGGCTTTTACACCAGACAAAAAAGTCACAACTAGCATTTCTTGTCTTGGGTAACTTTGGGTAACTGACAATGGTTTTCTTTCTTGAGAAGAGCAGTCAGTATTCCTCGTGCTAAGTCTTATGAAGATCCCCATTTCTAAGATTAGAAAGGGCCTGAAGTTCATTTTTATGAATATGTCAGTGTGATTTTAACAGTTTATGCAGTACACATTTAGTGCAAATTGATTTTTGAAACCATAAAAAAATGAATCAAGGTTTGGCTGGTTAGCATGGCCTGCTGATGGAATAGTAGAACTACAGTAAAAAGCATTTCTCTCCATTGACGGCTATTAAAAATGAGTTGTATAACATCACAAATCGTGGTAGATTTTTCGATAGTGAATATATTATGATTTTACTGAGTGATTCATTACATGGCATTTTAAAAACTGAATCCAGAATGTTGTGAAACAATATCATGTTTCTTAACAATCAAAAAGTCAAGGATTGGCTGGATAGCATGAACCAGTTAGCCTGCTGGGGAATGGTAGAATTACAGAAAACAGAAAAAATAAATTATTATCTCATTGACGGCTGTTCTAAGTTAGTCATATAACATGAAATATTTATAGAAACATATAAAATCATACATTTTGGGTAGATGTTTTGCTAGTGAACATATGATGATTTTATGGAGTGATTCATTACATGGCATTTAAAGAACTGAAGCTGGTATTGTGTGTAAATACCAAATGAGAACAATATCATGTTTCACATCATTGATCTGACACTCTCAGAAGAGTTTCATTAATGCATCTTCAGGCTAGACTATATAAACATAACGTCTTCATTTAACCACATTCAAATGTCCATTTTATCAGTCACATACACGGAGTTAGTATAATCTTTGTCTCACAGGAAATGTGTGCTCAACAAATATCCTTCCCCATGCGATAAAAACGTCTGTAGAGTATTCTTAATCAAACCCAATAACCTCTTTCTGTGTCTTTTTAAAGGAAGATTACTATGTATGTGCAGTATATAATTGTGTATAGTTTTATCTTCACATAGCTGTGAGCTCAGGAGAGGGATACAGCTTCAATATAACTCGAAAAACCTGATGAGCAATTCTTCACCTCCACCCACTGTGTTTAAGAATAGATTATGAAATCCTTTTTATGGCACCGTGCATCTTGACTTGTGCCTGCTGACTTGGTCAGTTGTCAAGTAGATTAAGAAATCTAAAAAGCAGAGAAACTAAAGTATATCCCATTATTTGGATAATTAATATTGTTTGCACTGACCCCTCTTTTAATAGCCGCACAGAAATGTGTCACATAAACTGTTCAGGTCAAACTGAAATTATTTTTTGAATGGGATTCTTCAATGCAAAAGTGCATGTTTTCAAAACCATACCAATTAAACAAAGAGCAGTGCCAACATGCTAATTAAAGAACTGTCGCTTAAGATATCAAAACTGAAACAAGAAAGGGAAAAAATCTAGATAACAAGTCTAACTCACTAATTGACTAGTTGGATGTTGGGCGACTGAATGACTAGTACCATCCCTACAGAAAACCAAACATTATAATTCACTTGCAGTCATTCATTTATTGACAGGAACTCATCATGTATGGTGGCGTGGGTGCTTGCTGCAGTTTTAACACCCAGCTTGGCAAAACCATGCTCATAGAAAGCCAATCTTCTTGATCCACAGTGAATGAGTCAGCAATATCTTATAGATAATAAGTGTGTGTGTGTGTGTGTGTGTGTGTGTGTGTGTGTGTGTGTGTGTGTGTGTGTGTGTGTGTGTGTGTGTGTGTGTGTGTGTGTGTGTGTGTGTGTGTGTGTGTGTGTGTGTGTGTGTGTGTGTGTGTGTGTGTGTGTGTGTGTGTGTGTGTGTGAGATTAAGAGTAAAAGAGTCTTAAGACTGGCAGAATTTAAAAGGGACTTTTCATTCTCATATTGTTACAAACCTGTATGAATTTAATTATTTTCTGGAACAGCAAAGGAAAGATTCTGAAGAATTGTAATGGCTGCAATTACAATGAAACTTCAAAAAGAGTGCAAAAGCACTATAAAGGTATTATAACCTATTATTTTGTGCTGTAATCTTATGAAGCCTTACAATAGCATGTGTGAGAAAAATATTTGATCCCCTGCTGATTTTGTACATTTGCCCACTGACAAAGAAATGATCAGTCTATAATTTTAATGGTAGGTTTATTTGAACAGTGAGAGACAGAATAACAACAAAAAAATCCAGAAAAATGCATTTAAAAAATGTTATAAGTTGATTTGCATTTTTATGAGTAAAATAAGTATTTGATCCCCTATCAATCAGCAAGATTTCTGGCTCTACTGCTCCCAATCTCAGTTTGTTGCCTGTATAAAAGACACCTGTCCACAGAAGCAATCGATCAATCAGATTCAAAACCAAAGAGCTGTCCAAGGATGTCAGGGACAAGATTGTAGACCTACACAAGGCTGGAATGGGCTACAAGACCATCGCCAAGCAGCTTGGTGAGAAGGTGACAACAGTTGGTGCGATTATTCGCAAATGAAGAAACACAAAATAACTGTCAGTCTCCCCTGGACTGGGGTTCAATGAAAGATCTCACCTTGTGGAGTTTCAATGATCATGAGAACGGTGAGGAATCAGCCAAGAACTACACGGGATGACCTTGTCAATGATCTCAAGGCAGCTGGGACACTACGTCATAAAGGACTGAAATCCTGCAGCGCCCGCAAGATCCCCCTGCTCAAGAAAGCACATGTACAGGCCCGTCTGAAGTTTGCCAATGATTCTGAGGAGAAATGGGTGAAAGCGTTGTGGTCAGATGAGAACAAAATCCAGTTCTTTGGCATCAACACAAATCGCCGTGTTTGGAAGAGGAGGAATGCTGCCTATGACCCCAAGAACACCATCCCCACCGTCAAACATGGAGGAGGAAACATTATTGTTTGGGGGTGTTTTTCTGCTAAGGGGACAGGACAACTGTATTGCATCAAAGGGACGATGGATAGGGCCATGTACCGTCAGGGCCAGGGCATTGAAGCCAGCCAGGGCATTGATAATGGGTCGTGGATGGGTATTCCAGCATGACAATGACCCAAAACACACGGCCAAGGCAACAAAGGAGTGGCTCAAGAAGAAGTGGCCTAGCCAGTCTCCAGACTTGAATCCCATAGAAAATCTGTGGAGGGAGCTGAAGGTTCGAGTTGCCAAATGTCAGCCTCGAAACCTTAATGACTTGGAGAGGATCTGGAAAGAGAAGTGGGACAAAATCCCTCCTGAGATGTGTGCAAACCAACTACAAGAAACGTCCGACCTCTGTGATTGCCAACAAGGGTTTTGCCACCAAGTACTAAGTCATGTTTTGTGAAGGGGTCAAATACTTATTTCACTCATTAAAATGCAAATCAATTTATAACTTTTTTTAAATGTGATTTTCTGGATTTTTGTTGTTGTTATTCTGTCCCTCACTGTTCAAATAAACCTTGTTTTCATTCATGTTAAAATCAATAAGGCATCTAATCTGATTAAGATCTATGTAGCTTGTATTTTGGTGTATTTAGTCTGTCTTCAAAACATATCACAGAAGATTTATAGAACACTTCCATGATACTTTTATGGTGCTTTTTCATCTTTCAGTTCTCAACTAATTGAAATTGCATGGAAAACAGCTAGTCTTCTTGTGTTTTTCTAGTTGCATATTTTATTCTGAAATACATCACTGAACTAAAAGTGATTGTGATGATTGTTTCATGTGGACTTGAACTTGCTGCTGAAAGATATCACTATCAATGTCTGCTAAAACCGTTTGTATTTACCTTTACCTTTGTTTGTTAGCGTGTGTGTGAGCAAAGTCTGTAAAGTCTGTTTGTTTCGACGCTTGAGAGAAGGCACTCAGTTTCAAATGCTGTCATCACGGCCTCAAACAAAGTTCTCCTCTTGTACTGTAGTTAATAATAGATTAAATAACCAGAGGCTAAAAGGGATTTTTTCAGTATCAGGGCCTGTTCTCTCTCAGTCTCTCTTTCTTCAGATAGCCCCTCCACACACTGGGCTCAGAGAAGGTCTATGTTACATAAATATATATTTTTTTCCAAACAACCTAACATTATATTCATTAATTTGATGGTATGACTCAAAGGCTCCATCATCATCCTGGCTTTAATCTTGGCCACCGTTTGCCAGTACGGCCTTGATCTTCACTCTACAGACCACGCCTGATGAAAGTCAGGGTTCCCATCCCTTTTGACCATGACTTTTCTGACTTAATACTTTTCTAGGACTTAAATAACACACACAAAAAAGAAAAATCACAAAATAAAATACACTGCTGTTTTTCTAAATGTATCCACTGATAATGCAGTTCTAATTTTTCTAAATATGTTTTCCTCTGAGCTTACAACTTGAGTCCTTTATCACCCATTAATGATGTTCACCTACAGTATATCAACGCGTGACATTACTATAACTTTTTTGCTCATGTCTTAAATACTTTTGATTATTTTTCATCTTTAATAATTAATATTTAAATGTTTTATTATATAAATTATTATATTGTAAAAATAAACAATTATAAATATAAAATATATTAAAATATATTTTTTAAATGAAATTACTAGAAAATCTTATAAGTTGATAATTTAGTAAATGCATAAATGCTTTATAGCATTTATAACATAAGCATACGGTACAGTTAACATTCACAGTTACTTAATTTTGACCAATAGCCTACCAGTTTGCTTCCACCTTAATTTAAAAAATATATATTTTCCCAATAGTAAAGTTGTAAGACCTAAGATTTCCCTTTTAACTACAACCGTAATAAGTGCACTTATCATGACTAGAAATGCAGCAATATCATATAGGTCCTTGGCGTCCCAATGCATCACTGGAACCCAGGACGATGCTCAGGTGTCTCCTTCTTCTCTGACAACAGCCCTGAAGCTGAGCATAACCAGAATAATGCACGACTAAAGAAATCCCCAAGATTCAAGATTTATTTTTAGACCTGGAATCAGGCATTTGCAGGTTTTAACACTGCGTGTTCTCTCAGCTGCACAGGCAGTGGGGATGCAGTGTACTTCCTGTACTGTGGTAAAGATGCGTTCAATGAGTGCTACAGTATCCTGTGGATATAAGCTACGTGTATAACCTGACATATGCAGCATTTTCATGTTTAAATGTAATGATTAGTTCAGCAAACTGTAAGCTACGTCATCCGTGCAGGTATAAGGCATTCCAACATTCCAGCTGACTCTAGAACGCTGGGAGGATGGATGATGAGGAGGAGGAGGATGAGCCATTGCCCTTGGTGAGGCTTGACATATAAGCTTCCTGGGCAATGACGTCACTCCAGCCGTATAGTTTTTAACACACAATCGATTTATTATGCGCCTTAGACAAAAAACGTACGACTCACTCCGTGTATCCCGTTCGCCAGGGCAGCCTGCTGTCTCTCTTGAGCGCGATGACCGGTCTGGTCGCGTGCTCGGTGGAGTGCTGCAGCAGCTCCTGTGTCAGGTCCAGAAACTCGGGTCTGCTGTAGGGGAAGCGCAGCGGCAGTCCGTCAGTGCCGCCGTTCTGCGCGGATCCGTGCTGCTGCTGCTGATGGTGGTGGTGGTGGTGGCCGTGCGGGATCATTCCGCCCACCAGCGAGGACATGGCATTTTTAACTTTGCTTATCATCGCAGTAAAATATGTGACATCAGCGGCGCGCGAAGAACGGTAATCTTAACGACGCGGCCCTATACGAGTCCAGCAGCAAAAACAAAACGCACAAACGCGTACAGTGGTTCAGTCGCGATGCAGGAAGCGATTGACCCCATGTGACGATTTGACAGAGAATGTTTTCCTCATCGAAAAATCCTCTGTCTGCAGAGTGTGTATCATCACCCGAGAGGCTTATATCCGCCTATAGCACGGAAGATGGGAGTGCAGTGCTGTATACTCTATAGCACTCTCAGCCGACCAGACAGTGAATGTACACAGCGACCACTCAGTTATACCATTACTTTCAGGGGGGACGACGACTATTTTACAACAAAAAGGGTTTTCAATTAATGTTATAATAATAATAATAGTTAATCTACCAATTGTCATTAGCGCAATATAAATGGATAATAATTTGAAACATTAATAAAAAAAAATTTTTTCATTAATAAAATAAATTTCATTAATAAAAAGGCACGCTAAAATATTTTTGTTCTTGTAATATATATAATAAAATATAATAACAAAAATGTTTTAGACAACATGTTTCATTTATTTTCATTATTATATTTTCATATTTATTAATTATGAAGTCAATTAATGATTTTTTAATTGTTTTGGTCTTTTCAAGGATGATAATAAAATGTAAATTTAAGGTTAATATTTAATAAAATAATACAAACTTTTTTTATCAATGGATGACAATAAAAATATGTAAAAAAATTTTATTGTAATATACATGTAACTTTGAAATAACTATCAATGGATATGATTACTGTTGGGTGAGTAATTACAGTTTTTTCTTTTCTTTTTTTAGTGAACTTTAAGACCACTTTAAGACATAATACACTATACACTTTGTTATGGCAGTAACAGGCTATAAAACGTGTGAAAATTGTGTAAAAGTATATTTAGGGAGGTTGTATTTTGTAAGGGACTGGATTTAAGATTTTAGACGGACGGACGGACAGGACAGACGAATGGATAGATAGATAGATAGATAGATAGATAGATAGATAGATAGATAGATAGATAGATAGATAGATAGATAGATAGATAGATAGATAGATAGATAGATAGATACAATGAAAATGTACAATAAAGTAAATAAAAAAAAAAAAAAAAAAACATTTAATCAGTAATTGTTTTTTTTTTGTGTGTACTGTCCCTTAAAGACAAAATACAGGATACAATCCCTTGGATGTGGATAGCAAATGTGACACATTAACACATGATTGTGCATCATTAAAACATCTTTGTTGAATCAAAGGTGTCTGTGACCAGCTCTCTGGGACTGCAGTGTTTCCCATGAGATGCCTTGAAAAGAAATGATGCACTAACTGTATTTGAAACCTCAATGGCATTGTTTTCTCAGTAACACAGTCAGAGACAAGCGATATATGCTAAATCAAAGTTGCCTTCAGATGCTCGCTATTCTCTCAGAACCCTGATGTGCTTCTTCTGAAGGATTCTCTCTGCTCTTCTCTGTGTTCTGAGACCACGAAGCATCCATGTATGGCCACAGCCTGCCCTGCTGTTTAACGTCACACTGGTAAACATTTCAAATACCATGTCTGATACTTTTATCATGAAAGCCTGTCAGGGTTTGCCACAATGTTCTCT
This sequence comes from Ptychobarbus kaznakovi, assembly GCA_027422405.1. Classification (NCBI taxonomy): domain Eukaryota; kingdom Metazoa; phylum Chordata; class Actinopteri; order Cypriniformes; family Cyprinidae; genus Ptychobarbus; species Ptychobarbus kaznakovi. The sequence goes on along the minus strand of CM049800.1, from coordinate 4,311,136 downwards.
TATTTCAGCTTGATAGAGGCTAAACCGACCTATAAACCACAGATAGTAGGCCTAATAGACAAATACATACATAAATACTTTCTAGTATAATAATAATAATAACAATAATACATATTTAAATAATAATAATAATGTTATTTAAAATGAGCCTGGTGTGATTCAGTATGATTCATTCTCTTTCCCTTTTTTGCTCTCTCTCAGGTTCTCTTAACATACAAAATGAAGCAGCTACTTGAAAACAATAATCTTTGAGTGTTATCATCAGTATTATCATCAAGAGTCATTTACATTTAGTTGCCTAGCAGACATCTTAATTCAGGCTGACGATGCAGAGAGCAGCTCAAACCTCTTCACAGTCATATCACATACACTTACATCTCTGAGTTCATTCATCATATTAGTTTTGGCTAAGTGAATGCTGCATAATATGCTAAATGAATGTGGATATCGAAGGAATAGTTTACATAAAATAAATAAAGATAGACAGAGAATCACTAATTCACCTTTAATTTGTTCGTCACACAAAGCCCTATGTTACAAAACTCTCTTACAAAAGATTCTTACTCATGCAATAGATTTCACTACTTTTATTGTGTTTTATGGTGTTGTTTGATAGTTTGGTGCTTTATACGAAATCTAGGTCATGCATAGAGTTTATAATATGTAATAAACATTGTAGGCCTCTAATTAATCAACAACTTTTTTGGGTTACATTTTCACTAAATGATTGTTTCTTGCTTATTTTATATCTGATCAGTTTTTGAGTTCATATATTTTCAAACCACAGCATGATTTTGTATACTTATGCTGATCTATACATTATGAAATATGCTGAGGATAAATGGGACTGTAACTACTAAAACGACTTTTCCTTTACTTTGAACTTCCACTTTTTCAAATGCACTTAACACAGTACAGCATTTGCATTGCAAACTGGATAGAAAACGATTAAATCTTCACACATCACTGAAGTGTTCAGACACTTTCTCATTCTAAGATAAAGACTGACATCTTCTGGCTCTCACATGAAACTGTAGTTAATTACCCACACAAGCAACCCACCAATACAGGATTAGATTAGACTGTAATCCGTTTTGTGTTATTGTACTGATAATCATGATTCTTTTCCATTCGGTTAAAACCTTGAATATGAAACCTATCATTTTACCAACTAAAATATTTATATTTTCCTTTCCACAGGAAAAACATTCAAATGTGTGGAACTGGATTAACCATACTGACCGGCTGCAGGCACCATGTTTTATTATGAGAATCTATTGATTATAGTGTAAACGAGCACACAGTAATGTGTGCATATGTCTCAGTGCTCAGTGTGCTGTGAACCTGTTGCATTATGTTGGCATAACAGGAACTCGCACTGAATTATTGATTCACTGTTGCTTTCCCCTGAAACCTTCCTCATTCTCTCTCTACATTACCCTTCAGTTTTTATTTTAATAGCACATGACAAGCTGGACTCATCTTAATCACAGACGAGTCTTTGTGAGTTAAAACCAAGGACACTAGAGTTGTGTTCTAGCTTTCTTATTTTAGACTCATTGAATATAGCTGTGCCCTGTTATACTACAGTACGCTTCAGTCTGCCTGGATGTGAGGATGAGTGAAATCTTAAAAAATAAAAGCCTAAGGGTTTTGTGCTTACTTACTGCCTGTTCTAAAAGGCACTTTCCAAGAAAAGGGCGAATGTTGCACGAAATTAGTGAAAGGAGCTGCTTCAGAAAATGTTGAATGACCACCTCAGGAGGTCAAATTAAATATAAATATAAACTCAATTCATTTTCTATCAGGTATGCAATATCTGAAACCCTGTTTCTATGATTTGGGATATGTATAAATACAATTTAAAACCAATAGTTGTGTGTGCATTGCATTGCATTGCATAAAATAAAAATAATAACTGGAATGTTTCATAAAATGCAAATCAATAGATTTCCTACAAAAGTTGTATACAGCTTCTACAAAAGCTAAATACAATTTAATATAGACCTTAATTTATAGACCTCTGAGGTGGGACAGGCCAAAATCACTATTTTAATCAAATGTTTTCCATTTTAAGGTTACAGACATTTAAAACCTCCTACTTTTCGTGAGGTATACATTTTACATCTGACAATAGTTTGTTAAAACAGTCCTCACTCCAGAAATGAGAGAAACATGTTGTGTTTCAGCAAGTGTTTAAAGGTTAATGACTCACTTGTGAAAAAAATTATAATGGAAATAATATGCTTTAAAATAATATACTTACAGTATTTGAGAACTAAATGTAAACTTAATTGCATGTAATTTACAATTAAATGTAAATGTGTAGTTTAAATGTATATTAAATGCATTTGGTTTACATTTAAGAACTTTTTGACCCAGTTTAATAGGACTAAAAATCCATCTTTATATATAATGTCATAATTCTAATGACTTTGAAATATAATAATTGCACTGACAATCATTCATGTTAAACTAAAATATACTTAAATATAATTTCTATTGATCATTTCTATATGTATTTGTACACATTTATAATGATGACGCTGCAATTATATATTATATATAATTATATAATATATTAATATCAAAGGGCACTACAGTTACACAACTTAAAATTAACATTAGAATAAGTAACAATGTGTTGTTTCAAGTGTTTGTGTTTGACTTAAAATGATGTTTAGTTTAGTTAAGTTGGATATTTAAGTTATCTCAGATTTTAAGTTGTTTTAACTAATTGCTGAAATATTTTGACAGGCTATAATCAAGTACTTTACATGTACTTTAGTATGTTAATCAACACATCAAAATAGGTCTACTTTTTAAATCTCTACTAAATATTATTAAAACATAATGATTTAAAAAGTGTATGAGTGTGTTAGTCATGGAAGTGTATCTCTTTTTATTACATTATCTGCAAATACAGTTTTTTTATTTATCCTTTGAGGATTTAAAGTGCACTAGAAGTACACACTCAGTAGCACTCAACACACAGTTGAAGTCTACACTCCGTGTGCTTTAACCTTTAGGAAAGCAAGGCAGTGTGATTGACTGCTTGGTCTTGAAACAATAAAGGTATCTCAGGAAACATATAATAACATACATTTCTTCTTAGAGGCATGAGTTGCACCCTTAAGCAAACGACTTAATAAGATACGCAAGTATGGCTCCCAATAAATAAGAAAACGTGAGCAGTCCTTATCCTCAGCATAATGCAGGTGTGACTCTTTAGTCATCTGCGACTCATGTGCCTTTCACAAACAGTTTTGTGACCCATTTGAATTCAGGATTTGTGCAAATGACCCAGTGCACGTTGTTATCGCACACATTCACATCTGTTATTTCACAATCATGTCATGTATCGCACTAACCTGGATATAGCGGTGCTCTGCTTCAATATTGTTTTGATGCAATGCCATCAATTCTTTGGGAATATTACCCAAAGGTGCCAGTGAAGATGAAGCACCTTTCAGTGTGAAGGTTATATAACACAGTCTCACAGACATGCATCCATCACTGATAATGAGAACAGATTACTCCACAATTCAGCTCCTTCATGTTCTTCATCTTCTATGTGCTACACCACCACAGCCGAGGATGCTTATTTTGGATAAATTGTATTTCCGTTTACTAGATTTGTATCGTTTTGCCCATTAATTTCATATAGCACATAGAGCATAAAACATCAGTGTTGTTCATCTGAGCGTAAGGGCTGCAGATGTTGGTTTTCTAAATCACATCAGCATTTTTATACAGCTAACATGCTCATCTGTTTGGGTGAATCAAGAAAAGAATCCTGTTAAGAACATCTCTTGTTGAGACTTCACTATGTAAAATGAAGCCTATTTTAGGATCATAAAGATTTTTGTTTTACATTATGACATAGCATATTCTTCCCTCATATCCCTCTATCCCCCAATTCTCATTACTGCAATACAAAAATAAATAAACTATTGCAATGCAATGCAATGGAATTGAAATCATTACATAGTAAAAAAATTAAGTAATTGAAAATTGTAACAGAAATATATTTACTTTTATTTATTTGAAATATTTAACATTATGGTATTATTGTACTGTTAATTTAAGGAGATTTAAATAATAATAATAATAATAATAGTACAGTGTATTTTATATCAATAACACGAATCTCCATTGTTAATAACGGGAATTGCAAACACATTATGGTAATGAGAATGTGTTTAATTGTCATGAAAATAATGTCAAAGCAAAAATCTAAATGGTCAATAGGCTTTTTTTTTTTTTTAATTGTCTTAATTTTTTGTGGTAAAATTGAACCTGAAATTTTTTTTTTGTAAGAATGATCCATTGGATACTTACTTCATGTTAGCCTGCATTTGGGTCATGAAATGTTCTGATTGATTCATCTGTTTTAAAAATGTATAATTTGAAAAGTTTTTAAAATGGACCAACATTACAAAAGGCAACAACAACAGCAAAAAGCATTGATCGGTTTGTGCAGGGCACGGCCCATCAGCGGGAGGGTTTGTTTATGATGCTAGTAGAGTGTCTGTGGTCATTAAAGGTGAGCACTAATGTACTGTGCATCATCCCTGAGCCAAAGCAATCACTGACCTCATTGATTATTCTTCCCATCTGCTTCTTATGGAAGTGGGAAGCCAGAGCAATCTGATGAAATCATAATGGTACTGAAATTACCATATGGAACCGTTTCATGAGTGAGACGTAATAGAGATAAAGAAGAGTGACGTGACATACAGCCAAGTATGATGACCCATACTCAGAATTCATGCTCTGCATTTTACCCATCCAAGTGCACACACACACAGCAGTGAACACACACATAGTGAACACACACACAGAGCAGTGAGGGCATTTATGCTGCGGCGCCCGGGGAGCAGTTGGGGGTTCGGTGCCTTGCTCAAGGGGAATATTTCATGGAATATCGTCGTGGTATTGAGGGTGAAGAGAGCGCTGTACATTCACTCCCCCCACCTACAATCCCTGCTGGACCGAGACTCAAACTCACAACCTTTCGATTACGAGTCCTACTCTCTACAATTAGGCCACGACTTCCCCGGAAGAGTCTATATTCTGAGCAAAAACCTACATATGCAAAGATGTACAAATATTTATCAATAATAAGTATTATTATTCATTATTATTAGTCTTTTACTTTCCTTTTTATTTTTATTTGATATGCTTATGTTTTTCATTGTATATATTTTTGTTAGATGTTTTGTAACGCAATGGCGACGACATTCATGAATCACGTGCAGCGAGTCATCAGCCAGCAGGGCGCGCCATTGGACCACAGCGCAGCGCGCGCGGAGAGCTCCCATGGGTTCCGAGCGGATGCTTGAAGTGCTGAAACACTTGAGAGGCGAGTCGAGCTCCTCACCATCCTCTCCACACAACACAGCGAGCAGCCATCCTGAACACAGGACTGCAGCAGCCAAAAGCCCTCACCCCAGAAGCGCATGACAAGCCTATGACGGATAAAGGGATTTTGCAGACTCGAACCCTTCGTTATAATAACTACAACTAAAGATCTCATCATACATGCTCATTCAGATCCGTTCCAGCGCGCGAAGTTCAGACGCATCTGAGGGAACTTTGGAGAGTGGGAGTTTGGAGGACTCATTTGAGACTTTCTGAACTGGTGCAGGAATCGGGTTCATTTCATTTGCATTCTAGTTTGAATCTGTAGGTGATGCTTTTCCTGGGATCGTTCTTGCGCGAAGGGAAATGATCAGTCTTTGGCTCTGCTGGGGTTTTACTTCTGACAATGAAAAGCAAATGAGAGCGTTATCTCTTCACTTTTATTGACAGCTCAACGACAGGTAAGCCCTGGATTATTTCATATCATAAATTAACCTCGGGTTTTTTAATAAGAAAAATGCTTTGTACTTCTTGCTACTGTTGAAGCATAAATCGTGTTAGTCTTCGATTATTCATTTTCTAATACATATTTTAAACTGATTGAATTGTCAGAATTTTTGTTCAAAATTTAGGACGCACAAAATACATAAATTACAAAAATACATATAGCCTGTATATAAATATAATAATTATTAATATATATATATATATATATATATATATATATATATTTAGCAGTTTATTAGTCAAAATCAAGGAAACACCTTGAACATAATTGACTGCTGTTCTACCTTTGCTTGATTTAAAGTGTATCAATACAAGATTTACTGTGCATTTATTTCATAAGTATGAATTATGGGAAACATTGGTTACAAAAAGATGACCTAGAGCTGGTATTATGAAGATGAAGATGGTAGTGATCCTACCGGATCTGATGGTGATGTTGATGGATTGGGTGGTTAATAGAAAGATGATGATGCCCACTAAAGTTGGCCATTGCCTAATATGGTGGAACGCATGAGGATCATCCAGGCGACTGAAGCGAAATCTTCAGTCTTGGTGGGTTTGAAAGGAAAATCAGCTTGTTTGGATCGGAATCATTGCTGATTGTTGTTGGGGTTGCAGATCAATGTCACATTATCTATAATTACCAAACATGTATTATTATAGTCAGTCAGCATCTGTGCTGCAGGCCACAGTACAAGTGTGCACCTTTGTGAATGAATTCAACGTCTGTGTCCAAAATCTTCAAAATAATGCCTTATCCATATAATAGGGATGTATGTTGGAATCCAATGTTTGCGTAAAGTTTCGACTGACATTCCTTAACTCATTCCTCTAAAAACCTAACAGATATTAGCTTTTCACAATTCAATCCAAAATGAAGTCCCTCCCTCTTTTCTCTGCGAATATCCTGTTTCACCCGGAAGTACGTCACATTACAGAAGTTGAATGCATTTGAACATTGTTTCGTGTTGATTTTAACATCAGATCTTCAGATAGTGCGCTATCTAGTGGTTATTAACATTTAACATTTGACATTTATGCATTTAGCAGATGCTTTTATCCAAAGCGACTTACAGGCTATACATTTATTTTTTCAGTATGTGTGTTCCCTGGGAATTGAACCCACAACCTTTTGCGCTTAAAGGCATTTTATTAAAGGCATTATCTATTAGGTATTAAAGGCATTATCTATTTATCCTTCTCTGACAATGAACCCCACAATTCTGTGGGTGTAGCTAAGCAGCTGGATTAAAGCATAAAAATGGCATCTAGTTGAAAGTAAATCAATTAATTTTATTTTTCATTTTTTCCCTTTCATCTTGAATTGTATTCCTTCTAAGCATGGTTATTAAATATTCACGTGGTTGTCTAAAGCTCATTTACATTTGTTCTAGATCATCAGAATTCAAGAAATGTTGAGTTTTGAAGTCATAATTATGATATGATGATTCACAAGTGATTTTGATGGGTGTGAAGATTCACGAGTGATTTTTATGCGTGTGATGATTCACAAGTGATTTGGTTCATTGGAGGGATTTTGTTTGGAAGTAAATGGACATAGTTAGGCACTTTCATATAACTTTAGCTCTATTCATATCCTGATAAAGACAGGCTTTGTTAAGAAGATTTTTAGTGCTATTGCAGCAGAGTAGACAGCAAAGGTTGCACAACAGGAGCGTAACTGATGTTTATCTGTGGATTTTATCATTCACATGCTGCCAACAGAGAATGATGGGAAATTAAGTTTAGTCACAAACACCTGTAGCCTCATAAACCATATAAATAAGTAATATTTTATGGCATGGTTGTTTACTATTTTTCATCTATATTACCCCAAATGCCTACAAATTTAAACAGCATAGTCAACATTTCCAAATGACTACTTAACCCTACTGTATCATATTAGATACATTCATCTCTAAGGCATCTGAATTATCAATACAATCAAAACCCCTGCCTTCTGATTTATGTTTTTTTTAATGAAGCAAATGCAAGAAAAACTATTTTCATTGTTTCAACATTTATTGAATAATTTTGTATTATCTATACATCCATACATCTTTCAGTCATTATTGTATTGCAATGCATTATATGTTTTGCCCAGAGATTTGATCATAAAAATAAGCATTTAAAAATCATCTCACTAAGACACATATATAGAGTGACAACTGATATTTGTATGCATTTTATGAAAGTAGTCTGCAATACTGTTATAAAAAAATCTAATTGATTTACATTACAAGCTATTAAAATGGAATCTTTTTATAATAAACATCTGCACCGCATATTTTTGCTCACTTTGGGCCTCTAAATAAAACTAAAGTGTTTTTCCCCTCAAGTGTGAGCTCCATATTCTCGCTGCATATTAATTTTTCATTTTAGTTCACTCAAAAATGAAAATCCTGTGATCATTTACTCACCCTCATGTCATTCCAAACCTGAATGGTTTTACTTCTGCTGCAAATCACAGATATATGGACTAAACAATGAAAGTCAATGGGGTCCAAAACAACCCTTTAAGAGGTGTTGTCACAATTAACAATTCTATCTGTTCAATTAGGCGAGCATGCTGCCTTTTGGTTTGAGAATAACATATGTATTAGTAATCAAGACCGATAGCATATTCACTTATAGCCTGTAATGAGTCCTAAGTGCAAAAATGAACAAGTATCAGAAGTACAGCAGCAGAAATGAAAGCAAACACCCCGGCTTATCTTGTCAGCAGGGTCGGCCCTGACTTCACCAACTCACACACAACTTCTCCTCCTTTTACATCCCTCTCTTTTGTCTCCATCCTTTTCATCTGCCCTTCATCTTGCTTTTGGCGTCTCGTGTGCGGTCAGCTGTTTTTTGCAATTAGCGCTATCATCGCATTTCATCCAGCAGAACAGTGGCTGTAATAACCTTACGGCTTTTGTTGCATGCTGATACTATTCGTCCTTGATTAATTGCGCTCCCGGGAGAGCGACTGGAGAGCCGCCGTAGATCTTCCCTTTCACGCCCCATGACAAGTGACCCATTACTGTGCTTTATAGATCGCCGTCAGCAGCCTTTGAAAACGCCTGTGGGCCTGTTGGGCGATGATTTTATTGTGCCGTGTTATTTGTGGGAATTGCTGACAGACGGACCAAAGGGCAGCTGCTGATTTTTTGGGGTTTGTTTCACTGAAACGCGGCGCTGCTCTGATAGTTTAAGTTAATGTGTCTGCTGGGCAACTTAAATTGGTTATGCTCTCCGGGTCATGCAAACAAAGGTCACAGCATCTCAATCTGTCTCACGTCTCGGAGCATCATTTGACAGTCTGATGACAGATCACAGTGCATTACTGAAACAGACGTTCAGATCATTTTCTACAGCACCACTGAAAGATTTTGTTATTTTTTATTTTTAAAGGAATAGTTCACCCATAAATTCAAATTCTGAAATTCCAAAATCATTATTTACTCTCCATGCAAACCTGTATGAACTCACGTGAAGAGCTTGTGCAGAATGTCCCCATATGGAAATGGATTATATCATGAAGATTGATATTGCCATATGTTCATATCATTTTCACATACATACATATGTTCTCTTAGTAGATTATACATTTATAACTTATATATAATATATAACATGTATATATAAAATCCCCATGGTAAAATTAGTATGTTTATAAAATCTATATGATTATTTGTATATAGCATTATATGTAGCAACCATGTGTCAGCTATATATATTTTATTTATATAGGCAAGTTTATTAAAACAACATATACAAAATCTGTATGTTTATGTTTTTTAAATAAAAAAACATATTTTATGTCATATCAACTTTTTTAAGATGAGTGACATATATTTGTTCCAAAACGTTTTACACATACATATACATTTTTTATGGCTAGATATGTGTTAATATATGAAATTGTTACAGTTTCTAATTGGTTTCATATATGTTCATATGAATATTTAATATGCGGAAATGTAATGTTTTTAATATGTACATATATTATATTTGCATATAAAAATGATTGCAGCACTACTATAATAAGTAACAATGTTTCAGCTGTTCGTGATTGACTTACAATTTTAAGTTTAGTTAACTTTAAGTTAAGTTGGATATTTAAGTTATCTCAACAAATTTTAAGCCGCTATATCTAATTACAGTATATGGGTCTTAGCTGCTCAATTCTATATATTTTAACTCAGAAATTGCTAGTAAAATTGACAAATAACTACAAAGAAACTGAATTAAATGTAATTTTTTTACATTGACTGAAGTAGTGTTTTCTGTGATAATGTGATAATGCAAATACCAACATTATTCACTGAAATCTTTTTCAGATCTCATTCAGTCCTGCATACATGCATATCTAAAACATCAAGACACGTCATTCTAGGTTTGAGGTTTTTAGGTGAACTATTCCTTTAACTAGAGGTTGCAGCCAATCTCTGCTTTCATATATTTCAGAACATTGCTCTTGACAAGATCCTTCCTCCTGCGCAGAGCAATGTTTTTTCCTCTAATCTTACACTGAAAATGACACCATTTTAATGAAGAGTGCTTTTGCAAGCGGTTCACCTGACATGATAGTGAAAGCCAGTTAGATATGAACAGATGTTTTCCATTTGTAGCCGTGGTCAAGCTCAGGTACTATCTGTTTGAGAGTGTGTGACCTTCTGATCTGTGAGATATAGATAGATGGTGGTCTGGCACGTAGGAGGAGCTCTCAGACTTCCTCTTGAAGGCAGGTCAATGCAGCAATCGTTAGAGGTAATAGGATGACAAGATACTTTTTTACAGACATTTGCGCTAGCAATTATACAGGACTTAACATTTGCTTTTAAGGTCAGAAACATTAGAACAAGACTAATGGATCGGTGAACTACACATGAAGCATATCTTTATCACATTTAGTTTTAGTCTGCAAGTATAGGCCTTAAGTATGTGTAAGAAGCAGGTGCATGTATCGCTTCTGCTATTGCACAATGATTTAGTTTCCGGTAAGCAGGTGGTGTCTAGCAGCCTTTTTGTTTTCTACATCAGTGGTTCTCAACTGGCGTAGAAATGAGTTGCAAGTCTCTTCTGCCGGTAAAAAGAACAATTCTAAATGCAAGTTTCAACAAGTTAAAGTTAAAACTGTTATATTACACAGTTATTAACAGCTATATAAAATAATACAACAACAACATATACTGTATATAAAATATAATAACAACATAACATATAATATAAAAAGTAATACATTAATTGGCATATATATTATTATATAATATATATATATATATATATAAACATTTTGTGTGCTTTTTTAATTTGGAAAGAAAATTATAATCACACACAAACGTGTGTGTGCACTATATAATAAATACACTAAGTATTATGTATTATGCAATAATATATATATATATATATACACACACACACACACACACACACACACACACACACACACACACACACACACACACACACACACACACACACACACACACACACACACACACACACACACACACACACACACACACACACACACACACACACACACACACACACACACACACACACACACACACAGTGTTTGCGTACAAGTAATAAAGTTATATCATATATGCTCTATATAATAAATAAAATATATTAAATTGTAGATATTAGATACTATTTGTATATAGTATAATAATGTAATAATTTATATATTACATTACATTATATTATATTTTAATTTATATTATATTTTAATAATTAACTATAATATATACAAATTATATTGTTTTGTCACACATACAACACACACGCACACGCACCACACACGCACACGCACACGCACACGCACACACACACACACACACACACACACACACACACACACACACACACACACACACACACACACACACACACACACACACACACACACACACACACACACACACACACACACACACACACACACAGTTGTTATATAAAACCAGTTGAGAGCCACTGCTCTGCATCTCTCATAACGGTCCAGCTTATACTTCTAGACACGCTGACAATCATATATCATCACTCGGGCAGATTTGGTTCGGAGGGAGGGGTGTTTAAGGTCACTATACATGCATGAGATGGCAGGTGATTTATTGCGGAGGCGAGGCAGAGGTGCGAGAGGCCTGTCCAGCCAGTTTTGTTTCCTGAGGAACAGAGCGCTCGAGACGGGTCCTCGGCCTTTAGCCTGTCGAATTCCAGAGTCTGTAATTTGGAGATATTGCTTTGCATGCTTGCGAGAGGGAACTGCAACCGATGCGAGATGGATTTGCCATTGTCTTCCTGCCTCAGAAATGAGGCTCTTCTCAGTGCAATCACACCGTTGCTGTGTCAAATCAAAATCATGCAGCCAGTCTGGCCTCTGTTAGCAAGAAATGGATGAAACACAGGAAAGTTGTCACAAACGCTTAGGAGCTGAGGTTTTCAGTCAAAAGACCGATGTTTTATAAGTTACTGTTTATGTTTCATGAATTATTTAGTGTCTCATAAATGTTTCACTCTCTAAATGTAACCTATAATAGTCTGTTTAATAGCAGATTCCATTGTGACAACTTACCCCATGTAGTGTGACAAGCTACAACTAGCCCCAATCTTCCTATTTACCATCTTTGCTTAATGTGTTTTCATTCATTTTAGCGCATCCACCTGGTTTTTACATTCTTACAGAGCTAGCATGGATAATGAAGCAGTGCTGGGGATTTTTCCTCCTTCGAATCCTAATCTTTGGGTTTGTAATTAAAAGTACTAAAGCAGTCTCAAAACAGCATGCTTGAATTACCAATTCAGAGCCACCACAGAGCATTGAATCTGTAAATATAGCAGCTACAGCACACATTGAGATGGATGTCACACTCTACGTAATGTGTCCAAAGCTCAGTTGCATAGCCAATTGAGAAAGCTGTGACGGCTCATAGGAGCCGCGGCTTATCTCACAGTGTGTGTGTAAGAACAACGACAAAGCCTCAACAAAATAACAACAATCAGTCAAGTATCAGCACAGATAGAGAGGTAAGATTCCTAATGTAGGTGGTCACGGAGTTATATACATTAATACTTTTACGCTAGGATGTATTAAATAGAGCAAACGTGACAGTAAAGACGTTTATACAGTTTCACAAAAGATTTCTATTTCAAAGAAATACTGTTCTTTTGAACTTTCTAGTCATCAAAGAATCCTGAACAAATGCATAACGGTTTCCACAACAATATTAAACACCGCAACTTTTTTCAACATTATAACAAGAAATATTAGAATGATTTCTGAAGAATACATTTTTGTAAATTTTATATATGAAACAATACATTTAGTTTTTAAATACATTAAAATAGAAATGTCTTTTTTAAATGTTATTAATATTTCAGTAAATAGTTTTTAGGCTGTTTTTTATAAAAAAGCAGCCTTGGTGAGCATAAGAAACTTAACATAAAAACATAAAAAAAATTACTGTCCCCCAACTTTTGAACAGTATGTTGTTTCATTAATTTCATCATATATGTATGTTTAAGACAACCAAAAATATATATCTGGTAGCAGATTAACATGAATATTTCTAAAAATAAATATTAATTAATATTTTTAGATTTATTAAAGGGTTATTAATATTTGTATTTATATTAAGATGATATATATTTTTAAATATGTCTTTCTAAAGAAAATAATTGTAATTAATCTCGTGATTTTGTGCTTTGTACAGTATTTAGAAAATAAATTGAAATAGTAATAATTTCAAATTCAAAACAAAAAACAAACAAACAAATTCATTGTGTTGAACTTAAATTTCTTATCATATTTTTCTGCAAGCACACCCTTGTGTTGAAACACTAATGCTACACTGTAAAAAAAAAAGCTGTAAAATTTACGGTAAAAAAACGGCAGCTGCGGTTGCCAGAATTTTACTTAAAAAAATATGGTAGCAACATTTTAGGTTTTACGGTTTTAACTTAAATTTACAGTTAAATACCGTAATTTCATTAACTGATATAATGTTAATATGCCAACCTATTGAAGTACTGAAATGTGTTTTTTACCTTTGTAATACACTGATAACCACCAGGTGGTGATGAGAAAGTCACATGATGAACCAAAGCCTATCACAGTACAGTGTTATTCAAACAAACATTAAACACCATCATGGTACATGAAACTGAAATAAAACAATAAACATTAATTTAACAACATTAGGTGCAACATACAACCCTAATGTGCAAAACTGATAAGAAAAAATAAGAAGAAACATAGTTAGTTCAACAAAAAACATCAAATATTAAATGTAAGACAGGGAATTCTGGGAATGTCAATTTACGGTTATTCACTGTAAAATATATGTTCTTTTTCCACTTCCAAAAACGGTATACTACCGTAAATATGGCCAATACAGTTTTTCACCGCATATAGTAAGGGAACTTACCGTTAACCATTTAACAGGTTTTTACTGTAGCATTTTTACAGTCTTTTACCGTTAAATTCAAAGTCAATGTTTACAGTGTATCTAACTATAATATTTTTTTTTACTGAAAATGCAATTAATAAATTAATGTTAATTCTAGAAAAAACTAATTGTAATAGTACTTATTTTGCTTCGTTTCATTTCTATACCTATATTGTGAAATTAAAGGTGGTTTAATACTTTTTTTCTCTGTTGAAATATTTTCTCCTATTCCAGTTTAATATGCAGACTATAAGTAAAATATCCATAGGTTGATTCTCCTGAAAATTATGACGCGTTCGCAACATTATACCAGTTGTATTTAACTCAGCATTTTTAGAGTGTATAGTGATCTTGAAACCTGTTTGAAAACAGTCATTATTTTGACCCCAGTGGTGCAGAAGTCACTTCACCTTTAAAATGTTTTAGGCAGAAACATCCACAAAACTGAATTTTATTGTTCATACATAAAGAGCTTGTTGGATATCATTACGTTAAACTCTCGTCACCTTGATTATGCAACAGCGTAACCTTGCGGATATTTTGCAAGCGATTATTCCCTGTGCCGATGTGCTCTTTGTCGAATGCAGCTCTGTGTGTGATTGGATTTAGCAGAGAGCAGGGCGGCTTTGTGAGTGCAGAGAATGTGAGTGGGCATCCTGGAAGCTTCTGTGCCGCCACATAATGCTTGACTGATGTGAGGAGTGAGAGACAAAAAGAGAGAAAAAAACCGTTACTGAAAGAAACAGAGGGAGGGAAGGAGAGGGAAGGGATAAAAGGATGGAGAAAAAAGGGGGATACAAAAACGAGAGAGGGATGAGGAAGACGGGCGAAAGAGGCCGCATGTTTTATAGATGCCATTTAAAAGAGCGTGCTGGAGTGGAGGCAGACTGCAATGAACTGTAACCGCGACAAAACACCAAGACAATAAACAAACAAATTGGTTGCCTAGGAGTCGTCAGTGTGCCATCGCCGCCTCCCACCAGAGCGAGAACATCCCCTCATCCTGCACGGTGTGTTCCTTTGAGATTAAAACAGGAAATACATCTCTTGCAGACTCATTCTTTCTCTCTTGGCCACCGGGTCTGGATTGGGCTCATTTCTTTCTTCTCTGTCGCTCTCTACCAACTTTTGTCCCCAAAGGAAAATGTTATTGCTCAGCGGTTGCTTTTTCATGGCTCATGAGATCTCAGTTATGTTTCATTCAAGTATGAACTTGGTCTCAAATGTTTCCTCTTAAATTCCAATTGTTGCTGAAAGCCTATATACATTTATTTGATAAAAAAATACAGTAAAAATAGCAATATTGTGAAATATTATGCCAATTTAAAATAACAGTTTTATATATATTTTAAAATGTAATTTATTCCTGTAATGCAAACCTGAATTTTCAACATCATTACGTTATGATCCTTCAGAAATCATTCTAATATACAGTACTAATTTCTTCTTATTAAAAACAGATGCTGTTTAATATTTTTTGCAGAAATTTCAATAAAGTTTTTTCAGGATTCTTTTATAAATAGAAAGTTCAAAAGAACAGCATTCAGCATTGAAATAAATATTTCCATGACATTGTTATAAAGTCATAAAAAAATTCTAAATCGGTTTAACGCATCATTGCTGGGTAAAAGTATTAATTTATTTAATTTAATATCTTACCGACCTCAAACTATGAACAGTATTATACTGTATTATATGGATTTTTTACTAACTAAAGACCCCGTTTCTAATATATATTAAAATGAATAATTCTACATTACCTTTTAAGAAAAGTGAGGTATTAAAACGTTTAAATATAGGAATTTTGTTTTCATGTGTGCTTATATCTCCAAAGGGAATTTGTATTGCTCAGAAGAAGCTCTTCTCAGATGTTTTGGTAACACTTTAGTATAGTGACCAATTCTCACTATTAACTAGTTGCTTATTAGCATGCATATTACTAGCATATTGGCTATTTATTAACACTTATAAAGCACATATTCTGCATGACTATATTCTACATCCCTAATCCTACCCAATACATAAACTTAACAACTACCTCACTAACTATTAATAAGCAGGAAATGAGGAGTTTATTGAGGTAAAATTCATAGTTAATGGTTTTTTAATAGACACGTTACCGGAATCTTTTTCTCAATGGATAGTTCTCCATTTAATCTCATTGCTCTGATCTCATACGCAGATCTCAGTTGAAATGTTGTTTTCCTATGTATCTACATAGTTCTATCTCCACCTCCTGATTTTGTGTATGTGCTATAGTAGTTGTGTTTTACTGCAATAACGAGTGTTGCTCTATCTTGACTGTAATTCTTACAGTCTGCTCGCTGGTCTCTGTATGTCCACTGGATGCCCTGGGCTCCATCAGGCAGAGATTATGTGGCAGTCTTGTTGTGAGGCGCTGTGTAAACACAGTGAAATTGCTCAGGGCCAGATTCCTCTCTCCACACTCTCTTTTCGATCCCACTGGACTTATTTTCAATATGCCACTCTCAAAGCAAACCATATTACCATAAGCTCTCTCAATATAGCAGGGTTGTGCAGGAAAATATCGTCCCAGGCTGAAATTTTGATGATCAGCTTAGTGTGACTTTTTCAAATTTCGTTCCTACCTGATTTCAGATCGCACACTCATTAGTTTACTTTCGCTTACATGTTCGGAAAGCACGGATGGACAAATTGAGATGCGGCTGGCATTTGAGCGCAATGATGTTTCTAGTACAGCCGTGTTGTTTCAATCACTGGGTCTAATAGCAGTGTGACTCGGTGGCTTATTATTATTCTCAAAGCCAGGGTGAGAACCGGTTTTGTTAATTAAACTGTGAAGAGGCTAGATTAGGTTGCAAGATCTATTTACATCAAGAGCAAAGCAAAAATGCATTTTGGTCATTACAAATTAACCCTTGTGACGAGAGAGAGTCGATTCTGAACACACAATCCTAAAGCTTAGCATGTGTGTGATTTCTGCCAGACAAAGAGAAAAAAATGAAAATGCTGAACAATATAAAAATCAGACAATCTTGTTCTTTGCCAGGCAAATTTAATCACCAGAAATTAACTGCATTATTAGAAAATGGCCATTAAAACACAATTCTGTAAGATATAAAACATTTTTGGTTGATCTTCCAGCACACATAAGTAAATATACATACTTATTATACTACACTCGTATATATTATCATTCAAAAGTTTGGGGTTTAGTACAATTTGTTATGTTTATGAAAAAATATTTTATGCTCATCGAGGCTGCAGTTATTCGATCAAAAATACAGTAAAAAACACAAATTTTATTGCATTTTAAAATAACTTTTTATATTTTAATATATTTTAATAAGTATTTTATGTGATGCAAAGCTGAATTTTCAGCATCATTACTTCAGTCTTCAGTGTCACATGATCCTTCAGAAATCATTCTAATATGCTGATTTGCTGCTCAAGAAACGTTTCTTATTATTATCCATGTTTTTTTTTGCCTGATGAGGCAATCATAATAACCATTAGGATTAGCGTATGACAATAAAATTAGGTTTTCATGAGAATTGTGTCCTTAAACGACCTGTAGAAGGACTGATTTACTGCTGCTCTCATTTAATGCAATTACACAGAACATATTTATAATGATCATCTTATTTGTTTTCAACGAGCACAACATACAATTGAGACATGAGGTTTTTGCAAATGGAGACCATACGCTGTAGAGTTCTGCTCCACCATTACAAGTCACGGATGTACCGCCCATGTTCCTGACAGCATAATCGTGAGCTGGAACCGGCCTCGGAGGCTGCCATCTAAGCTGGAGTCGTCCCACTTGCCCTCCCCTTCTGTAGGTTCCCGCTCCTGCCACACACCCATGCCACGCTTGTTGTAGCGTGTCAGCGTTTGGCAGCCCTTTATTCCTTCCCCTTTCTATATTCCCAAATCTCCATTATCTCCAATGCCGCAGAACGTCCTGAGGCCTTTACTGTCAGCTCTCGACACAGTGCTGAACGTTCGGTTGGGTTTGCGTTTTCAGATAAAGCGGTTGCTACTCTTGCGTTCTGTGATGGAACAGAGGTTGTTGTAATTGGGTGTTTCTTCATCTATGGGCACTTTTGCCCGTGGAAAATTAATTTCCTCAAAACACGTTTCAAATTCTCTACTAAGTTTGTCTACAAGCAGTGTCCAGCAGTGTACACACATGCATCACGGGATAATTATTTCTGGAAATCACAGCAAGGGAAATTGCATTTTAAACATTTTTGTAATAAAATTGGTCTTGCTATGGCTAATTGAGTCCTAAATACATAGAAATATGGATTATAATATTTTTTCACACTGACAAAATTGCAGCTTAATCAAATGACACACAGTAATTAATATTTCACTTTTTATTTTAAAATAATATCTATCAGTCCATCCATCCTCAAGGATGCCATGGACTCACACTGTTGTCTCACCAAGAACACTAACTTTTGAAAAAAACGTTATTATTGGCACAATTTTTGATAGTGATGAAATTAATAATAATAATAATGTTTACACATTAAATAGCAAAATATTTATGTACCATTTTCCACTCCTCGTTTAGAAGGTCATAGCTTTAAAAATGTAACAATTCATATTTTTATGATGGGTAGATTAATAATAATAATAATAATAATAGTAGTAGTAACAACAACAACAACAACAACAATATTGAAATATTCACACATAAAATAGTGTACAATTTCTCACTGTTTAAAAAAGTCTTAGTTTTAAAAATGTATAACTTCCTATTTTTATGATGGAATTAATTAATTAATTAATTAATACAATTTTGACATATTACACCATATTTCACTTTTTAGAAAATCATAGTTTTACAAATGTACCAAGTCATATTTTTATGATGGATAAAATAATACATTTTCTCACATTAAATAATGAAAACTTTATGTACCATATGACACTCTTTGTTTAGATCGCAGTTTAAAAAAGTAATAATTATGTTGCATGTATGTATGTGTGTGTGATAATACAATTTATACATACATGTATGAAACAAAATAACTGGAGAATAATAAATAAAGTATTCCAAGTATTCCCAAATATTCCCAAGAAATGTATGCTTTAAAAAAAAAAAAAAACAATGAAATCTCCCTGAAATCTCTACTCTCTCTCTCTCTTCTCTCTCTCTCTCTCTCTCTCTCTTCTCTCTCTCTCTCTCTCTCTCTCTCTCTCTCTCTCTCTCTCTCTCTCTCTCTCTCTCTCTCTCTCTCTCTCTCTCTCTCTCTCTCTCTCTCTCTCTCTCTCTCTCTCTCTCTCTCTCTCTCTCTCTCTCGCTCAGGCAGCATTCATGCATCCCAGAAACCTCTGCCAGGTCCGCCCCACGCCTGTAATCATTAGCCTGCAATTTGTGGCTGAAAATCGCAATTATAGGCTATGGCAATCGGCTGTTATTTTTCTCTTATGCTTGTTATTTCTTTGTCGGGGCAGAAACGACCCCTCTCTGATTGTAATTAGGGGAATACGAGACAATAAAGCGCACAATTATGTGAAAGGTTTCCACGTTTTGCGCTTGTCAGACAGGGCTGGGGGCGGGAGTCCCCGGGTGCAAACTGCAGCAGTGAAGAGTTGACAGATTGAAATGGGCGCCCCTGGCAGTTTTTGACCCTCTCATGTCTAATAAATAAGCTGGTAGAGCAGAGATTGAAAGATCGACAGAGGAAAGATTTCTCTCTCTTTTTCTCTCTCTTTTTCACCACCTGCTAGGGCACTTTCTGTTGACCTAACATAGAAAGTCTTCAAGTTACTCATCGTCAGACAATTCTTTGAAAGAACAGCGAGAACTTCAAAGGAGGTCTCTGATCATAAATTAATTCCACACCGCCTTGTCTTGGCCTTGATCTGTGACAAAGAATATGAAACCGATATCGGAATATTCGCGTTTATTATCTCTCCCCCTGCTCCAAACCCCATCCACGACTTGGCCCAAGGGCAGCTTTGGGCACATGGCCTTTTGATCAAGTCATTTTCTATCATATGCATATGTGAATACGCTATAGCTACATGCAGAGATAAGACTAGATGTGGATCGAACCAATTCGCCAGTTGAAATGTAGCCGTTTGAAAACCTAACGAGCGATCACAAAAAGATTCCATATCTCTGGCACGTTTTTGCCGGGGAGGAAAGTCAAATCCTTCACGGTCCAATCGAGCCTGTCAGTTTTAGCAGTCAAACACAATATGGGCTTGTTTTCTCCATTCAGTCAACTCAGTTTTTTTACAGTCTCATTTACTCGTTTTTTTTTTTTTTTTGCTTGGGTGATAAAATTGAACAAATGTGCTTTGGAACACAATCAGTAAATAGTTTCACCATGTCAGGACATTATTAAAACTCGTAAGTCATTGCTAGGCTGTTGCTGTTGTATTTCTCTAAACGTCAAGCCTGGAAAGTCAAGCCAAAGTGGGTTTATGTTAACAAAATGGAGGATTATTAATACATCTGCTTTGATGCAGAGATCTGCTTTTTGATGATTAAACACTATTTCTTATGGAGTCCCTAAAGGGATGTGGTGATTGGGAAAAAAATTAGATTGAAGGAAAAATCATATTTAAATGCTTTTGCAATATCTTATAAAACTTTTGCGTTCCCCCGAGAAACTCGGAGTTAGCTCACAAAACATTTGCATTCTCTTGCGCAACTTTTGCTGTCCCTTGAGAAACTTTTTTTTTCTCTCTCAAAAGTTTTTGTGATGGAATAATATGAGGTGGGAGGAAAAACTATACTATACTGTGTTCCTGTGGCTCAGTGGTAGAGCATTGCGTTAGCAGCGCAAAGGTTGTGGGTTCAATTCCCAGGGAACACATATACTGACAAAAAAATTCATAACCTGAATGTACTGTAATGTCTGATAAAAGTGAATGTAATGCTTTTTGCAAAAGTTTTATGAGTGGATGTAAAGTCAATCGGACAATTCAAAATATTTGTAAATGCTCACGGTATTTCCATCCCAAGCCCATATTGGCGATATTGTTATGTGATTGCTTATGTTATTTCCCCTCAATGATTAAAAAGAGGGAGAAATAAATAATAACACTGGCAAAAATGTCTCATAATACTCAAAAAGACATTCGCTTGTCGCCATCTACTGGTGAAATCATGTAACAACATTTGCTAGTCGCCATCTACTGGTGAAATCATGTAACCATAAAAAGATGATATTATGGTATTATGGTATTACTGTTAGCGACATAAATAAAGTCTGCATACTGGTAGTGGTGCATACTTAAAACTCATGGTGATTTGAGAATTATTTTTATGACTTTTAAAACATTCTGACAGTGTCTCCTTTTTATCTTTTATATCACAATACAAGAATGCAAGGCAGTGGAAGGACATTTTGTGCCCTTTGCATATCTAATTTAAATGTCTGAGTTAAAATGAGGTTTTCTGGAAATGAGCCTGAAGGAATTTTACACTTTTTAACATGAAAGTTAAATCACATATCCATCTCATTGATTTTGATTTTGAAGCTTATAGAATAGCATCAGCCAGTCCAACAAACTCTCAAAACACACACACACACACACACACACACACACACACACACACACACACACACACACACACACACACACACACACACACACACACACACACACACACACACACACACACACACACACACACACACACACACACGTTTTCCCCCTAAAAGTGTATATTACCATTCAAGGCACTGATATGCACCTTGCAGGGGTAGATAATATACAGAGTCGTCATTGTTGTACCTCTAAACGTTTTTGCCTTTTTTTTTTATTTCTGACAGTGATGAAATATACATATTACTTATTGAGAAAAGGTATTATAGGCCTATTGCTTTTAAAGCAATTAAGCTCATATTCATTCTGCAGTGGAAAAACTGGTAAAAAAATCCCAATAGCCACCATTCAGAACAACCATATAGCAATGCACTAAAAACACTCATAACACCTTAGCAACCCCTGACAACCACACACAGTATCTTGACATCATGAGGTTTGTAATATGAATACCAGAAATAACTAGTTCTGTCCCATGCTTTCATTTTATCACATGCTCTCTGGTCTCTATAAATCAAGATCTTGCTGCATGCACAAAATAGTTTGGATTCTTAATTTTTGGACACTCATCGATAGATCACCAGGAAACCAAAAATGCTGCTCTTTACAAATTAGGCCCATTAGGCACATACGGTTGGACATCTTGAATATTTATGTCACAGTCACTCTGTGTGAAAAAAAACACGTTACAGCCATTACATTCTCAGGGTTTGCCTGAAGAAAATGTTTAAGAACAGTCCCACAGGCTTTGCGGTGCGTTGGATTTCGAAGCAACATTTTGAGACAGTGTCAGGAAATATTATATAAGAAGAGAGAAGACAATGGCTTATCTGCAGTGCCTCTGCATCTGTGGAGGTGACTAATTTCTCCGAGCTACGGAACCATCACTTAGAGTTCAGCGGGAAAAAAATGATAACGTGTGAGAGAAAGAGGCAAAGCCAAGATTGGATGAGCTCTGCTCTACTTTTCACAGGAAGGAAGAGCTGCCCACATCGCTGGAACCTGACATGCATGCTCTCTTTCCCCACTCTATGTCTGTTTGACAGCCCGATCTGTGTTTACTTCCTCTCAAAAAATACGGACAAATCATAGACGGCCATGAACGCCCCCCTCTTCCTCACCCTCAGTCTTTTTTCTGTGTGCGAGTCTGTGTTCAAGACGCCAACCCTGATGTTCCCTCTCTCCCTGCCGGTATTTCCACTTTCTCAATGCGTGTCAGCCAAGTGGAAAAGACCTGTCAGTCAAATAAAGCATGCACACACACCAGAGTTTCCTGCAGAATTTGTGTTTTTTGCAAAAACCTGTGCAACCCCTTTTTAATTTATCCTAACCACATACATTTATTTATAAGTACAATTAATTTAACTCATAATTTGGTTGCATTAAATATTAAAAAAACCTTAAAAAAATGCACCATGGTGAGTTTGTGCAGTGCCATAATAAGGAATTTTTCTAACATCAAAGCAATTTGATTTCATGTTTGATTCATTAAAATATTCCTCTCATAAGAGGAACCTGCGGGGCTTTTGGTTGTTGTTGCATGCAGCCAGTGAAGCAAATGCAATAGGAAGATGTGTTGTCTACAGTATTTTTTTTCCCTATTCCATCACATTCAATTCAGACTGCAAACTCACAACTTGGGTAAAACATAATTTCTTTTGTAAAGGCGCTGTGCTGGAAACACTGGCATACACATAATTAAACGTCAAAGAACACATGCAGATCTTGCAGTAAAAGTAACTCTACACTTCCAAAATTACTCTGAATTTTGACAACAGACAGATGTTGCTATTGATTCGTGTCCTCAACTGAACATAAAACTCATTAAACAAAACTTTCTAGATGATGTCTTTTCAAGAGGGCCACAATTAAATGTCCAATAATTGTACATTAACATTCAAAAGTTTAGGGTTTGTAAGGTTTGTTTTTATGCTCACTAAGGCTGATTTATTTAATACAGTAAAAACAGCAATATTGTGAAATTAATTACAATTTAAAAGTTAGTTTTCTATTCAAATATCTTTTCAAATATAATTTATTCCGAAAAAATCAGCATCATTATTCCAGTCTTCAGTGTCACATGATCTTTAAGAAATCATTTTAATATTCTGATTTGCTGCTCAAGAAACATTTTAAATTTTTAATCAATGTAGAAAACAGTTGTGCTTCTTAATATATTTGTGGAAACTTTGATATATATATATATATATATATATATTTCTGGATTCTTTGATGATTAGAAAGTTCAAAAGAACAGCGTTTATTTAATGTAGAAAATTTTGTAACATTATAAATGTCTTTACTTTCACTGTTAATCTCCAAACCATTGAACAATAGTGTGTAATGACCCATAAATCACAATGAAAACCGTATGGCTTTTATTTGAAATATAATGTTTTATCTGATTTTATGGAACATTAAAAATACACAGAGATAAAACTGAGAAAATCTTGTCTTTAATGACCACAGTGATGAATGTGTCTCACAGAAATCTGGCCATAAAGTTGTACGGTCCGCATAAATGAGCACTTAGAGGGTTTTTAGTGCTAAAAGTCTTTCTGGGGCTAAATTAACTTTTAAACAGGGTTCTGACCTACAGGGTGCCTGCAGGAGTTATTCTGAGGGCACGCACAGGACGGGGTGGTGTGTGTGTGGGGGGGGGGGGGATAATACATCTATAAGGTAAGTGGTTGCAAACACTTTATTTTAGCTACATTTAGCCTAAATAAATAAATAAAAATGTTGAAAGTCAACCTAATTTCTTTGTTTAAATGTAGCTTAAATACATTGATTGCAACTACTTATCTTCAAATAATGAATGTGAAAATTACACTCTTATAGACATTTTTAAACTCTAATTGATCGATTTCATAAGACATTCGTTTGTATAAATTGTTCAGATTTTTTTTTCATTATGCATTCAAATATTTATTCATGTTTATTTCATGATGCAAATATTAAAGAGGAGAATATCATTGATTCCAATGCAGCTTGAACTGAGGTGAATGTAGTTACCTCACTACAAATAAAAAAACGCAACACACATTTATTGTTTGTATTCGATCTCAAAATTTACAGAAAGATGAGACTTTGTGTTATAATAAAAAAATCACACAAAGCTTATTGCGATTATTGGGTGGCTTGCGTGCAATGAATGGACTTGAAAACGTTAAATATAATTTCCAAGCATTACACCGTAATTAAAACAGCTTGTGTATAGTCACGTAACAGTATTTACTTCATAAAAATCAACAAGTTAAGCCTATAATTCTATAGCTGATTATATTTTCAGATTGTATTAATCTGTTCTGAATACCTTAAAATTTAAAAGATTTGCTGCAACGCAATTTTGTCTGATGTGAATTATATAGCCTATTATTTTTTAATCCATGCAGTAAACGCTTTAATAACAGCTTTAAAAATTAGTTTATTGCATTCCAGATGCTTTTAAAGAACTTTTCACAATCAATTTTACGGGTAGCCTAGCTTGAATATAAAACATTGTCGTGAATTCGTTGTATTCCCATTTGTAAAATAGCTAGTATTGTAGGCGCTCCGTGATATTCATATGTAGAAATTGACTTTGGCTGCAAAAGACTGATCAATTCATAATTAATGGCATGACTGTTCAGACCACAGAGATACAGGGAGCTACTAAAAATTCCAGTCCTGTTTGCATGTCTCTTTTAGTTAACACACCTGAATTCAGGTCATCAGCTGTTAGAAGTGCATGCATGAACTGTGTTCCGATGCTCTTGACATGCTCCCTACACAGTGTCCAACTTGCATATACTTGTGTCAATTTGGATCAGTCTCATCTTTGATCCAGAGTATCGGATCGATGCATCCTAATTTAAATTCACGTCTCGCACACTTTAATGCACTTTGAATGGGTTATATACGCTCGCTTCGAACTATCTTGGCGGAATATCTGTGTATGGTACGCACAGTGTGTACACACTGCTGACCTACAACCCACATCTCGATATCCACTGACATCGCTGAAATAATATTGAAAGGATGCTTGGTTTCCAAACCAACTTGGTGTACAAACGGCTTGTGTTAGTGGTGTTTCTTTTACTTAAACAAACCATTCTCACTCACTTCCATGCACTATATTTCATTCATTGAACTCTGTCTCTTGTGAAGCACGGGGCTGCTTTGGCCTTTTCTCACTTCAATGTCTGACTGTAGCACATTATGGTAGGGGCTGTGAAGGAGCATATCATTGCTTGGACATACTGAATGAATATGCCATATACACTGAAAGAGTTGGTGTTTTGCGGCTGAATGACTTGAGACGGCACTGAATAAACTAGGACAGGATGCTTGTGAGTGAACTTACCAAATGAGATATGCCGAATGAGAATCTGCTGACAGTGACTGAATAAACTGATAACTAGGAAAGGAAAGTTGGTCAAGAAAAACTCTGAATGTGACTTGACAAACTCTCGACTGAAATTCAAAACTTTTTTTAAAAAGCCTTTACATTTGAAGGTTATACAGACTTTACAGCCTGCAAGACAGACAGGCCTAGGCTATATAGGTATTGTGTTACCGATGGATTGAAAGACAGGGCCCCATTAATGCGCAGTCTTAAGCTCAAGGCCCTCAGGCTGAAGCAGTGTTCTGGTACTGGAGAAAAGTTTGAATTATTTTGATATATAGTTTTAAAAACTTTTTAAATAAAAAAACTACTTTTCTATATAAGTTAGTAGTTTTTCTCGCTACAACGTTATTTTGTCTGCCGATATTTTGCAGTTTAGAACTATCTTTCGGCTAGTTTGCTCACGCGTTGAATCGTTTCCAGTTTCTCATTCCATAAAACAAAGCGCAATTGATTAAGCATCAGAGATTAAACAAGCGAAGTGAATATTTACTTATATTCTTTATCTTATATAGTATAATAACATCTTATAACATATGCTATACCTGATATTTCCAACCAAAAGAGTATCAAGAAAAACTTATATTACACAAATTAATTTACCATTATATTGTAGCGTTGTTTGCTGTTTAGCGCCAGCTGCTAAGAATCAGAACGAGAGATGTATAATTCGTAACCGAATAATTCTTTTGAGCCTGTTCCGGGAATCGGTTCATGATTCAGTTCGAATTCTAGCTCTCTGACACGCCTCAAGTCGTTTGTGGCGGTTTGTCATTCCATAAAACATAAATAAGAAACGTTTTGAACTCAAGGAGCAAAAATAACGCAGGATTAAATAGATAACTACAATCCACTGAAACTAAACCTGGAAATAAAGTCACGTATTATTGTTTACCATGATGGAGAAGGTTCAACACCTGCACACGCCACTCCCGAATGACTCGCCAGGTAAATCCAAAAAGTATCAAAACAGTGCACAAAATACTTAATGTATGATGGCATTACCA
Source organism: Ptychobarbus kaznakovi (assembly GCA_027422405.1). Taxonomy (NCBI): domain Eukaryota; kingdom Metazoa; phylum Chordata; class Actinopteri; order Cypriniformes; family Cyprinidae; genus Ptychobarbus; species Ptychobarbus kaznakovi. The sequence goes on along the minus strand of CM049800.1, from coordinate 4,283,876 downwards.
TGTTTTTCAGACATGTACTGTGGTTCTTTATAGTGCATTAGACTTAGAGTACCATGTAAATATTAGAGAACATTAGGCCTATAAATGCTAATCATTCTTTACCATATACATAGAAAAACACGGTGTTACCATTTAAGGCGATCACTGTGCAGTGATACCGCTGTTGTTTTGAAGGGTATTTTGAGAAACAGTATCATATGAATAAGATGATTTGTCTTTGACAGTGTGTTCACCTGGCATCTGGCTTGTTTGTTAACCACTCCTCACTTTCTCTCCTCATTAACACACCAGCTGGCAATACAGGTTTACTGGTGTAGCTTACTTTTAGAGATGCCTTTTGTTTTCTAACAACCAGTGGTGACTTTTTGTTATATTTAAATATTTTAAGCACCCTATGAATTATCTTAAATGTAGTTCAGCTTATAGTTTGCAGTATAAGATAACAAGAATTAATTTTCTGGTGAACAGATTCGAAAAATACAAATGTGGAAATGCCCAGCACTAGCTCCTGCATATGCATCCACACACACCCACATCTGTGAATTCATTTAAAAGCACTATTCTCCATTATTTAAGGCCTTGTATCGCAGGCTTACAATTCAGACAATAGAAGAGTGGATGCTTGTGTGTGTTGATGAAGTGCGTGTGGATGGACATGTCGTTTTGGCCCCTCATTAATGGCAGCGAGAGAGCATGAGTCCTCTCTAATGCATTCTCCTACCTTGTTCTTTCTCCTCTGTGAGCGGCCTTTGCCTTCCCCTGACAGGATAGAGCCGGTTCTCAACACAGGTGTGATGTTCGACAAACAATTTCTTTTTTTTCTTCGCCCTCCTTTTTTACCTTCATTCTCTCAGGTCCCAGGGAGCGCCGCCCCTGTGAGATGGAGGGATGAAGTGGGAAGAGCAGGGACGAGAGTGGGCAGGCGAGTGGATTAAAAGGCTGCTGTTCTTTTTCATTTGTGCCTTTTTTTTTCTCCCTCTCATTTTCCCTCTTCTGTCAGCCAGGTTTTTCTCCAGCTGTCCTGGTTTCTGGTTCTCCAGGGCCAGGGCCTATATTCGGCCGCCATCGGTGTGGGGCTGAGGTTTCTCTCAGATTCTTTGGTTTAATCAACATTCAGCAGGCTGATAAAACAGAAAAATTCAAAGTGGAAATCCAGCTTTAGTTGCTGTCTTGTCTTGTGATGATTTTGATGGCAAAGTAAAATTATGCAACATCATGAATACTGTAGTGATCTTAATGCACTTTTTATTTGGTTGTTAAGTTTCTAAAAGAGTGTGTCCGTAGACTGTTTTGCATTTCTTTCTTGCTTCGTTTGGCAGCATTTTCAAAGAGATATTTAATTAATCTCCTCAATAAACTTCAGAAGCAAAAATTTGAGTTGTTGGTTTGATTAATTTCCGTAAATCAGTTCAAACTCGTTTAATGAATCATTTAAAGGGGGCCTATTCTCCTTTTTAAAAAGATGTAAAATAAGTCCCTGATGTCCCCAGATTGTGTATGTGAAGTTTTAGCTCAAAATACCCGACAGCTAATTTTTTGTAGCTTGTTAAAATTGCCACTTTTAGGGTGTGAGCCCAAACGCTCTGATATTGAGTATGTTGCTTTAATGCAAATGAGCTGTTTCTCCCGGAGAAGAGGGCGGAGCTTCAAGAGCTTAAGCTCCCACATTAGCAGTGCTAGCCTTTGCAAATAAACATACCACGAATAGTACAAGCCTATTATCTTTACACAAAACGTACTCTGTTTCAAAGTCAGTCATCTGATTGTACTGTGTATAATACATTCGCGTTTATGAATTACACAGACAGGGAGCACAGCATCATAAAAATAACAACATAGCTGGTCTCATGCTATCACAAACTTTATTAGTCGCACTCGTGATTATGAGCTCAACAAACTAAAGCGACTCACATTGCTTTCATATGCAACTTTTAACTACCATGAACATTCATGAAGACAGCACCAGTGAAAACAGAGAGAGACAATGTAGCTTTAGCATCATTAGCCTTACAGAGTGCCAAGAAGCTCTTTCAGAAAGGCAATTTGGAAAACAAAAGTGTGATACTTACTTTGTCTGGAGCTGACGCTCGCGCACGTAGCGTTGGTATTGATTCCTACAGGTATTGGGGACTTTACAGATATTATTCTCTCTCTCTATATATATAGTTCACCTTGCTTCATGGTATTATAGTTAATTCATAAAAAAGTTTAGTTTCTTTGTCTTTTCTAGTGGTTTTCATTCTTCTTTTCAAACTTCAAATCAAAGGCTGTAATATTGTGACTCATCTCTTAGCTATTTGGTTTAGTTTATGTTCTTTATTAGCATCTTTGTTCAAGATGACTTTAAAGACCACTAAAAACGTCGGTGAGTACTGTTAATAAACAACCTTCCGATTCAAAATGAGCCATCAGGGATCATGTGTTCATAAACAGCACAATTACTTCCTTGAAGTGACCGTTGTATGAACATTTCGCTAATGGCGTTCAAATAACATTTCCTTCCTGCAGCAATTCCAAAACTGCCACATATAAATCGTACCATACATCTGAAATGAACTTGAACAAATGTGAATTGCAAGTAATATAGATTACTGTTTACACTAGGTTGCAAATGGCATCTGCCAAACTTTATTTATGATGTTTCATCTAATGTTTTAAGAGCTGTATTATAACATCTGTAACTGTAAACATGTATAATGTATAGTGCCACAGTTCATACACAACGCATCTGTTCTCTTAGCCACAATTATTTGCTAAATGACAATAAACAAACACAAGAGCAAAATGATCTCTCTTGCCGACCTGGTTCTCTTCCAATCAGGCCACTATAATGAGACGTAGACTTGCGTAAGCCTTGGTAAATACCTGAAAGTATGTAAATGGCATAAAACGAGGGCTAGTGCACAATGGCTGTCAGCAGACTCTGCAGTGAGAACTGTATTAAACTTGCACGAGAAAATCAATTCGGAAAATATAGAGGCAATTATTTTGTCTCCCACACAGCCTGAAAAAATAACTGCCAAGTGAAGCTGGGGGGAGAAATAAATAATGAAAGAGAGAATGAGAGCAAGCAGTGAGGAGACGCGACTACATGAGACACATTAAGAATCTCACAGCCACCCGCAGCCGCACAAACCCAAACAGATGCTGGAACACATCTACAGGCATTTGAATGGCATTGTGGAAAGTTACCTTTAAAAAGTTATGTATTGCATTACTGTTTGTCCTGCTAAATAAAACTAATTATGTTGTATAATAACTTATGGAAAGGGATGTTGTTTTAGCATTACTTAACTTTGTCTGAGGGTTACGTTTTACAGTTTAAAGTGATATTTTCCTTACCCTGTGACTATATTTTAGGGGAAAAATCAAACTTGATCCTATTTAGTGTCTTTATGCATGTCTCTTGTCTTATTAACAATTCATCACATATTTTCCAAATATTATGTTTACCTTTGTAGTAATTTTTTTTACAAAAATAAATATTTAATCATTTTAATAACACATAATTAAATAATAATGCAAATTATTTTACAAAAATAATATTAAAATGTAAGCAAAACTTGAATTAGGAGCTGGTAAGTGCAAAAATGTGACAAACAAACTAATTTTATAAATGTATTATTAAGCTGAAAAGTTGTTCTTGTCATTTTAGAGTAATTTTGGTGTTACGTTCTCATGGCAGTGGAGTGTGTGTTCAGATGGTGATATTGTCTGAATGGTGTTTTGAGTGATTTAACTTGTTTGGAAGATGATATGAGATGTCCAGTACCTGCGGTGTGGTGTAGCAGATGTCTATTGTGAATTATACAATAATTAGGGGAGTTTATTGGTAAAAGACTGTTTCCAGAATTTAAAAAAGACCAAGTTTAACATACGTAGATCTTTTGTAAATGATACTTTGATATCATCTCTGAAGGTCAACACTCTTTCTGACCATATTTGAACAGCAAATTCTTGCACATCATCAGAATATTGTGAAGTGACAGTGGTCGACTGAAATGGTTTTTCTTAATGGCCAATATAGTTCAGTACATACATGGGTGTAATTCTTTTGTTGTGGATATTTTACAGACATACTGTTTGTGACATTATGAAAGGGCTTTACTTATGAATATTGCTTAGATTATGCACAATTATTGATTCAAAGTCTTGATAGAGTAGTTTATCTGAACGTTTGGTAACTGCTTTGAGTGCAGGAGGTTTTGGGCTTGTTCTTTATTTCTTTAGTAAACCAAGATTGCATTAATATATTACTGCATCGCGTTTTTGCAGCACTTATCAACTGTAGTAAAATGTCCTCAGAGGACTTCAGTATTTATTTTATAGCATGCATAAACCATTTGATCTACTGTATACCTAGAAGCTCAGCAGTCCCAAGTTAAAGCAAGAAAAAAATGTTGCTTGGAAGAACAAGGAAATGGAGATCAAGTGAGGTTGATTGTTTGCTATGTTGTAATGAAAATATTCGTATTATCTTTAAGCTATGGCAATAGCGATGATATATATAGATATGGCAATAAATTCACATGAAAATTGTTTATATGGCAAGTAACCAGATAACAAGTGAAATAATGTACAGTCTGACAGTCATTATCAGAAAATAAACCAGTTCAGAGTAAATCAACACTAGTGTTCGTTTGGTTGATTTTATTCAGTGTATAAAAGGCAGTGGACAGTAGGGGTGTGCGATATTGGCAAAAAATAATATCTCTATTTTCTGGGATTTTATCGATAATGGTAATTAGGCGATATTTTGCAGTGTGTGTTATTGGGCTGATGTCTTAAACTGACTCCTAAAGTTTTTGATATTCTTCATATTCTGTTTGGTGGTCAGTTCACACTGATAGAAATTAATATTTTTTAGTCAGTTTATATTGATTTTTAACTTTTATGGGCATTTTTACCTTCATAAAGCATTTTTTTCTTATTTTTTGAGTCAAATTCTTATATTAAATCAGTGAATTAGAATAATAAGACATTTGGGCTCTTACCAAGCAAATTTAATCAGTATCAACAAAATTAGATGCAAAAACATTAGATGCATTTACACACTGTTTAATGCAAGACATGAATGCATTTAACCTGCAGTTACAAATGCATAGATAATGTTTTGATTTATTAAACATAAAACGTTATATATTGATATCTGAAATTATTGAAAAATAATACAAATATACTTTAAATGTGAAATTAAAACTGCCAGTAGGTGGCAGCAAGTCACTGTTAATAAGTGAGTCATTGCGATTGAACCGAATAATTTAAAGGGGTCATATGATGTGATTTCACGTTTTCCTTTCTCTTTGGAGTGTTACCAGCTGATTGTGCATAGATAAGATCACTGAAGTTGCAAAGACTTAAGTCTCAAAACCAAAGAGATATTCTTTATAAAAGTTAAGACTCTGCAACGCCCCCCTAAAACGGCTCATTCAAACACGCCCCCACACGTCTACGTCACGATGTGGAAATAGTTGCATAATGCAGCCCAAATGTTCACGCAAAGAAAGAAGGCGTGGTTTCAGTAACCACAGTAGTCATGAAGCAGCCATGACAGGGAGACGCTGTGTGTTTCTAGGCGAAAGCAAAAGCACTTTATTTGGCCTTCCGAAAGTAGATGCATTTAGGAATCATTAAGATTACTTACAACAGAACAGCAACGCAATTTATGGACGACAGTTTCGTGAACCTAGGAGAGGAGGTAATTCTGACTTTGCTCTAACAATCTGGCGCTTCTGAATCAGCGAATGCATGTTTTGTTATTAGTTTAAGTATTTGCTATTGACTGTTCAAATGCGGAGTTTTGCGCGTCGTGATGCGCGTCGTGTGTGTGAGAGAGCGAGAGAGAGTGTGTGTGTGTGTGTGTGTGTGTGTGTCAAGGTCACACACACAATCGTGGCTTGTGTGCAAACACATACGAGCTTCATCACTGTGTCTGTCACGCGACTCCCCTTTCTGGCTTGAACTGGTGGTAAAACTAAGGACATTATTAACTGTCTTTACTTTAGTTTTGAAAGCTGAAGCTCGCGATTATGGAAAGGGGAGTTACATTTCCGACGCGGCTTGTGGTGTTCGGCCAATCACAATGCACTGGGCCAGTTGGCCAATCAGAGCAGACTGTGCTTGTCGGAAGGAGGGACTTTGTAGAAAACGAAGCGTTTGAGAGAGGCGGGGCATAGAGGACCTACAATAATGTACAGTATTTGAAAAATAATGTGTTTTTTGAACATTAAAGCATGCCAACATATTCTGTTACACCAAATACACAAAATAATGATCTTTAAAAAAGCATCATATGACACTTTAAACAGTTGATTTATTCAGGAATAAAACCCCTCATGTTGCTCAGAGACGTAAAAAAAGTGTTGTGGCTATGTGTTTGGAATTATTTTCATTGGCAAAATAGCGCAAAAACAGGCAATATGTTGTCTAAAATGTAAGTCTCTTAATTAACTTCTTGTTTATTGAACTTTTGTAAAAAAATCAATATCGCATTTGTAATCATGGTACTTTTGGAGAAAACATGGTGCTCTTCGTGTGAAATTAACTATATAAAGTGTTAGGCTATAAATGTGTACATTTTCTGCCCCATGTCTTGAATTTGTGATCATTATAAATGTATTTTAATAGACTGAATCATGCCATGAAAGAACGCACTTTAAACGCACGCGCACTAATCTAGACTTCCCGTAATGTATGCATGCATGTAGGTATGTTTTGAATGGTTTTTGCAAAATACTCGATAATGTCAAATCGCACATCGTTAAAACAACAATTACGATATTATCGCATATGATATATATCGCACATCCCTAGTGGACAGCATACTCTAAACAAGAGGAACTGATCTGCTGTGTAAGTGAAAGCATTTTTGCATTGGTTTAGTGGATTTAAAAATGTCCCTACTGATCTTAAAACAGAACTTACGTCCTTGGAATGAATTATTCTGTTTCTGTAGAATTTCATTTTGACGGCATTGGCAATTATCCGAGAGCTTAAAAGCATTTTGTTGGGTGCACTTTTGGTAGAGCTGATGGAAATTACTTTGGGCTGTCATGCTGGATGGAGAATGAGCCAGATGAAGGCTCGGGATCCATACAGATAAACTCATTATCTTGTGCTCTACGGAGAGCTGATGAGTGGAGAGAATGTTTGATTTTGGAGGTGTGTCTAATAGACAGGCTCCTCCCATTTTCACAGGGTCAGTGTAGCTGTCTGTCTGATGCTCCCTCGCTCTCTTTTTTCCCTTTCTGCCTCCGTTTCTAGCCCTTTGGGTTGGCTGATGTAACCGTGTGACAGAATCGTGCAAATAGAGGAAAGAAAGAAGAGGATGGAGGGATGAATTTGTCAAAGAACGAGTGGGAGTTTGTGAGGACAGAAAGACACCAAGTGGGAAGATAAGGTGATCTGATTAGACCAGGAAAGCACGACTAGTTCTCAAGGGCTTGACTGTGTTCTCAGAGGGGGTGATTATTTTAGTCTACATTTCAATTTGACCTTAGTGGTTAACTGGTGAACCGTTCATGCAGTCAAAGACAGTGAGATGGACTTACTGAAGTGACAGTGATAACTTTAAAAAACTGCATTTTTTGTTCTTAACCAGTAATTCTTCAGTCAATAAGGTAATAAATCAAAGCAGAACGGTGATATTTATTCATGGTTAATTTTCACCGAAGTTGACATTTTGTCCTCCCACATCTGCGGTAGGGGTTTTATTTTGAGTGATTCAGGGTGACTTTTGAGTGAGGTCTCTTTAAACTCAAATCATATGGTGTGTGTGTTTGTGAAGGTTGTTATTTGATTTAATAGCCAGTATGTCAGTGAGCTTTGAAATATTCATATTTTTGGTTATGACAGCTCAGAGTGCTGGAATATGGGTATGCGTGCATTCATGACAGCTGACGCAGAGATAATGATAAAGTTGACGCTAAGTCGGTCAATTTTGTGCCATTGAGTGACTCTTTTATTGACTTACTGCTGTTTCTGAATGTAACTGCTGTAGGAAACACTTTGAGAAGTGAGATACAGTACCACTTAAAGTTTAGCAGTAAAGCTAAACTGATCTCAGTATTTTCCAGCCTTTGCAAGATATTTGGTTCATTTATATTTCAGGATGCTTATGTTGATGCAATTTATATTTATTTAATATTTCAAATCAATATTTGTTATTTATCTAAAGTTCTGGAGAGGTAGAATACATTTATTTTTGTATTTATTTATTTACTTAGGAAGCTAGACTCTCTTTATCATTTAGTGATGAATATTTTCAGATTGAATTGATTCATTTTTCCAACTCTAGCACAGTTTTTGCTGTTGAGCAAGGAAGAATCATGAAGCTGATCTAATGAGATGTCTTTTGGAAACTTAATAGCCAAATGAATGCAATACAATCATTACAATATTGACAAAGTTAAAAATCATTACAAAATTGACAAAGTTGTTTAATTTTATATTAATATATAATATCATTTTATTTACTATATTATGTCGTCCAACTCTTGTAAATAAAATATTTAATTTACAGAAATGTAAATGTGGCTGTTAGACATTAACGTACAGCCTTTTCTATTTAATTTTAGGAAATCTTCTGGAAAAAGTTTTTTTGAGTGTTTCTACTTGAACATATTCAACTATACAGCACATTTATACCTCACAGCCTCGTTTAACATGCCATCTTTTGTGTCTAAGGTCTATGGCTTGTTGAATGAATGGCTGTGAGGAGAGAGATGTGTGAAAGCATGATGTAATGAACAAATGCTCTCTGTTGTCTGTCAGTGGATGCTATACTTTCTACCACTCCTCTTTGCAGACTCGATTGTGTAGACGGGAACATGTTCTTGGCTTATACATTTGAAACTGCAAACAGCAACGTGTCATGATAAACATGTCCATTTAAACCGCAATACTGTCATGTCTTATGAATTATTTAGGGAATATGTAATAGAGCAGTGTTCACTAAATAAACTAATATTCTCAGCACTTCGTAGTGAGCTGCATTTAATGTGCATGCCACAACAAATATTGAATCAGCTAACCCACACCTCTAATAAAATAATAATACTCTCATACTCTATGCAGGGCTGTCATACATACATTACATGGTATAATATTTTACCATTACATAGTATATATTTTACCATCCCAGTATCAGGGATGTCTTTTTTAGTACACTTTCACAGTCAACAGCGCATTTTAGACTTGTTTTCACTTTTTATTTTGTTTAATAGAATGAGTATTACACATACTTTAGATGTTCAAATCTGGTGTGTAGCCTAAGTGTACTAAAACATCAAAATTACATTTAACAGTACATTTAACTTCTGTTTAATTAGCACTAGCGATTAGCCTGTGAATTCTGGTATTTTTGGGCATTATTAGCAGGCATTGCCAGAATCCACATGAAGTGTGTTCAGAACTGAGATGATTCTGCATCATACACTGTTGATCAACTCGTCTAAAATACAGTAATCTACTGAGAAGTCATTTGTGTAGTGCGGATTAGCACAGTAACATTTCTTTATTTTATTTGGTTTTATTTCCTCCATTGTTTATCTTATATTTTAGGATTGTCTAGGGACTTGATTTGATCGTAATGATGTGGCATCAGATTGTATAACGATGTGTTCATTCCTCCGAGCCACTTTCTTGTTTTTCTTCCTGTACTGTAGAAGAAGAGCACTGGAGAGGCCACCCGGTAAACACGGCTAAAAATAATGACTCCTAAGCAAGGTTTGAGTCTTCTTTTCCCACAGGAATTACTCTCTGAATGTGCACAGCACCAGTTTTTCCTTGCATTTTTCCTTTTCTATTCCTTAGAAACATACAAAATCCCATTCAACGGCTTTTGTTTACTGAGCTAAGCAGTGCTTGAAAGTCCACTCACACTCGGCTATAGGGTTCCTCTCTGCGTGCGTATATGTGAGTATACGTTCACTCCAAACAGTTTACAAATGTTTTCTACAGTTGTGTTGCTCAAACACAGTTTTTTTTTGTTTGCATGAAAAAAATGTATTTAGTAGCAAAGCAAAGGCCTTGTAGAGATGAAGATGAAAGGGCTTTGCGTTATGGTGGTTTACAATATGATTCAAATTGTAGATTTAACAGTGCTATTTATATTGTTCATACCTTTCAGAAGTGTGGGGTTGGTAAGATTTTTTTATGCTCATCAAGGCTGGATTTATTTGATCAAATATAGTAAAAACATTAATATTGTCAAATATTTACGATTGATACATATCTCTTGTTTTTATATATATATTTTAAAATAGAATTTATTCCTGTAATGGCAAAGCTTTATTTTTTTCAATGTTACACGATCCTTCAAAAATCATTCTAATATGCTGATTTAGTGACCAAGAAACATTTATTATTGTCAGTGTTGAAAAAAATTGTTCTGCTTCATTTATTTAGCCATTTTTTTCAGGATTCTTTGAGGTTTAGATATTTAGATATTTTTAATCAAAAAGAAACCTTTTGTAACAATGTAAAATGTATTTATTGTCACTTTTGAACAATTTAAAATATTCTTACAGAGAAAATGTTAGTTTCATTAAACAATTTTTTTTGTAATTTGATATTTTTTTATACTGACCCCAAACCCTCAAGTATTTGATTTGTTTTACTATCACAGTACTCTTATTTGATTTAGAGATCGCTTTACTAAGACTCAGGGCTGGGTAAAAACAGTACTCTTCCATAATGCACTTAAAGTGCTCTATTTTCGCTCTAATTTTGTACTAAATATACTAAAAAGATTCTTTAGTACTTCTTAAGATAAACTTTAGATCAACTAAGTGTTCTCAACTGTGCTCTTTTGGGACACCATGAATATGAACTAAAATGCACTTTTAACATACTATCTCTGTATTTAAACAAATGTATTTAGTCACCACTTGTAGAAGTTGATCTTAAGTTTATCTTAAATGAATACTAAAGAATCGCTTTAGTATATTAAGTAAAACATTTGTGTGCGAAAATAGAGCACTTTAAGTACATTATGTAAGTATACTTTTTAACCTGGGATTTATTTTTAGGATTGCATCGATACTAATTTTTGGCCTCTGGTAATTCAGCGATGGTATTAGTTCCTAGGTCAAGTAATAAACACCCTTGGGCGACTGATGAAATGAAACTATTACAGTATATTTTTAAGCAAAAACTAAATAATATAAGTGTTGAGTTTGGCAATTATTTTGATAATGAAGCAGAATGTACTGCAGGTACATATTATATAAATGCACCAGACAGACCAGATGTTTGTACAAATTGATATGACTTTTGTTGTTGGAATACATTTTTAGATCAATTACAGATTGAAATGTCAAATTCAGTAAATACATTAAAGGAATAGTGCACCCAAAAATGAACATTGTCATCATTTATAAGATATTTTGAAAAATGTCTGTCTTTTTTTTTTGGCCATACAGAGTCAAATGTTGTTTGGTGACCATCACCAACACTCTTCAAAATATCTTAAATATCTTAAGAAAGAAATGCAAATGGTTTTGGAGTGACATGAGGGCGAGAAAATGTGCTCACAAAGCAACAATGTCATAGCAGGTTAAATGCAGGTACTATAAAACAGCAGCAATATCTATGCTAGCAAAGTGCAGACGGGCTCTATTACAGGAACACCCTGGGTAGTGACATTTAGAATTATGATTCATAAGTGAGTACTACACACAAGTGTATGGCTTCACTTTGATAACTGTATCTTTTGACTCGAGCTTTTAAGGGCCTTTTAAGTTTCAAGACTTCCCAGAACTCTCACAGTAGACTGGCTAAAGCATTTCCTGGGATGTAAAAATGGAGCTGTAGGATGACAGAGTTTGCTTTTGTTGAGATGACGCTCACCTCCCTGTAGGTTTGATCCACTTGAGAGCCTGTCTCGCTCGTGTTCTCTGCCGTCGAATTGAAAGGCTTCGTTTCCCCAAAGCTGAGACGTCCGCAGATCAAGCCATCTCGGCTGTGTGTCCCCTGCCGGGCCTGGGCTCTTTCACAGCTCCGGCTGAGGACTCGACAGTAGTGTGATGATGTTCGCCTACCTGTCGTGTCAAGAGATAAAAGCCTCTCGTCTTTGTGGCGTCTGACTACAGATTGCGGTGCGGTGACACTCTCCGTTCTCTGACCCCCTGCCCAGGCATCTGGCGTGATTTTTGCGCTAATGAATTGCCTTTTCATAATTAGAAATGCCTCGTTCTTCTCGCAGACAGATAAGCCAAAATGACAGCTAATAAATAAAAGACGGAGAAACAGAAAAACTCAGGGTCTTCTGGATTAGAGAACAGATGCTAGGGCTGCTTGAGTCGTGCTGTATTTCTCCTCGCTCTTGGCGGAAGCCCGCGAGGAACCTTGCCAACCGATTAACAGCTTCGTTTGGCAGATTCGTTGTTTTCGCACCCTCTGATGTGAAACAAAAAGGAAGTATGACATCACAGGAAGCTTGACAGGAACATGCCGAAACTGTGGCTGAAGGCTGGTTTTGCCTGCTTTATTCGTGAGTTGCCCTCTCCAGCTTTGCGCAGTCTGATCTTCGCCCAAACTTTTGAGAAGAATGTCAAAGTTCATTGATCTCATATCCGAGTACAGCAGTGCCTTGAAAGAGGAATCTGATCATTAAAGGTCATTGATCCTTTTCTTACTCGAGCTCAGAGCTCACCTCCAAACCTCTTCAAACCTCCGGCATCATCTGGAATAGCTCTCCTTCACCACATCACTGGTTAAGATTCAGCTCACCGTCAGCTCCAGCCTGACAGGTCACAGCCTAACTGAGAATTAAAGGTTTGTTTAAAGCTAATGAGAGGGGCTCAGGGCATTCCTGTCCTGCAGAAACATCTTCAGCATACTCATCCAGAGGGCCAGCAGTGCCTGCGGTGTAAGCCTCGATGAAGCCTTCGTGGCACCACCTGGACTTCAAGGCTGTCATAAGGCCTTTCTTCTGCAGGGGATGAAGAATCATGATACTGCTGGATCATATTGTTGGATCCATTCACTAAAGAGGTAATCCTATGCTATTTCAGTGCAAAACGTGTGGCTTATTTACTTTAACTACTTGCATTTTAGTTGAACTCTACTATTTAGTTGCATTCCTTTATATTATCATTATTTTATTTTCCATCCATCCATCCATTCTCTAAACCATTCAGCTGGCATTCCTTTATATTATCATTATTTTATTTCCATCCATCCCCATCCATTCTCTAAATTTTGTGCTATTTTATTTTGCCATTTTATGCTATTTTATTTATAATTTTTTGTTTTATTTCATTATTTTAGTTTTGTCCATTTTTATCCTTTATCCTTTATTATTATTGTCTTATTTTATTTTGTTTTGTTTTGTCCATTTTTATCCTTTATCCTTTATTATTATTTTCTTACCAGGTTCTGTCTTCATTTTATTTTAAATTGTTCAGCCAAAAATTATGCTATTTTATGTTTTTTATTTTGTTTTATTTTATTATTTTTGATTGGTCCATTTTTATCTTTTAATCTTCTTCTGAGGAAAGATAATTATAATCTTATTTTATTATCTAATATATTATCGGGTTGAGTGAATTCAATACAACTGCAGATGACTTGCGGTAAATCTTTTTTTACAGTAAAACTGTGGCAGTTTTAAGACAGTAATACAGGTTTTGGTGAGAACAAACTGTATTTAATTTTGGCTGCAGGTATTCCTCTAAGGAATCTTATTTTTTGTTCTCAAATTGCAATCATTGTTTGGGCGTATCAGCGGACACAGTGTATTCATGGTGAATAAACCAAGAATAGATGCACATCTTTATATAATGTCCTGTAAGTTCAAATCAAGTTTTGTTTTCTAAAATGTGATAATTGCTGATGATTTTTCTCTGAACAACAGTGCTGCAAAATACAAGCGAGAGATACTAATTATGCTAAAAATGAACCCATGGCACACAAACTGTTCACGGTGGGAGAATGCTAAATTTGCTGCAGTCTTTTGTTTATTTGATCCGTCAGGTTCCCCTGTTGTTTGCAGATGCAGTTCTGGAGGAAAAAAACCTCCAAAATAGGTTGGACATTTTGCTGCTGTGCAAAGCAACATAATGTTCTGCCTCCAATTCCAATAGAGTTAGATGTAATGCCTGATACATTCCAATGCTAGTATGCTAATATGCTTCGGGTTTGTCGCTGTCAGGAAATGAAAAACGGTTGGTCACACATTGAACTGTTTCCTTCACCTTATCTTTGAGCCCGGCCACAATACAGTAATGAAAACCGCAGGCTGTTCCTTTTAGAGCTCGGCTTTCTTACGGTGATAAGGTAGATGTGAATACAATGTGAAAGGCTAATAGATGAAGATGTCCAACAGGTTCATGCTGTCATGCGACTGAATTAAATAATGCCACCATAAATCAAGAAGCGCTGCTATAAAACTATAAGTCTTTGTCATTGCTCTGACACATACAACAGAAGACTATGCAGGCTTTTTGTGTAGTACATCTTCTCTGTAATCATCACCGTGATGAATCATCTTCTTGATGAAAAAGCACAAGATGCTCCTAAAATTTTTATTATTTTTAGTGAATCTTGCTAAGATTACCCTCACTATTATTTTTTTGTCATAGTAGCCTAACTTGTAATGTTTTGTGCTACAGACATGAATGATACCTTCATTTTTTATGCTTTTACTCTACTTGAAGTGATCAGACTTGGTTTTCTCATGACTGACTTTAAAATGTTAAATCCTGTAGAGTACATCAATAAAAAACATATTTTTGGAACATAATATTTTCTGTTAAGCAACTGCATTGCGGTGTACTAGCAACAACCCACATCATTTTAGTGTCTTGTTCGCAGATTTATCATGTGCAATCGCTGTTTTCATTTTCTAGTTGAAATGATTTTATTTTATTACCGTTAGCTTAGAATCTGTCCGGCTGATCATTTAAAAGTTTGACAATATCCACACAAATATATTTCTTAGCTTGGACTATGGAAAGTATTTATGGTCTTGTCTACTCTAAAGATCTTATATAAGTAAAAAAAAAAGATTAAATTTGTTGCATACATAAAAAAATAGGACTTTATTTAAAGAATATTTGCCTGCTGTTATTGCATTATAGACACATCTGTGTCCTTGCATGACATGAACTCATCGGTGTCATCGAGGTAATGCGAGTTCATGTAAATTGGCTTAGGGTTAGTCTAATTCTTGCATTTGTAATAATGGTAAAAAAGTTGAATAAAGGGAGGGTTTGGGGGTTTTACTCATCAGTATTTTTTGTTTTCAGGCACTTCCTATCAGGGATTATGGATCTGAACTAGGTTTTTACTTTGTCAATAAGAATGATCTTGTGCTATTTTGAACGTTTGCTTGACAAATGATTCAGGCATTCAATGAAATTAATTTACTTTATCTTCTGGATGGAAGGGCTTATCGTCTTTACATTAAATGTAAAATCAGATAAGCCCTCTAGAAATTAATCTGTAGAGAGCACATTATATTTATGGATTTTCAAAATACAATTTTATAGCTTCTGCCAGCACCGAGATGAATTTACTTCAGTATTTATTGTAGTAAATATTTGGTTGTACTGTTTCATAGCAAGAGATCTGATGGATATAAAATGACTTGCCGTTTGCATTTCTTTAGGCCTGAAATGTACTCTTTGTGAAGTCAAGCACTTCTAGATGCACAAGAGTGATTAAATACAAAGGTGTTATTCATAGCACAATTCCAAGCTGCTCTTTTCCACACAATGAAAGTGACTGGTGGTGAGTCAGTGAACAGTGACTTAAATGTTAGCCTGTTCTTTATGCAAAGCTCTTATATCCCTTCAAAAGTCTTGAAATATAGTTCATAAGTCAGTGTTTATTTAGCTTTTATGCTGCATTTTTGGCCCCGTTTCCATCCACTTTTATTTTAAAGAGCAGCGTGAACATTCTTCACAGCATCTCTTTTTGTGTTCTTCACAGAAGAAATAAAATCAAACAGGTCTGGAATGACCTTAGAGTAGGTAAATGATGACAGATTTAATCTAATACTTTATTGGCACTGACATTTAAAGGTATCTTTAGTGCTCCCTCAAGTAATGAGGTTTGTTACCGACACATGGATTAAGCATTTGTATATTTGTTTGCATGTTACTTTACTAAATCCGCTTTTGAAGACGCATTACCCGTTTAACTTGCATTTAAGGGCAATACAAGACATCTAATCCTTGAACCTCAGTGTCCTGACATATTAGAAAACTCCTAAGGGCTGTCTGTGAACAGGCCAGATGTTATGAGTCTGTGTGATATTGAAAAAGATGTCAAAGCTGCCTTGGAGGGAAGAGAAAAGGAGCAGAGGTGGAATATGTTTCAGGACCACGGACAGCAACCCAAATAAGCACTACATATTAGCAAGTGCTTAACGTCTAGACTCACTCGTTCCCCAGAATTATAGAATTTGGTGCAAATGGTTTATAATTTTTTAGTGTTCTTCAGTCTGCCGGTGGCACTTGTGTTTAGTGCAGTAATGAGGCTCTGTTGACGGGACCTTGTAGTCGAGCTAATAGAGCGTGGGATATATTTGACCAGCTCATCTCATTAATTGTGGCTGCGGTAGACACAAATGTGTGACATACTATTACCACCTCGACCCAGATTAAGTGGACTATATTTTAACATTCAGAAGTCAACGGTACTCGCTCGCTTTCAGATTGTCCCGGTCACTGTGACTTTTTAAAGTCAATGTGAAACGTTGGCAACCCATTTTACTCGCCTAATATGACATGTTTCTAAGTGAAAAAGGAAATTTAATGAGGAGAAAATGTAGGTTGGAGTTGTTTTTATCATTTGGATCATGACTGGTGGTCAGAGTGTAGGGACTATTATGAATAATTATAAAATTACATGATTACAAAATAATGAAAGATTATGATTATTATTTGAAATACTGTTGAATCGTTCAGGTATTCATTTGGAGCAAATACATAGGGACAGTTTTGATGTTTAAATCGGTGTCTCTCTCTGTTTTTGGCATGATCTAGTGCTCCATTTTTGCATCTGGAGTGCTGAAAGGATTCCAGCCGCAATATTGTCTTGACGAGATAATTTATGTAGGGACAATTATGCAAATCAGTGTTTTGCATACACATATTAATAATTGTTCTATATTAAGTTTAAAAGAATGTTCTGGGTTCAAAATAAGTTCTATCAGTAGCAATATCACAGATCATTGTGTCCTTTAGTTTGTTAAATGCACTTACAATGGAAATCAAAGGGACGTGATGTTCTGAAATGGTTAGAAACAGTGTTTGCATTAGCACAATATTTTTACAGGAATGTTCTGGGTTTCTGCTTGTGTAAGCACCTATTTTAATTATTTTATGTAAGTGGTATAAATCATTCTTTAGTTGAATTATACTGTTCTAGACAAAAGAAAACTGGCTTAAATCACCAATTGAAATCTTGTGGGTGGATATTCTCACCCTCAAATGGATTTGGAATGACATGAGGGCGAGTTAATGATGACACAATTTTCATTTTATGGTGAACAAATTCTTCAACTTGAATCCAGAACAGTTTTTTTCATTATACACTAGTTCAGCCGTTTATATATATATATCCTTGTTCGGAAAAGTTACAAAGATATAGAGAGTGAGAGTTTGAAATTGAGTAAATAAGAGGGGACTGACAAGTGGAAAAATAATAAGGGAAAAAAAGCATAAACAGAAATAAATAGACGTTTCGCCCTCACTTGGGTGGCCCCTGGGCTACGCCCCTGAACTCTGCGCTCTTTGCAACTGCAATTGTGGAGGCAGTGCCCTGCCCCAGGCTACCTGCAAGGGGTTAACTGGCAATTATGTCTGTTTAATGCAATGTCAAGAGCATCTATTCACGAGCGATGAGAACGCTGTTCCCCTCCCAGCTCTTCCCTCTGTTCATTTTACACATAAGCAAGCACAGGCTCATGCAGATGGCTTGCCGACAGCACAATCTTTCCCGGATTCCCTCAGTTGTTCTCTGATATTCAAAAGGAATACATTTGTTAAAGGAGTATTAGCATTTTGAAGTCCATCAAAGTGCAGTTTGTTAGTAAAAATGAACTACACAGTGATGCTTTTTTTTTGTGACTTCGGTTGGTATCTGCAAACAAGTAAATGGATGTTTAAAAAAAAAAAAGTATATTGACTAAAAAGTTATTTACAGAATATAAACTACAGTGGCATTTTTGGGCAAATACCTCACTCGTTGTTTTACTTGTTCCTGTATGTAACCTGTGTGACTTCATTTCTTATTTTAACTCATGACTCATACGTGATATTCCAGGTTTTCTGAAACCATGCAATAGCTTTTGTGCGAGCAGAAAAATATATAAATTCATGAATTCATTCATTCAAGTCATTTTAGCAATCATCTTTCCAGCGCTGCTTATTTGCATATATTAAAAACGGTATGTTAAAATGTGTCAAATGTCATTGGTTCTTATAAGTTTCATAACCAATCACGATGTCGAAAACTGGAAAATTTGAATATGTGCATATTAAATGTGCATATTTCCTGGAATGAGAGATATGATGGGGAAACTTTTTATTGAAACATTATTTAAATTACTCCCAACACAAAGCTACTAAATTAATTAATTATTCATTCAACATTTTAGCAATATCTTTCCAGCTGTATTTGCGTATGAAAGTGTCAAATCATTGTTAAAGTTCATCCCCAATATGTCTAAAAATTAGAAATGTCTTAAATGTGCTATTTTGAATATGATCGATAAACATACTAGACCGAACACAAAACTACATTAGCATTTTTATGTTAGACAGAAACGAACATAAGTGGAGTAAATGATGGAGAAATTTCATTTGTGGCTATACTGCTGTATGTTCAAACATATATTTTTGCACTATCTGCTACATATACTTTTATCTTTATTTAGCCCATGGTCTCCTCGCAGCTGAAATAAAGCCTTACGGTCTTAATTAAATTATGAATAATATATGGAAAGAGTGTTTATTTCTCTAGTAATGTGTTTCGGAATCATGGTGATAACAGCAAAACATTTTGTGTGTCATAAATGCAACTACCGATTTAGTGAAGCCCTAGAAACATATAGTAACACGTTTCGTTCATATGATGATATTCCAGTAATGTTTTTTCACTGCAAAAATGTGTAGACAGCTCTAGGCCAAAAAAATATAAATACATGTGCATAAAAATTAATGTGAGAACTTGAAAACTTGAGTGCAAAAGACTTGAAATAAAAAGATAGACTCAAAATCTTTACAAAGGGTCTTTAGAAAGAAGAAACGATGCAGTTAGGAAGTCAAACAAGCGGTTTCTTTCTCTGTCAACTCTGAAAAAATGCATGCACACATAAGAAAGGTTCTTTATTGGCATCTGTGGTTCCATTAAGAGCCTTTCATTAATGGAAACTATTCATTGCACAAAAGCTTATTTTTAAATGAAAAAGGTTCTTTAAATGTTTAAGTTTTTTTTTACACTAAGACGAAATGGTTCTTTTAAGAATTGTTCACTAAAAAGTTTGAGGAACCCCAATTACACTCTTAAAAATAAAGATGCTTAAAAGATTCTTCACAGCGATGCCAGAAGAACCATTTTTGGTTCACAAAGAACCAATTCAGTCAAAGGTTCTTTAGAACCATCTCTTCTCTTATCTATATAATCTGAAGAACCTTCTTTCACCACAGTGATCCTTTTGTAAAACAGAAAGGTTTTCTCAAGATGGTTAAAGGTTCTTTTGGATCATTTAAAAAAAAAGGGTTCTTCTTGGAAGTGATTTTCTGAGGTTATGCTCCAATAATATTCACACCTGCATGGCAGTTGAGCTAGCTCAATTATTTTATAGAGCTGTGTGGCCCTCCAGGAACTCAGTTTGAGACCAATGATCTATGGCATCGTGAAGCACCTTTATTTTTAAGAGTAGTTATTCTATGGCATCACTGTGAACTTTTGGTACCTTTATTTTTAAGGGCGTACAGTAAATGTCTTTTGTATTCTGTTGCTGTTTTGGATGTGTCACAATGACTCCATATCTTCATTCTTGTGCTGGTTGTATTTGTATGCTAGGTGAAAAAACGTTAATGTTTTTTAAAGAATAGTGGACGTTAACCATAAATCAAAATTTTGGAAATTCTTGTCTAAACATGCTGGTCTAAGGCTGAGGGTTTTTATTAGCCCTGAAAGATCTGTATGCATCAGCTTTGGAAATTAGTGGAACATATCCTGCTCATTTCTTTTAAAGAAAAAAGGAAAGAAAAAAAATTAATGCATAATGCACCATTTTTCCAGAAGAATGTCACATTGAGTTAAGGTGTGTGAATTTGTCTAACAATTTTTCACAGATGATAAAATGTGTTAAAAAAATGAAGGAGGGATTGAGCCAATAACTTGGGAACTGTGTTCTTTTGGATTAAGCAAAAGAACACCCTAGCTCAAACAACTTGCTTGTATGAGAATTCAACATGTTCTCTGAAGTATTTTTTATTTATGAAATATTGTAATTAGCTTACAAGCTTGATTTGATGTGGCGTGATGCATGAAACAACAACAACAGTACTCAATTTAAGAATACTGTTTTCAGTTTAATAATAACTGTTTTATTTAATAGCGTCTTATAATAATATTATTTTGAGCTGTAATTTCCACAGTTTTTTTTAAAAACTTGAAATTTATTTCACATTTTGCGATCACTCATGTAATAATTATTTCAATATTCAATTGATGATAATTGAGCACTGCTAGGCAATTGTAAAAATAGTTTTTCAATATTTGAATACTGTTGTAGCGAGCATAAGAGACTTCTTTCTAAAACATTAATATATTTAAATGATTTTAAATGATTTTTGACTGGTATAGTATTGAATAGGGATTTGGTGGGGCAAACATAAAATCCATGTGTGTTTTTTTTTGATTGATAACATATGCAACATGCTGGAAAACATTAAAAAAAAAAAAATTCTGAAAAACATACATCTCACTGAAAGGTGATGGTGTTTTCACCTGGTAGATGAAAAAAACAAACATATTGTTGATTTTGCCTTGTGTGGTCATGGATTGCATATCCGACTTTAAATAATGTGCTTTTATTTTTAGTTAAAATGAGGGCACTTTGATTGCACTAGTCCCACTGAATTAATGCAAGTGTAACTCATCCTGCACCATTTGTGCTCCAGACATGAATAATACCTCAATTCATGTGGTTTTTTTCCCATGTTGAGCACCTCCTTAAACTCAGAGTAGACTCTCCTGCTCTCTTTTTCTCTCTCTCCCTTCGCCTGGGTGTGCTATTACTTTTCTAAGTGGTCCGTCTTAGGGGCAACCGTCTTTCTCTCCGCTTCATCTGCGAAGAGAGAAAGATTCCAGATCCTAGATGATAAAATGTGTTAAAATGGCCTTAGATTCAAATGAAGGAGGGCTTCTGATGGTAACAGTCCACCCATATCTGGCTTATAAGACTTGGGACTGTGTGCTTTTGACTTGAATTAAGCAATCACCCAGAACACCCTAGCAACCATTTCAAACAACTTTTTTTGTATATATAGTTTTTAAGCAACTAAAATGTTTATTTTTATGGTTTTAGTTTTAGCAACAAAAAATTATAACCCATAAGTTTGATTTTTAAGTTAAGTTAATTTAGTTCTATGCATTAAATTTATGGCATTGTGTAAATAATCAAGTTAAATGAAGTAAATCAAGTAAAAAGGAAGTTTGTTTCTGAAAGTCTGATGTGCTCTATTTAGTTTAGAAGGCACTGCACATGTGATCTATATGATGCAATTTAATACATTTTCCTTCAAAATTCCTCCCAGAAAACAGGACAAGTCTACATATGTGGTCTGGTATATTTTTATGGTAATACAGCCTCATGTTTGTTTGTTTTACATTTAATATTAGTAGAGACATTTGGGTGTGCTTCAGAAAAGAAGCCTATTCAAGCTTGATTTGTCTGTACAGATGACAAGTGCAACAGATGTGGCTTGATCCTTCTGTTTGGGCATGAAACAACAACAAGTGGTCTGATGTTAATTGACAGTAAAAAGCTGTAATATTTTGAAATATGTCATGTGATGCTGAGTCACTCACTGCAAATTCAACTGCTAATCATACACAAGTGTTATTGAACATGTTTCATTGAAAAGTCCTTGTACAAGGGTGCATTGTGTGTAGACCCTCTCCCCATTGCTAAATGTTCCCTGCCGAATATTAGTTTTGCACCATTTATGGTTTTGAATATATGTTAATTTGGCCTTTTTTGGCCTAATCAAATGCAAAAAATAAAGCACAATAACACTGCAGTGCAAATTAACTATGCAAATACCATGGCCAGTAGGCTATTTGATTTACATTTATAGATATATTAGAAATTAATGTTAATTTAAAATATAATATATATATATATATATATATATACTTAATGGTCATATATATACAGTATACAGTATATATATATATAGATTGCATTTTATTGCATTTATTGATTTTAGTGCATTTTATTGATATATATATATAGATTGTGTGTGTGTGTGTGTGTGTGTGTTTCATTTTATTGCATTGTTGATTAGTCAAGTGAGCAGTGTTATAAAAGTATAAATATAATGTGTGTTTATGTGTAACAGTGGCATGTTGTTGTGTGTGTGGTGTGTGTGTGTGTGTGTGTGTGTGTGTGTGTGTGTGTGTGTGTGTGTGTGTGTGTGTGTGTGTGTGTGTGTGTGTGTGTGTGTGTGTAAATCAGCATATTTGAATGATTTCTGAAGGATCATGTGACACTGATGACTGGAGCAATGGCTTCTGAAAATTCAGCTTTTCATCACAGGAATAAATTACATTTAGAATTATATTCAAATAGAAAACAGTTATTATAAATGGTTATAATATTACTCTTTTTATAGTATTTTGGATAAAATAAGTGCAGCCTTGGGAAGTATAAGAGACTTCCTAGAAAAACACATAAAAAAAATCTGACCGACTTCTGAACTGCAATATAATACTCCATTTACTTTATACTGTATATAGTGACCACCCGCAGACACAGTTTGAGAATGAATACTGGGCCATCTAACATAGTTGATGACCGCAGCAACTGCATTGCTAAAGTCCCCATCCAGGACACGGTGTCTGGGAGAAAGCTTACGGCCGTCTGGTCATGGTGTGGTGAAGCAGCCAGTCACGTATCACCATCAAAAACCCATACAAATATTTTGAATTAAATCCAAGAATGTCCATTTTATGGCTGTATAGACTATCAGAGAGTCTAAAAATGCTAAATAAAAGGATCCCAAGCCCACTTGGGTGAGTCACTTGGCATCTTTATAATGCCAAGATGTTTAACTCATTCTGGCCTTGCATTTTTCTTTACACAACATTATGCAAATAGGAATGCAATTCATCACACAGGTATTTTTTTCCTTCATACATAAAACTCTACTGCAAAGCTTTACTTTGTGCAGAGAATTTCAATTCAAGACTTCTTTTAATGCCTCTAAGCAGGTATTTATTTCAACTCTTGGTTAACTCTGTCTCCTGCCAACTTATGGGTTTCTGTCATCAGCATTAGAGCTTTCAGACTCCAGGGTTCACAGTTAGAAGGAGTATTTTCTTATGACTGACAAAAACAGAAGCATAATTTTCTGCTCAGGCAGACACAGTGTCAACTGAAAAGCACAGGGGAAGCCTAGAGATCCACTCAGCATGCCTTTGATCGCATTACGGCTCTTCTGGCCTTCAGTATGCTTTCAATTTGTGTCAGATCTCCCCCTCGTGCTTTAGCATTAGCATTTAGCAATCATCTGCTTGAGTGAAATCTCGGTCGGCGGAGGAAAGAGCGGTCAGGCTTTGATGAGGGAAAAAATACTGGTAGTTTGCAAACAGGGAAAGTGGGAAGGTTTTTAAAATAAGCCAGAGCCAAATTTTCAGATCAAAGAAACAGTTAAAAAGCAGCCTGGGTCGCATACTGATTGCTCTGCTTATTTAGAATGCACTTCGCTGAGATCCTAGAGACTGTGGCTCAGAAAATGCACTAGATGACGGATCCTAGGTGAATTTACATTTAAGAGCGTGTCGTTTTTCAATGTTGAATATGTTTTTCTTATCCTATATGTTCACGTGCAGAGACCGCTGTTAAGTAGGCCATTTGTGTTGATTCCCCCCCACCCTTTAAACGTTGCTCTTGGTCTGACATAGCCACATGCATTTTTTATTCACCAGTGTAGAAATTACATCACCTTTAAAATCAAATGGAATAAATAGAGCAGCATTACTGTAACAAAATGTCCTAATGAAACATGACATGAGAAAGCACTAAGAAATAAACGTGTATTTATGTTAATCAGTGTTTTTATTCTAACAAACTGAGTTAGTCCCTCCTACACCGAAATCTCATTGGACCAGAGTATCGCTTGTCAAGTATATTAATCATATAAATATGGGGTTAGGTGTAATTGTTGATTGTTGCTGTAATCTGGCTAGGACACAGTTTTAAGCTGTTGTGAGAGAATGTGACTGCACTTGTGGTGTTAAACAAGGGTTTTGAGCCTTTATAAGTGTGATTTATTTTTGTTTGGTTATTGTTTTTCCTTTTCCATGGTACGTTTTTATGAACATGTGATGATAAGGTCAGTTGTTAAACTGGTAAATGCAAAATCTAATTAAAAAATGGGGGATACATAATTGAAATACTAGGATTAAACGCTATAATTAATTGCTAACTTAATTTAATATTTGGTTTCAAAATAATCAAGTTCAAGTCGGAACATAATAAAAGGGTTATTTTCTTAATCCATCTACCATTTTCATTTTTCAGCATTTTTTTTTTTATTAAAATATAAGTCAGAGTATGTAATCTGAATGAACAACTTTGTAATTGAAAAGGTTAACCTAATTATTGCTCTCCCCTGTTTTTTTGTACTGTATTTTTCACCCGTAGCAAAAATGTCCCCTGATATATGACATTATATTTGACATATTCCTCTTGTATTCTCTTTGGAGATGAATGCTAGTACAAAATCCCAAATCTTTGACCTTTGTTTCAGCACCTCTCAATTAAAAATAAGAATCCGTGGACACAAACTGCTGTAAGGCATTTTAGTAAAAGCCACAAATTTATAATGCATGGGAATGACTAGGCAAGGGTCTTATAAATCAAGAAGTTTTTTTATAGAAAGCCTCTCTGTGAGGCAGGTGTAAGTGTAGGGCGTTTTGTAGTATAAAAACCAATCTATGAAAGTGAAACATACAAAAACTTGTGTGTGTGTGTGTGTGTGTGTGTGTGTGTGTGTGTGTGTGTGTGTGTGTGTGTGTGTGTGTGTGTGTGTGTGTGTGTGTGTGTGTGTGTAGTGTGTGTGTGTGTTGTGTGGTAGTGTGTGTGTGTGTGTGTGTCAGTGTGTGTGTGTAGTGTGCTGTGTGATGTGTGGTGTAGTCCAGTGTAGAGGTGTAATGTTGTGTGTGCATGCATGTAAACATTTTCACTGTAATTTGAGTTTGAGACCCTTCCTATAATTACTTAGCCAATGTTTAGTTATATTGGCTTATGAAGATAAGGCAACTTGATGCTAACATGTATTTAGTTTCACCGCTGCATACCAACAGGACCACATCACCTTTGCACATCATTCCATTGCTCGTTCCAACAGATATTTACAGGTAGACTAAAGACAGATTTCCAGTGGCTCAGTGCAGAATCATTCATCTGGAAATGAAGAGTTCGGGAGTATTTGTGAGGAGTTTCTGCTGTGCCACGAAGTGGAAAGATTACCCAGAAAAACAAAGAAACCCTTTGTATTACTCAGCTCGGTGCACTGCATGCAATCATTCTGCGGTTTGACTTATACTGATAAGATATGCAAGACTTCGACTAGCTTTCCCAGTATTTTAACAACCACTTCTTGAAAAGCCTGTCTTGAAGCTGCAAGGAAAATTATGTTCAATGCTCACATTCATACAGGTGTGTAATCATGCAGAATTACTTTTCCTTGTATCTATATTGCATTCTTTCTCCTTTTTCTCATCTTTTTTATTTTTATATTACTTTAACAACAAACTGTTCCAGTTGCTCAGAGTATGGCATACCTGGCTGTCAGTAGAGCATTCAGCATCAGATATTGTCCTTTGAGTCAGAACCAGAGTACAAACTAGGACAGTTTTCGACGAGAACAATCTTAGTTTTCAGCATATCATGCATTTCATGTGAAAACAGAAGTCGTAGTCATCTATAGGTTTTTATATTAGATGTTTAGCTAACTATGCTATGAACATTTAAGCCAAACAGATTTCACCACTTTAATTCCTTTAAAAATTGTGCAACTGAAAGCTATTGTTTTGGATATCGGTTTGAACTCAAATGCAGTCGAATCCGTTTGTAAAAATCTTCACATATTGCAATTGATTTCACCAACTGCCATCAAACGCTGAGCTTTGAAGTTGCCGTATTGGCTGGTATTAGAAGTTTTCACAGAGATTGAACCAAAAGGCTTGTTTTACATGTTTGACAGTGTCAGAAAAAGCGTTCTGCCCACCATATGTTGTCCTATTAACTTCAAGACAAACTCATTTTTGATGGTGTTTCTGATTAAAAAATGAATCGTATTGTTGAGTCAAGGATAACAATACTGTCTGACAGTGCTCTGTGGATAAATTGATTTGTGTATTGTCCACATTCATTTACTAGTTCTTTGTTTGCAGCATCAAGAAACTAAAGATCTAGTATTTAAAAATTGTGTGTTGTCGAAATCCTTTAAAGAAAATAGAACATTTGGTTCACAATAGACCAGCTCCTATGAAGTGAAAGCTTAATTTAAGCAAATTTTCAACCATGTTATCAATTCTGTTATATACTGTATATATAGTCCATTTAAAGGCATAGTCCACCAAAAAATGAATGTCATGAAAGGCCATCAGTTACTCTTCATCATGTTGTTCCAAGCCAGTATGACTTTCTTTCTTGTATGGAACATAAAAGGAGATATTTTGAAGAAAGTTGGTAAGTAGAAAGTTTTAGGATCCCTTTGACTTCCATGGGATGAAATATAAAATGGAAATTCAAAGGGAACAGAAACTGTTTTGGGGTGGACTATCCCTTTAATTATATTTAAATGTTCTAAATTTAACAACCAGCTAATAGGGTCACAATAAAACATCTAATATAATATTTATTTGACGAACAACATGTTTTGAAGGTTTTGAGTGAGCATTTGTTGGAAAAGGAAACTAATACATTACTTCAGGACCCATTTTGAATCCTATTTGTGGAAATTGCCTAGCGCCCAAACGTCTGTTTTCCCCTCCTGGCTCTTGCTTGTCAAGGCCCATCAATGCTGCTGTGGACCCATAACTACACCTGAGGCCCTCCTTGCTTCCTCTGTACACGTCTATCCCTCTCTTTCCTTTCAGACCTTCTCCATCTTTGATTCCCCACTTCACCCAGCAGATGTCTAGATCTTAAGTTGCACTCCTGCGGTTGGCGTGCTGGCAGACGTGAGCCTCGTGTGCCCGGTTCCTTCGAGCCCTGTGGGGAAACGCGCCTACCTGGGCGGCTCTGTAATTTTGTTTTCGCTTCGCTTCTTTCATATGAGCGCACTTACATCCACGCAGCAAGGTCAAGCGAGTCTGGAGAACTTGTATGACTCTACATCTGCAGGATTAAATGCATTTACCGCCTCCGTTCAGACGAAGAGGGTGAGTTTGAGAACTGGAGAAAGGAGAGATTTGACGTGAAGGACCAAAATAAATATGTCAGACATCTTGCCATCTGCACGAGGGCCATTCCAAAGGGACTAATTAGCCAGCCGTGGTGGGCTAGATTGCTCGTTTGAAAGTGATTCGCTCTTCTTGGGGAAAACAGGTGGAGGAGTTTTTTTTCCTTCACTCGCTTTATTGCATTTGAGTGGTTTGGCAATTGCACTTTTACTCTTAATGCTTGTTCTTTGAATATTTGATAAAAATCCTTCATTGGTGTCTTTAATGCTGTCAATCAGCTGCTGTTATTGGTGTCCCTTAGGTGTATAGTGTTTTACACATATTGGAGCGAGATGAGATGAGATGAGTCAGGGGACAATCCGCTTAATAACTTGTTGGTTCTTTCCTCCCTCTGGTTTATGTGTTTATATGCTTTAAAAGTGAGTCATACTGCCTTAGAGGTAGCATAGCATTGTGGGTCCACAAAGGAAAGATGGGTTTTGGATCATTTGCAAAGTATACTATGCTTATTTCTTCAGTATTTTAGTCTGTGCAGTGTATTATTATTATTATTTAAAATAGCTATTTTCTATTTGAATATATTTTAGAATGTAATTTATTCATGTGATGTAAAGCTGAATTACTCCAGTCTTCAGTGTCACGTGATCCTTCAGAAATCATGCCGATTTGCTGCTCAATAAATATTTTGTATTATATCGATGTTGAAAACAGTTGCGCAGCTTTATATTTTTGTGTAATCTTTGATGAATAGAAAGTTCAAAATGACAGCATGTCTTAGCTGTCACTTTTGATCAGTTTAATGCATCCTTGCTAAATAAAAGTTTGAATTTCTTAGAGAAAAATCTTACCGACCCCAAACTTTTCAACAATATTATATACATTTACTGTTTATGCATTGTATACGATGCACTGTATGCAAATTATTGTACTACTGTTTGAAAAATGTACAGTTGCGTAATGTAGCTTCACATATTAATTTTTTATATTCAGCACCGTACAGCATATTATGCATAGTATTTTATTTGAACATAGCCGTAATGACCAAATGAATAACAAGATACCTCGATCATGCCCATACTAAGACCATGTGTTTTGAAGCAGAGGATTTGATTGGATGACATGAGGGCTTGTCAAAGACTACATTGTTTGATTCTTAACACGTTAAAATGCAATTGAAGGTTTGCTCTGCCCTTAAACCAAAACATGTCCACTCAGGAAAGGGCTGTTGCACACTTGGGTTGTTAAAAAAATACATTCTGACCTCTTTGGCTCCTATTTACCCATGTCTCCCTTCAATCAATACGCGCAAGCCCTTTGGGTGCATGCAGGGCGACATCAGCTATTTACAGTGTGTGTGTTTTCAATACCTCAACTCCAGTGACTTGTCAACGACCTCATAAGCTTGTGAACCCCATCGGCTTTGTGCGGATATTGCGGGAAGAGAGGCTAATTGTGCGTATGGGTGGGAGGAAGAAAGCACGAGGGAAAAAGAGAAAGAAACGATGAATGATGCTTATGAGGCTGTGACAATGTTTGCAAAGGCTTGCATTCTCTAATCAAGCTTAAAAAAGCGCAGATTTAGTTTTCTTGTTCTTCACTGTTATTGTTTCTCTTAGGAGTTAGGAATATGTTGTAGTTTTTTTATAGACATGAATGTTACCTCAGATTGTGTGGCTTGTTAAGAAGAGTTGAGTTTTGTAACTCAGACGTGACAGTTTTCACCTGGCGAATGATTAACAGCATATCAACTTATCAACAATTAACAGCATATCAACTTATCAGCTGCAAGTTTATCAACTGCATAACAACACCCTAGCAACCACCCAGAACACCTACATTGTGGCAGTCAGTTTTGCATGTGTAAGCACCTCTGTAGAAATCTAATTCTACTCTATATGTATGTTTTATATTGATGTAGTGTGCATTAACATGTTTAAAGTCTTTTTTGGCTTGCAAAATGCAACACAGATTTCCTCAAATCCAATAGTACTGATTCCTAAAACACCTGCCTTAATCAAATCCTCAAATTGGGTTATTTACATGCTTCTGCTGCGGCCACAAAAACCAAGCCAGTGTTCTTTTAGCGTAGAGTAATGAAGGACAAAGAAACCTCCAGAGTCAGACTGAATACTGAACATATGCATGAAAGCCTCACAGTCTCTGCCAAACACGCCGGCTCACAGCCCCTCATATGAAGCTCGCCTTTGTGGTAATTTGAGGAGGGATGCTGGCAAAAGACATGAAAAGATGGCTGTGATACTGCTGTTGTCCTCCCTTCACAAGTAGAACACAAGCTTGGCGTGGCGGCGCGATGATTGCTTTTGTGTGTTCTGGTCTCTCCGGACCCCTCAAAGACAGAGAGGGAATTACTGGCCTGCAGCCTCTGACAGTATATCAAGATTACCGTGTTTTCCAGACAAGAGCGGACCACCGCCAAAGAGCGAGATTGTGTCACTCGCTAACGCATGTGAAGGATGGCTGATATTTGAGGAAATTAATGGCTGTTTGGAATCGTGTCTGCAGTGTTCTAAACGATCTTGCTTTTTGAGGATGGATCATGTTGTGTTTCGGAGTCATTCGTATGACTGACTGTGTTGACTGTATTTCAGAATAAAATGGGATATTTGGTCTGACATTTACATGGTAAATGGGCTATTTTCTGGGCGTTTGAGCCAATTAGAGGAAACTGTAAAATGTTTTGTTTGGCAAATAGGGTAAAATGAGAATGTTTCCCTTCAGAAAAGTGGCATGGTGTTACATTAAAGTGAACAAGAAATCTAAATTACCGTTTCATGACCTTTTGTTACAACATGCCCTGATTATTTACTCAATATGAGGTAAGTTGTCACAGTGACAGGTTAACAGGTTTTTCAGCTCAATTTTGGACTGTAAAACAATTGATGTACAAACAATGAAAATGTAAATGTAACATTCAGAAACCACTGTGATTTACAAATTGAATGACGAATTATATATACAAAAAAAATAGCTGACAACCTTTCCCAATAAAAGACTGTATAAAATGTTTTGTTTAAAACCTACCTCTATTATACTGTGTTGCCTGAATATGCTAATGTGGTTGCACCTATGGCCTTGTTTAGATTGTTAACAAATATAAGGTTTGTTTTGCATATCCAGATAGGTTTTTCAAAGTCTGGACAGGCAAAAATAATAATAAAAAATAACACACAAAATTGGATTTTTTTTAATCTGATTTTACTACATTTAATCCAAACTACATTTGGATTTAAATCAGAATTTTACAGATGCGTCTCATTCTAGATGCTCCGACTGCTTAAATTTCAAGCTTAATGCAACACACAATGAATAACATCAAAATCAGTGACAGAAATGACAGAAGTATTCATACAGTAAGTATTCAAACGAAGCCGAAGTCAGAACATTGCAATATATACTGCATCAGTCTCCTCCGTCGCTGAGTTTTTCTAGTGATCTAAACATACGTTGATAAACAATATAAAAATCATACATAGCTAAATGTGCATTTTTAAAATGCTTGTTACAGAGTGGGGATGAACGTGCATAAGTTATTTTATTTAATGTTATTTTAATGACCTAAAACATAGAGACACTGCCTGAGTCTTTCAAGCTCAGTCTTAAATAGTCACCCTACAGCAGGTTTGACAAGCTAAATGTGCAGTTACTCCATTCATTAGTAACAATCGCAGCATCATGCGCACGCGCGCCCGGGTGTGTCAGCTGGAGACTCTAAACGGCATTTGAATCAGTAGTTTTTCGACTCAACAGCAAGATCTTTCCAATTCATGAATCTGCGATCTAACCGATTGTTCATGAAAAGATATTTTGTTCATGAATAAACCAAGCACGTGATGTATTATAAGGATAACATGAGTTAAAAAGTACGATCTTACTTTGGAATGTAGTGAAGTTAAAAGCAGTAAAGTACAGATATTGAAAAAACTTAAGTACAGGCGCTTTTAGTTCTGACTGAAAAGCTCTGATTTAAGAAAAAAAAATGGATTTGCCTGCAGTCTGAATACAGCCTATGTGACAACTAGCCCCAGTTTCCATCATATCAAGTACTATAGTATTACCATTTGATAGGATAGTAATTCTAAACCATAGGATATGATAGTTTGATAAGGATAAATGAGCTGTTTACTGACTGTTATTTCCCATATGTCATTGACTCATATGTTAATTTCTTCGCTGAAGTATAAACTTGTGTGTGTGTTTGTAGGATGCGGGAGCGGGAGCTGCAGCGTGTGGGCAGGAGATTGCTGCTGTTGGGCATCTGTCTGCTGTCTCTCTGGGGTCAGCTGAGTCTGGCCTCAACACATCGCAGTCATATTGGTGAGTTGCATGCAAACATATACACATTAACTTTAATGGGAAGCATTAGCAGAAACAGACTATCAGCTGAGATTTTGCCCACTCGGCTGCTGTGTTTAGCATTGAATGAGCTTGACCTCTAGTTTCTGAAGTCTATTTTTCCTGGAAATTCATAGACAGTATTTGCTGTTTGTTGTACTAGGGGTTTAACAACCTTGTGCTACTCATTTTCAAAATGACCCACTTGACCTTGTGAATAAATGATGTTCCAATTGGATTTATATTGAATAAAAACAAACAAAAAGATCTGCGCTTGTTTTCTCATGTTGGAGATGCAGGAAGAATCTGTTGAATATCCATATGCTGTTTTTTTAAGCTCCAGAGACTTATTCGAGGTCTCGATTATGGATTTTTCTTTAAGTTTTCTTAAGGAGAGTTAAAAATAGACAAATAGTTGACAAAGCAAAAAATATAAAGCTATAGAATGAGGGTGGATAAGAGTTTTAAGTGACATTTGTGTAAACAAATCTTTTTTTCTATTATTTGTGTGGCCTTAACAACGCAACAAACATTGTTATTAAGGTCTGCGTAATTTAGAGAAAAAAATCGAATAGCAATTTTTTGCAAAAAAATTGTCATTGCAATTTAAACAAAAATAGTTAAAATAAAAACATTTTCTTCACAGGTTTTCTGTGCTTGTTTGTATGAGTGCACAATATCAATACTATTATAAAATAACAACAACAACTAATAAACTGCTATTATTATTTATTACTGAAATTAATAAATGAAATAATAATTATTACTATTCTAATATGAACACATATAATTTATTTTATAGTACAGTACAACTTTAAAATGCAAATACTAATATTTAATATAATTTAATCTTTTTCAAACCATAAATACATCATGCTTTTATTTTGGCAGAAAGCCACAGGGAGCCCTTAAAACTTCTCTATACAGAATATGTGTTTATTTAATTAAATCACAGCCTTTGTGATTTGATCATTGCATTAAGCCATATCCTGGTGGTTCTACACATTATTGGATTTTGGATTAAATCATCACAAGCTAGCCCACTACAACAATACACAAAAAGCGCTATAGCTGATGATCTTGTTCATTCATTATGAGCATCTTCTTTTCAGAAAATCTCATCGCTCCTGTTTGCAGAAACCATTGAGATATAAAAGCACTGTAGAAAGTACTGTAAAAGTACATTTTGTGAGTTTTCTTTCTGAAGTCTCTTGTCTTGATGGGAGGGCAGCGTTAGGTCAGCGAAGCCCAGTTTCAGGCCAACAGGGACGCCAGAGGAGAAGGTGTTAGGCTTGTCAGAGAAATCTCATTGTAAGGAGAAAGCAGCAAAGTGAAAGAGGAGAACCCTGGGCAAAAGGTGGAAGATGTGAATACACATCACAATAATGAGACCCCGTCCACAGGGGCCGAGTGGCAAACAGTAGCGGACCAGGAGCGAAAAGAGGAAATCGTGTTGGAGCACATACACGCACAGACCTGAGTATATCTTTTCTCTGTGCGCCGAAAGCCACAAAGATCCATTGGGGACAAAGCGAAGCAACAGCAACAATTAATCTCCTCTTATCCAGTCAAAGGCCGACTCTAAATAAAATCATGCAGCTTTTCAGGCACAGCGACAAAGATAGCAACAAGTTTAGGAGACCCCATCCTTCTCCCGGTGGATGTGTATATGTGCGGCATGTCGGAGGTAGAAAGGGTGATTGATAACAGCGCGAGTTGCCCAATCATTCACCCTGTGGTGGGGAAAGAGTGGCTTTCCACCCGACGCCAGTTCTTCTGCTCCAGGCTAGCACAGAACTAATCACAGAGTAACTCCCAGCGGCTCGGGGAGGTCAGGCCAAGGTGTTACCCAGTAAACAAACCTCTTTAGCCCTGCTGTTTAAGAGAAGTGTGGGCCTCCTGCTGCTGCTGCTTTGGAGAGTCAACCTCTCAGCACACCCTTAAGAGAGCACAGATCAGCCCAATAACACCACAGGGACAACAGCAATGCCAGGACTCATTAGAGTTAGTCATGAGAGAGAGAGAGAGAGAGAGAGAGAGAGAGAGAGAGAGAGAGAGAGAGAGAGAGAGAGAGAGAGAGAGAGCGAGAGAGAGAGAGACACTGGTAAGTTGAGAGAGAGAGAGAGAGATGAGAGGAGCCTCTGAAGAGAGTGAGAGGAGAGAGATTTAAGATTTCGAAGAGGGACAAGAAAGAAGAGATTTGAGAGAGAGAGAAAGACGGAACCGATTAAAGTTGAGATTGAAGTAGTTCTAGTTTGAGCAGCCAGTCTACAAATCAACTATAGTTTTTGAGAGAGAGCACACTTAAATGAATTGTCTATGATTGAATTGATTGAGATTTCAAGGTGGAAGTAGTTTTTTTTAGAAAGATGAGCCAATTAAGAGTTAGTGAGAGAGACTGGTTAATCAGATAGTTGCAGCAGATATTTATCCTTGCCAATAGCAGAAGTTCTAGTTAATAAACATTGCTTTAAGAGATGTTGATGTTGATTTTCAAGGTTGTATATCTTAATTTCTTTCTTAATACAGCGGAAAATATTTGATAGATTTTAATTATTTATTGTAGAATATATTAATTCTATATCAATTACTGAGAGTAAAATATATTCATTTTAACCAATAATCACTGAAACAAAATAAACAATTTACTTGTATTAAATAGCTATTTTTCAAGGTATCAAGTAGTTATATAGAAGTGAAATGTAGATAAGGTGTAATGTAAATGTTCACCCTTAGGTTTCTTTACATTGTCTTTTTTTATGAAAGTATGATATAACCAAATTTTTGAGGTTTTAAGTTAGTTTTTTTTTGGAAATCGCGTATGCTATCAGTGTCCTCGCTTGATCTTGGCCATTGTTATCAATTGTGTTCAACTGAACTTGAGTAGTATTTTGTTAGATGGGTAAAAAAGTTTCAGTTTACGGTTGAGAAACAACCGAAGAGTGATTATTTAACCACAACATAAGGCAGGACACAGCATGATAAGTAGCTTTTTATTTAGGTTCTATATAAGTTTTGGGTTTTTATAATAATCAAGATATATATATTCACACAATATAAGCATGAGTTTTTCTGGACATAGTCGACTTTTGTTAAGTGGCAAAACTATGATTGATTAGTTGAATTTCATAATTGTAAACATAACCAAAGTTTTGAGGTTTTTCAGATTAAATATTTATTTTTGTACGTTACTTCAACATACTGCATATTGAAATAATAGTTCATGTTAGAATTTTTTTATATCAATGCACCTTTGGTGTTTTAATATTTTGAAATGTTTTGACTCATTTAAATGTTATGGCAGTTTTGAAATTGTTGCTATGTCTAGTCTTTTATTTAATTTGAGTATTTTCTAAATGTGTATATATAGTATTTAAAACTATTTTATATTGGTTGTTAAATTGTGCTATTGCCTTCCTAAAAAGGAAAAGTAAAAGTAAAAAAGTTGAATGCCACTATTTCCTTTCCGTACAATATACATGAGATTCAATTTTAAACACAGTAAGAACTATTGTCAGACGTGATCACTATTTCCTGAATGTGATTGCCAGTTGTATTGCCTTTATTGTTAATAGCTCTAATAATTGATCATTATGATACGAATATGAATATTTTTAGGGATAATCTTATTATTATAGTTTATGGAATATATTATATTTATTGAAATGACATAGATAATAGAGTTTATAGATTATAAATTTGACTCTGATATTTGATAATAGATTTATGGATTATAAATTTGAGCTCACTCTGAGAAACTCAAAGTTTAGATTACCAGCATTTATTTCTCACAAGATATAGAAATTTCTCCATTTGCTCATCAATTAAACTCAGTGCTGTCTAGAAGAAATTATTGAGATAATATTTATTTGTCATTTTTTGCCCGATGTGGGTGATCTTGAAGGAGCCATTGCATCAGTATAAAATCTCTTTCTATAAATGTATAAAGCATAAGATCATCTCTTACTGTTGATTAGATGCAATGTTTCCCTCCTCTTCTCCTTAAATAGATGCGTAATACACAGCAATCAAGCACTTTCTGATTTGTTAGTCAGTAGCTGCAGGGGGAGATTCTGCAACGCATGCTGGAATAATGGCGGCGTGAAAACCACATTGCAAGAGCTGATTATCAGATTTAATCTGACAGCTGGTCTCTTTTCTTCAGAGACAGGGCTTGAAGTGATACACTATGCAGGTCATAAAGTTAGAGATGTAACAGGTTCTGGAAGAATGTTCTGTTGATTTTAAGATGAAATATGGCCCCAAACTGAATTGAATTATAAAGACTGAGAGATCATCAGAATATTTCTCTCTGCAATGTTAACTTGCACATACCCACCTACACTTCAATACTTTTGTTTAATTACCTTCTTTGTCCAAATAAATAATAGTTGACATCAAATTGTCAAGGCTTGTCTCTTAGCGTGGTGCAAGTAGCCCCTGCTGGTAGATTTCATAACTACACCACTGATACTGTACCTCTCTGCAGGTATTATAGCTCTTCTTGGTTGATATTGTAAATTACATAAGGTTTCTTGCTAGAATTGTTCAGTTAAATTTTAACTTTAAAGGTTTTTAGAGTCATCTTTAAGGTCATTTCCATATTGACTTACATGTTGCCTGGCTTGACACTGACTGCTGAATTTCAGCCTAGAGTGGGCTCTCGTGTCTACAAGAGAAATCATTCATGCCTCTGTGCTATAGCTTGTAATAGGGAAAGAGAGGAGGAAGACATCTCCACATTCAGACTTGACATTTTGGTGTCTGCAGGGCAGGTCAGTGTTTCCTCTGGGACACCGGACCACATGGAACACATTTCACAGCGCACTGGGCTAAAAACATGATGTAATGTTTGAGGAGGTGGTGAAGATGATAGAGATAGATAGATAGATAGATAGATAAAGATAAAGAATGGAAGATAGAATATATGCGATAGATACTACATAATGCAATATACACTATATGATGCAATAGATGATACATCATGCTATATTTGATAGATAGATAGATAGATAGATAGATAGATAGATAGATAGATAGATAGATAGATAGATAGATACTAAAATATATTCTAAAACACAGTAGGCAATATAGGACAGACAGACAGACATGGACATAAATGTTTGGCTCAAAGTGGTTTGACACAAGTACTGCATGTGGCATTTAGGTAATAATTGTTTTCTGTTGTAATAGATGGCTTTTGCCTTTAGGTGATGTTTGACCATTTGTTTGACTACACGGACAAGGTGAAGGAAGTGAAGGAAAAGCAGCCAGCAGTTTAAAAAGCATCCAGGATTGTGCAGAGCCAAGTAGAGGGTGACTACTTTTTTGAAGAAGAAGTATAGACATGTTTTGGTCAACCTGGTCTCATAAAAATTCATACCTCTGTGCACTTTTTAGCGAGGCTGTTTTTACGCACCTTACTGCACGTTTCGCCACAGTTTCAAAGAGAAATGTTCACTGAGATGGTGGGCTATAGGAAAACATAGGTTAAATACGTGAACCCTGGCACGTTTGTATTATGTTGATATAGGCATGTATTGCTGTGTTTTTATTACGTTGCTTCAGGAACGTATAGCGGCGGTTCAGAATTCAAATATCCGGGGACCGTAATTAAAAATGTATGCTCTATCGTGTTGGAAATATGCCCTACATCAAACCCAACCCTTAAACCTACCCGATAGATTTTTTTAACAAATGCAAAACTTAAAAACGTAGTTGTTGAACAACCATGCTATTTGAATAAAAGGCATCCGATTTACTGTTCTAGTGTTCATTTAGTTACTCGCTTCTCAAGTACGTCTCCGTACTGCAGTCATAATACGTTCAAAAACACTCCCCGCATATTAATATTGTTTTAAGTCATAACATGATATTTTCAAGCAATTGTGTATCCGAGTTTTATTTCGCTGTCTCTCTATTTTGGAAAACTTATTGGTGTCTCTCTAAAAAGTGCACCAGGTACATAAATTCCATGAGACCAGGGAGGTTTTGGTCTCTATATAATGAGCTTCCATACTGTTATTTATTAAAGCAGTATTTTTCTGTAAAGCTTCTTTAAAATCCATTGTCCATTGTAAAAATTGCTGATATAAAAATGACTATTCTTAAATGTGGACAATAGTAATAGCTAAGCTTGAGAAGGTGTGATCAAACTGGACTGATACTGCAAGCATATAAGCTCAAGCGAGCATACAGAAACAGTAATAATCAGTTTACATTAAACATATTAAGCACTATTTTAACAGTTTGACCTTTTTTTCTTTCAAGTCATAGTCCGTGTAAGTGAGCTTGTGTTCCTCCAGCACTAGTTTCTTATCATTATAGCTCATCTGACTTTCCACACAGTAATCCCCGCTCATACATAAGGCTTCACCCATGAGTAGCATCTCATTAGTAGCCATTGAGACTCCCTGACGGTCAGTCTGTGACTCCGAGCAACATGATTTTTTCTATTTTGGGCCGGAATAAAAGGGGATCATAATGATTTTAACTGATGGAGGCAATTAGCAGAGAAGTGCTGACAGCGGTCTAGCGGGCAGTGCTGAGAACAGCGTGTTAACATCGCCATCATGAAGCTTATAAAATTACTCCTTTTAAAAGGCTCACATGTATGTGTTCTAGGACCCTGCAATTGTGGCCATCAATTTTAAGATGATAAGTGTGACAGGTGGGGTTTGTTCAGTCTCTGGCTGAATTAAATAACTGAGCTTTGGAGTTTTGGGGCTGACTTTCATGCAGGATTGACTTATGCATTTCTGCTTAAAGGTGAAGACCCAACTCTGTGTATGCTTTGCAAGACCCACTTTCCATGCAACATATTTTATTGGACTGTCCAGCTTTTATTGCTAGTAGACAATGTATTTATGTAGAAAGCTCACTTAAGATCCTTAGTATTGATATCATTTGTAAATGTAAAACATATTTTACATTCTTAATTGTTGTATTTTTCTTTTTGTATGTTTTTTTGGTTTAAGTGGGCTTAAGCTTTCTTTTCTTTATTGAAGAGTGCTTGTAATATACCTTTAATTTTAGTATACCATTTAATATATAGCTTCTCAGTTATTATTAGATGTTAGAAATATTGATTATATTGAAAGCAATATTGCACAGTAAGGCTAAACAAGGAAACAAGCGCTGTAATTGATAGTGAATGCACACATGTACCTTTTCATGGTGACATTCAATCAGAGTTTTGGGTTTCACTCTGTTAACTGATAATGCAGATTATTTTATCTCACCGTTCGTTTGCATATCTCCAGTAGAGTCGCATTTCACGGTTTGAGCATGGTTATATTTTCACCCAGCTGAGGATATGTCAGGACACTCAATATTTCTCTCTCAACTCTAATAAGGAATTCCTTGCAGTTATTACTAGAACTGATTGATGGCCACAGATCGTAAATTAAAGATATTTGCTTTAATAACTGTCCCTTTGAAACTACCCACTCAATAAGTGCTAGTAATAATATGATATCAATCCCGGAAGACATTTACGAGAAGGCATCCTTCGCTGAAGGAGACGAGGCGAGAGATCTATTGTGAGAGATGCTCCGAAGGGTTTGTGGATTTCTCGGGTTGTTGGTTCCCTCTCTCTCTATATTAGTTTCCACCACACCTAATTACCTGCTAATTACCCACAATAAGTGAAATTGCATTTTTTACATTTTACTTGCGCAGTTTTTATAATGAATTCTATTAGTCGTCCGTGTAGGCAGTTTATAGCATGCAGTGCCTTAGTGTAAATAATTCACATAATAAACGTTCAAAGAATATATGTTTTTTTGTTTCTTTAAGTAAAACACTATATTTAATTTAATTTTAATGAATTGTATTTTCTGGTTCACTCTGGAAATGTTGCACTGGAATGTTAAATTAAATTGAGGCAACTGAATTCAGAAAGCAGGTTTCAACCATAATATTAGCACCAAATTTTGCAACCAGTGTGACTCCACAATAAAAATGAATTTGTCTTATTTCCAGTGTTGATTCTACATAATATATCAATATTGAGTCCTGTATTTTTGATGTCAAATTTCTATGCGTATGCCTTAAAGGGTTGTATCCCCTGGATGCAGAATCTTACACCATAAGCCTCTCAGTTTGCTCAGAGAACATCTGTATGCTAGTGTACTCCTAAAATAGAGTAGATATACAGTACCCATTTACATTTTAAATGTCTTTCTCTTCCCGGAAAATGAACCAAAAGTATTGATGACTCATCTTGTACACTGCAATTACATTTTACCCAGCATACAGCAGCCTTTTGAGTCAGAGTTGCTTAGAAATGGGAATTACCATGAATCTACATAATAGCACATGTTAGACTAACAACTTTGCCTCAGATTTGGTCCCAACAAGCCTAAAAGAGTCTGAACAATTTCTTGTTGAACAGTGCTACTGATCGGTTAAGGGTCTGCAAGCTCCCAGCATGCATTACTGCATGTAATTACTGTTGAAAGATTATTGTTGTGCTGTTTGCTTTAATTTTTTTTCCCACCTTACTGCAGTCTTGGCGTCCCTGAGTGAGACAATGTTTGAGTCTGAGACTAAGATTTCAACTCATGCTTCGCTCTTAATTGTCAGTTTTGCAGTGATTAATTTAGCATATCTTACATGCAGTCTAATCCCTGTCTGGTGACCCACAGTGACCAGTGATACTACTAGAAAAGTGATGCTGGTTAAATTATGCAAAACTAAATGTTCAGGGCCAGGGAGCGATGCGGTGTTCTCAAATGTGAATTAATTATGACCAGCAGCTACCATACAGTAGGTTAATGACTCTTGAACATACCTCAGTTAAAGTAATTTAGACTATTAAGAATTCATAATTGTAATATTTCACCTCTGGCTGGCGGCAGCTTTGCTCAACACTCTTTGTAATTTGTCCGATTAACAATTAGTACTTGCAATATTTCACCTTTACCCGAAACGGCGTAGTTGAATGATTGAGAGCTAGTCATGGAAGGTTTTGTGATGTTTTGGTTGATTGACTTGGAAAAGTAACACCTTATGTGTTTGTTATGGGTGATTTAATAATTACAGTTTGATTTTTTGATGAACCATCCTAAAATATCGCCTTCGGAGATAGATCCTTCAAATCTAAAAGTTGCATTT
Source organism: Ptychobarbus kaznakovi (assembly GCA_027422405.1). Classification (NCBI taxonomy): domain Eukaryota; kingdom Metazoa; phylum Chordata; class Actinopteri; order Cypriniformes; family Cyprinidae; genus Ptychobarbus; species Ptychobarbus kaznakovi. The sequence goes on along the minus strand of CM049800.1, from coordinate 4,242,743 downwards.
GAAAACTTCTAAAAGAAATGACCATTTAATACAGGCCAAGTAATGTTGTATTTGGATCATGCACTATATTTTATGTCATTCTGGATGGGAGCGAGTTTGTTTATTTCAGTTCATGGGCTGTTTCCTTTCCGCCTCAGTCTGTAGACGACAGCACAGGAAGCTGATTGGTGTTGTTTGTTACCACGGCAGCATGTGTGATGACATCTCCCCTGTCAGTCATGTTTTGCAGGCTCAGAGGAGAGTGTATGTGTTTGTGTGTGTACGTGTGCATATGTGAGATATAAAACACTACTGACACTTTGAGGGTGGGGACAGTGTGCTATTTAGAGCAAACATGACTGTAGAGAGGCAGGATGCATTCGGAACGAACATGTGGGAAAACCAACACTGATTTCTCTGCTCGTGTAGGTATTAGGCTGAATATGGCTCTAAAATGACAAAAAGCACTATAAAAGTAGTCCATTTAAGTAGTTTTTGTGCACATATGTTTCCTTCGAAATCATAATTTAATTTATTTTATCAGCTTTGGGACTTTTGGACTGGCTAGAATCCACCATACTGTAATATTAAACCTTTATAAAGAATGTGTTTATGTTTCACACCGTAATTATTTTCTCCCATTATTTTCCAATAGCGTCAGATGCTGTGATGCGAATGCTATTCAGGAAAGCCTCTGACCTTGGATGCTCCTCTAATGGATGGGGAAAGTAACTAAATATTGAAGCTATCATCTAGAAAGCAGTACAAAACAAGAACACCCAGACAGGCAGGTGTAATAAAAGTCTCAGAAGTGAGAAAAGTCGAGAAAATTCTCCCTGAATAAACTACGGAGCAGCCAGGGCTGCTATATATATATATATATTAAAATGTATATTTAAGCTCTAATAATAAAGAGTAAACAGTGTGCCTATGGACTTTGTATTACAGCACCTTTCATAACTCGCAACTTACTGCCACCTTAGGATGAAAATACTTTGGATTTCTTATTTGCAAATCACTTTGGGTAAAACTATCTTCTAAATGAATAAATGGTAATATGCCTAATATAATTTACAGTATTTCGCCATTTTGAAATTATTGGTCAATAGCTATGCCTACTTGGGTGATAAACAGAAATATTAGCTCTCCATGGTGTTAGTTTCAGAACCTTCCAACATCCTTTTAAAAATATTTTAATAAACCATTTTATTTATTTATTTAGAATAAACAAAATGTATTTTAAGTTCAGCATACAGTATGTTTATTTATTTATTTAAGGAAATGTTACTTTAAGCTAATTTAAGTTCATTATACTGTCTGTGATTGTTGTAAATATAATAATACAAATAATTAATTATAATAATATTTAAATAGTTTTGTCCTGCATACAGTGTTCCCACAGACACTTTACTTATTTAATGTCTTTGTATTATATAACAAACCAAGTGTCAATTATCTTAAAAAAATATATAAATACATAAGTAAATAAAAAAATGGCACTTGGTTTGATATCTTATTTAGTGCAAGGAAATGCATATACATTTAAATTTTCATTGTATAAATTGAAATTATAGTGGCCATCGTTCACTTCGCTAGATTACTGGTTATTTGTCATATAAAATAGCTGCTAGTCATAATTAAACAATCAATTTGCTAAATTATTATAAATTCAAAATTGCACCTATGAAAGCAAACTGCATGCAATTGATGGATTGAAAGTTGCGTACTCCCAACTCTTTCTGCCTTTCTCCAGACTTAGTGGCATTTCTGAAATGCTGTAATAGCAGTATTCCTCACCTTTACTTTCATCCACCATTTGCCGAGTGCGTGTCAAACGGTGACAGCGACTCTATTAGTTTCATGGTGTTGCTCTTTTTCACAACAGCTGAAATGTAATAACATTCAGAGACCATTGACTGAGATAGGTGAATGATTCCTCAAGGGAGGACCATTAAACAGGGGCAGCCTTTAATGGTGCAATGTAGAGATGGATGGTGTTGGACAGAGGTTCATTTGAGCCCTTGGCCGATGTGTTCTGAATCTGTCAGCTACAGCAATCTGTCACCAAACCTTTGGCTTGACCACTATGTGCACCCTGGTGTCTGGGAAAGGATACAGCAGGGGAAGGAAAGAGAGCCAGGGAGATCTTTTAAATGGAGACCGCGATGATGAATGATATTTACAGAGGGAGACTGGTAAGCAATGATCTGTGGAGTATTTTGGAATCACTATCCCTGCCTCATTAAGCGGTGCGGTTACGTGTTGGCCCAGATTGCGAATCAGCGAATGTAATATTGCTCAAACTGTTTAAGCATTCATGTAAATACAGATTTGTTGATTATTGCATTATGGTGATCTTGCATATTAGGAAAAGATCACTAATTTGTTTTTAAAGAGAAACAATGCCAACGGATGATAATGATAATGATAATGATGCCACTGGTGATGTCTCGAGGCATCATCAGCGAAAATGGATTTATTAATAATGTTGACTTGTGCTTAAAGGGGTGTAATGTTTATTTGCAGAAGACTGTCTGGGAAATGAAAGGACTGTACCTTGAATTTGTAATTAGCACAAATATTAAGATTATTAAGAGGGTCAGTCGAAGACCAGGAAAAAATAATAAAAACAGGGAAATTTACCAATTTTGTAATGTAGATTTTAGTCTGTCAATTCTACAACTTTGTGTTACATTTTTATATTATTTAAACATTCTAAATAAAAGCATTTGCAGTACTTATGGACATTTTGACCTTACTGTGTGTTGTGAACATTATTTTTAACCTTTCTGTGACAATTCATATAGTGAAATCAATGATTTAATATATTATTATATTTTAATAATTGATTATTAGATATTTTTCCTCTCACAGGTGAGATTTTCTATGATTTATATATATATATATATATATATATATATATATATATATTTAATATGAATTAAATAACATGTTATATATTAAATAATGTATAATGAACGGAAATTCATTAGGGGTGGCACGGTACACAGATGTCACGGTTCGGTACATACCTCGGTTCGAGGGTCACAGTTACAATTTTAAAAAAGTAACAAAAGTGCTTTATTAACTCCTCACCTACAGTTCCTGCCGGCCCGAGACTCGAACTCGCAACCTTTGGATTACGAGTCCGACTCTCTAACCATTAGGCCACGACTTCCCCTTAATTTGATTTCGGTACAACAGGAAAAAAAATCATCACAAACTTTTCATTTTTTTAACAGACAGTAGTACAAATTACAATTTACAAAAAGCACAATGTTTTGTTTTCATTGTGAGTGTGCACAAATAAAAGCAGACCTTTATACAGTGATGCATTATTAATAAGACAATAAGTGTTTAAAGTTGATTCTGCTGGTATAAGGAAACAGTTGGTATCGTAAGGCACACACACACACACAACACACACACACACACACACACACACACACACACACACACACAAAACATCATCAGTTCCAGCATTGCTAACTTGACAGGACAGTTGGTACTTTATCAAAATAAAATACAGTGAATCTGTGTCACCGTTGGAGTGTCACCATCATTTAACGTAACGTTACATCATAAATAATAGTTTAGCATTCAGATATGTTACATCGCAAATATGGAAATATTATGGAATATTTGGATTTGTGAATGAGAGAGGTAGGATACACGAGCACAAAGCTCCATTTGGCAAACTGTTGAGTGTGCAAGCCTTTAAAGTATACTGTCCTTTGTCAGTCCATGTGAGAGACGCGTTCAGAATCAACACATGGTCACTGTCTAGGGGGCTTTGTTTTCAAGTGGGCAACTCCTGGCATTCGCTGTTCTTCTGCTGGCGGTTATCAAACAGCGTTGCATTACTGCGGGCGCCCCTTCTGGATTGGGGTGAATTGCCTGTATTCGTTTTAAGGCCTCATGCACCGAACCGAGAGGTCCGTACTGTGACGGATCGGTACGAATACATTTATCGTGCCACACCTACAATTCATATTGTGAAATCCATTATTTAAAATATTATAATAATTTAACAATTTATTATTATTATCAGTTATTCTTTCCCCTCACAGGTGAGATTTTCTATGATTTAAAAATTTTTTTTTTACTAAACGTTGTGACTATCTAATTTTATTATGCATATTATTTTGATATGCCTATTTTATATTCAGATTTTTATTTATTTTATAAATGTATTATACATTTACATTTATGAATTGCTATAAATTGCCTGTTATATATTAAATAATGAATCATATATTAAATAATATTTATAAATTATAAAATTACAATATATTAAATCTCATCTGTGAGGGTGAAAAAATTATTCAAATTTGGCCCAACATAGCCAAAGACTTTCAGACTAGACAGCCAATATACAGTGCAGTACAGTTCCTACCATCAAAAGGAAACGGTTATCATTTTCAGGTACTCATGCGTGTTTCTATTGTGTGCTTTTCAATTTCTGTTTACACCAGCTTGAGGTTTTGGACCTCTGCCCAGACTCACTCCTGTTTTGGGAGTGTTGGATATTAGCCTTCGCTAACCACAGAGGTACTTTAGCTGTGTTTGTGTGTTGTTGCTGTTTTTCAGTAGAACCTGAACGGCCGTATCTTACAGGCGCAAATTTGCTGTCATCGCCCCAGCCCGGGCTTTCCACGGCTCACTGGTTATCAGAGTGCATCTTATGTCAGGGAAAAACACAGTGTATTTGTGTCAAAGATCTGACCCGGTAAAGAACATTTGATGTGACATCTATTCATTTAGACTTTTTAGAGACCCTCTCGCCCCTCCCCGCACCAAACACCTCTGATCAGGTAACCAGTGCGGCGTCGAGACGGAGCGTTTGATCTTCCATTTCTGCAGCCCGCAGATGGCTAGCTCTCCTATCGCCTCATAACAATTTCATAAGTGACTTGCTGTAAATTGCCATGGCGATGGAATGGTAATTGGGTTGCCACTCTGCTTCACTTTCTCTCTCTGGTCAAAGAAAAAAAAGGGAGAGGAGCATTTCTCTTTCTTTTCGCTACAGTCACACTGAGTAATAAGTGTTAGGACAGACGGAGTGAAAGTGAGCTTGATCACAGAGTCGAGGAAAAAGAGTGCACTCATTTCCTGCTGCGCATCTTGGAGAATGTGCTAGTAATGTGCTACTCCGTGCAGTTTACTGAACAGCGTTTTTGGTGCTGCCTCTGCTGACCACCCATAATCATCTACAAATATGGCTTGACGTATTTTGATCAGTTGTTGAAGTTTGATGCTTTGATGGATCTTAGTCTATAGGCATAGGTTATATTCATGGAAAATTCATTCTCAAAAACATTTCTTATTATTATCAATGTTGAAAACAGTGTTGTTCTTATATTTGTGGAAACCATGATACATATTTTTTTCAGAATTCTTTGAATTGAAATTTAAAAAGAACAGCATTGATTTGAAATAGATTTTTAAGTAGCAATGTAAAACGAATTTAATGCAACCCATTTCATTTAATTTAATTAAATCGTTGCTGAATAAAATATGTATTTCTTTCCAAAGGAAAATATATATAAATAAATATATTAAAGGTAGTGTACATGTAAGTTATAAGAGAAAATCTGTTATTATTATAATTATTAATGTGTGTTATCATTATTTATTTGTGCTATCTATATTTATTTATGTATGTTCAACAGGACATAGCCATTTTCACAGGAAAACGAACATGCTTATTGTTTACTTAAATTACTTAAAAATGCAAATTGTTAACAGTTAAAGCTCAAAAAAAGAAATTGTGACCATTTATTCTATAGATTAGGATTATTGTTGTTATTATACAGTAATTAATTAATTAATAATAATAATACAGATTCTTTTCTTTTTAGTTTTTCTTGTCAATAATTTTCTTTTTAGACTATTTCAGTCTTATTTTTGTGTACCAATACTTTGATTTTCATTATTGTGATGCAGCGCTAGGTTTTTACAGCTAAGTGCAGTTGACATGTGAAAAGTGTGACTTCTGTGTGCTTTTTAGATTGTTTTTTTTCTTTTTTTAAGCTAATGTCTTTTGTGGATGTGCCCGTGTGCTCTGGTCAGTACACCATTAATGAATACTTCATGATGTTATTTAACTCTCGGATGACTAAATCAATATTACCCTTCCTTCTTCATTGAGCATAGAACATTCATGGAGGAACAGATGGTTCTTTACAGCCGTGAAGAGTCAGTCCGTCTTGAACGTATCAGACTCTGTACATCATGCAATGCGCGCGCACACACACACACACACACACACACACACACACACACACACACACACACACACACACACACACACACACACACACACACACACACACACACACACACACACACACACACACACACACACACACACACACACACACACACACACACACACACACACACACACACACACACACACAATCCCTGCTCCATTGAACCGGTGAGGCTGATATTGTCTGTCAAGCGCCTTGGGTTGGAGAGACTTCCAAGGCTCTGGTGATGAATGTGTGCTTGGCTCCAGAATGAACCTACCGACTTCATGAATGCTTTAATGAATGCTGTTAAGCATGTTGCAAATCTGTATCTTCCAATCAGTATTTGGATGCTTCAACCTTACTTCAAAATATCAGTACATTTGGAAGAAGTTTCTGCTTTTTAAAAATAAACACCAAATTATATAATGCGATGACATTTAACATTTAACACTGGTTTAGTACTTTGTTGTGATACAGGTTTAAATCAGGTCTCCAATGGTTTATTTTTTTTCTTGGTTAAACAGACTCTGTGAACTGTAGTTATTAGCTTTGAGGCTGCAAACAGAGCTTTGCGTTGAAACGTATGAGAGGAGTTAATAGATATGAAGAGGCTTTGTTATTGCTCATGAGTTATTGTTGCCTGTCACATGAAACGAAAGCAGACTGTACCGTTAAGGACATCTCTTTATGCTTTTGTTTAGCATGGCAACATAATAGCTGTTTTGATGTGTCCTCGGCAAATGACGGTTTAATCATTTGTTTTTACTACAAGGTATATGGTGATATTTAGTCATCCTTTGCTTTAACGGTTAAGCACCTCGCTCTTATTTGTTCATCCAGCGTCTCCATCACAGTGTTTCTGGGTGGAAAAACAACCTTTGAATAGCAATTTTGTGAACACAATGTCTGTCATCTCTCTCTCTTCCACCAAAGCAGAGGGTGGCTGTGTTATGCTAATTCAATAGGAGCTTAGTAGTAACATTTTATATGTCTTCTCTCCTTTTTTGTTATTCGTCAATATGTTCGCTGACTATTTGTGGAAAAAGAGCAGCTCGGCTCCAAAAAAGCCCATAAATGACAGACTGAAAAAGCACAGAAGTAAGGCATAAAGGGGAAAAATGCCTGCTTAATGCTCACACTTGCATCTGAGGCAGCAATCTGTTCTGTTTTATTTTTAAAATGGCCTTTACCCTTGTGGAGAATGTCACACATCTCAATGTTAGATGATTTTACCCTTCAACTCGCATTAATGAGAAACTGCATGGAGACTCTTAGATCCTAACCACATCTGACAAGTGCCAGCAACATTTGCAAATCCTGTGAAATAACCATATGTTTGTCATTGCTTGAAAGACTTTTTGGGCTGTTGGAAAAGCCATATGTTTGTTTTTTTAGCTTTATTGTATTTGGAAAGGTGTTTGATATTTCTAAGCAAAAGTATCTGGACAAATTTTCCACGCTTAAAATATTATGAGTATCAATGCATTAGATCAAATAAAAGTTCCTTTTTAATGGGTCATGAACCCCCCGGTTTGAGCACCTGTTTGTTTTCACCACATTTTTGGTGCGCTGCGGAGTGGAGGGAGAAGACAACACACAGCTTCGTGTTCAGACAGTTTCATTTCGCTCCCATTGAGTTAAAATCACAAATACATGCACAGCCATTTGCATCTGTATAGAAAATATATGAACGTTGAACCTCAAATACATATTAAGGCTTATTTTGCACCATATACAGTATATAAGCCTTTTGATGGGTTGATGGTTTGTATTTCAAAAGCCTAACCCTTGTTAGCCATTTTTATTTTTAATGTTAATTGTATTTCAAAAGCCTAGTAACCATGTGACCAGCACTGACTTGAATGTATGTAGATATGTGTTATTCTGAATTGTCTGTTTCTACCTAAATAAAAACTAACTAAACAACTAATTAAATAATAAATACTATATGTAATAAATAATATATATATATATATATATATGTGTATATACTATATATATGTGTGTGTATGTGTGTGTGTGTGTGTGTGTGTGTGTGTGTGTGATTATATATATGTATATATAACACTGTTATGACACACACACACACACTCTTTTTTGATCCACTTCAAATGTTGACTACTGTATGTCAAATAAGCTCCTTTTATTTTGCCTTCTGCCATGTAGCTAATCCCAAACTAGTTTTGATGCGTTTATCATCCATCTAGTTCATCCATATCCTCACAGTGTTCATTGGGATGATGGTGCTTGTCAATGTGGGATCAATGGATGGGACTGTGGTGTTGAAAGCAGTGCCTAAGAGCCATGCCAGCTCCCATTACTGTTAGCACCCGGATTGCACCCCCTCCTGCTGCTTTGGCAGACGTTCCATGACTCTGCCAGACGACCAGCCTGCACACCTTAACTAAGTGAAACATATCGATCGTAGCTATTGCAAGTCCTTGGAAATTTTGCACTGATGTCCAGAGAAAGACACAATGCCTGCTTAGAAAAGGTCTCACATCAGTCGAGTATACAGAGCCAAGAAGTAACTGTTTAATTATCTTTGTTGGTCCTCGGGCACCTTGCTAAACACTGCCCACTTAATCTTCACAGGAGCCGATCGCTCACATACACACACACACACACACACACACACACACACACACACACACACACACACACACACCACACAACACACACACACACACACACACACACACACACACACACACACACACACACACACACACACACACACACACACACACACACACACACACACACACACACACACACACACACACACACACACACACACACACACACACACACACACACACACACACACACACTGCCTATATATTTGGTTGGCTTGTTCATGACCTTGGTGAAAGGGTTATGGTTTAATCAGTAGTTCGCACTGTTTCTCCTGAGAGAAGCTTTACCACAGCAGGTCGAGGGCTGATCCGAGATCAGGTGCTCCTGTGTTGGTGCTGATCTCTGTGGCTGTGCCAAAAACATTCTGTTCCAAGAACACAACTTTGTTTCACGAATTTAATTTGATTTCAGCGTGACCTCGAGTCAAGGAACAGATTTTGATCAGTGCCAAACATAGAAACTGTTAATTTTCACTGCCAAAATTAAAAGCTTTTGAGTTTTCACAGAAGCTTTTTAGTGCATAGATGATATAATTTACATTTATTCACTTGGCAGACACTTTTAACCAAAGCAACTTGCATTTCACTCGAGGTACATAATTATGTGTGTTCTTTGTGTGTTCGATTGAATCCATGACACTGGCATAGCTGGAGTGTTTTTTCTTCTTCTTAAGACCTTGCTGTACCCATTATTTTCAATGGTTTCTAAGAACAGTGTGAATTATTCATTTTAAGATTTTTATTTTTAAGAAATTACCTTCTTTTTCTAATGATTTATTAATTGGTGAAAAATACTAAAATAGGATTATGGGGAAAAAGTTTATTATTATAATAATAATAAAACATATTTTTCAAAATATTCAAATTCAATGTGTTTTTGTATTTATTCATTTTTTATTATTATGTGAATATAGAAATATGTTAAATGAATATACATTTAATTTCAGCAGTTTTTATACATGTGCTTTTACTTACCTTTACATTAAATTGTGTTGTATCATATGTATGCTTTATATCAGCCACCCTGCTCAGATATCGCCATGAGCATCAAACAAGAACTAATTGAGTAGAAATATATTGTTAAAAGCGTTTTGTGAATTCAACCCCAGGTTTGCATTGGGTTAGGTCTGGTTTTTTTGTCAATATTTGGTTTTAAGTGTAATCTTAAGTCATCCATCCAGGAGCAGTGAATGGTTCTCTGTTTTCTACTTCTCTGTCAACTCTGAGAGAATTAAATCAATCTTAATCAATCTGCATATTTTTTAACATAATCATAATCAAAATGTCACACCAGTAAATGTATGCAACTGTTATTTAGCATTGTTTAACTAGACTTTTCAATGCTCAAAGCATTTTTCACATCGCTGCTCTACCAGTGAAGCCAAACACAATGTTAAACTCCAGCTTGTGTAGTAACCCATCCCAGTTTGTGTCTCTGATAGATTTTCACAAGCACTGTGCGGTTGGAAGGTACACAAATAAAGGCGGTAATGCACATTGAATGAGTCAAAGCAATCATTTTCTATAAGCTGTTGGAACAAATTCCACCATTGAATATTCAATTTGCATCCGCTAAACTTTTTGAAATTAACTTTGGCCGTGGGGCTGAAAGATAATCACACAAAGGGGGTTCAGCCCTTCACCTGCCGGCGTTTGCATCGGTAAATCTCTGTTTTTCTTTCCCAAGCCCACAATCGGCCTGCCGCTCGACAGAGCCTTTTGTGCGCACGTTAAAAGCTCTTTATCGATTGGAGGCAAAATGTTTTTAATGTTGTTGATGAGATTTTGAGATTGGCCAGCTAATGGGAAAATGGAGGCCCCTTTTTCAATCAATTTTAACTCGAGTCTTAAATTGAAAATCTTTACCAATGCAATTAAGTCTGATTTGAAAGGTACACTAAAACGTTCAAAATGTTTTTATACGCTTTTTCTTTTTTAAACTCCTCAATTTAGAGCTTCAGAATGATGTGTGAATACACACTTTTAAATGCTAAGTAACGTCTCTCCCCGCTGTTGTTCAGCCATAGGTGAAGGGTAAACAAACAAAAAAAATGAATAAATAATTTGCCTGAAAGACCCTTATAGATGCATCAAGGTCCATGATTATTAATTAACCGTTTTACTTGTAATTACTAAAGTGATTCATTAAACCCATCCAGCTGATCACAGGGAACGTTTTCTTCTGATTTCTGATCTGAGACAAATCAAACTGCTTGCATTAGCATTAATTAAATTGTATGCTGCCTCTACGTCAACAAATTCATTTCCATGGCAGCCACCGGCAGCAACAGAATATACATTAGTGCCTCATCATTTCCTTTGTCGGCGAGGAGAGTTTGAAACAGCTGGCTGATTTTAATAGACTCGGTGTCCTTGTTGTTTTTCCTCAGTACACGTCAAAGCGGGAACCTGTGAGGTCATTGCAGCCCATCGTTGCTGTAACAAGAACAAAATCGAGGAGCGCTCCCAAACTGTCAAGTGTTCTTGCTTCCCTGGGCAAGTTGCTGGGACAACAAGAGCGGCTCCTTCCTGTGTGGACGGTAAGACATCTGTGTGTGTGTGTGTGTGTGTGTGTGTGTGTGTGTGTGTGTGTGTGTGTGTGTGTGTGTGTGTGTGTGTGTGTGTGTGTGTGTGTGTGTGTGTGTGTGTGTGTGTGTGTGTGTGTGTGTGTGTGTGTGTGTGTGTGTGTGTGTGTGTGTGTGTGTGTGTGTGTGTGTGTGTGTGGTTTATGCTGTTTGAGTCTGTTAAGAAAAGTAGTTTATTATTTACGTTATACTTGATAGATAAAATATTATACTTTTTATATTATATTTTCAGTATAACATTCATTTAATGCGTTAAAAATGAATATTACAAATTAATTATATTATTTAATAGATGATTACAAAAAAATATGTGGTGGTACGGTGATGTTTTCAATAAACATCAAGGAATACCATGCTACTGTAATGTTGCATGTCTAAAAAACATTTTAGTAGCATGGTATAGTTTACAGTAGAAAATACACAGGAAGTAACTTGTTGCTTTTGCCTGATTTATTATTTTAAGGATTAATGCTCTTAAATGAAACCCTCTTTATCTCAGTCTCATCTCTCTGGGCTGTCACTTCTGAGTCAGGGTCCGTTTGAGTGTGACACCGTCATCTTGCTGTTCGCTCGAGTGCAGCATGGGCTGCTTGTCTAATAACATGTCAGCGGCCCCCTCACTGGACAGGTCAATCGATCTTGATCTTCTTTTCTGCCCTCTAATGCATCTGACAGGTGCTGCCACCCCCTGCTGAGCACCGAGACCACAGCACATGATTCTACCTGCTGTACGAGGACAAAAGCCTCTACACTTAAGACTGAAAGACACTTGACCTCTCTACGCTGTTTTTATGCTGTAGATTGGGTCTACATACTGTGGGTATAGTGAAAGTCTGACACAACATTGGAAATCTGGGATTTTTTTTAATGTCTTTTCACTTATTTGTTGATAATGTAATTGGTATTGAAACAAAAATTCACTAGTGGATAATTGCTTGCTATTAAATACACGTTTTTACTTTAAAAATATAATAAAGTAATTTTTAAATATAGTATAAAGAATATTAGTGGTGGCCAATTACCATGGTTTAATCATAGTAAAAATAACTGTAGCAACTTTGGTAGTTTTGTAATGTGTATACATATTGAACTATACCTGTATGTCTAAATAAAAAAAACATCACATTGTTTTTTCCGTGTTTCCTGTATTTGCAATTGAAACAGAAAGTTTAAAGGGCTCATTCTTGGTTTTAACATCTCTGGTAGTCTTAATTTTTCATCAAAACTTGCTATCGCTAATTGCTAATGTTTTTTTTATTTGAAGAGAGGATATTCTCATTTTAGAAAGCATTTTATTGGCCACAAAATTTGCATATATCTCTATGTACAAGGTCATGAATATTTGTGCTCTATTTTCCTAAATGTATATTTGGTAAAAGTTTCACCCAGGATCATTAAAATAGTGTGCCTGTGGTGATATTTCTGCAGAATGAAATTATGTTTCTGCTTGCATGTTTTGTGGCACTTTAAATATACCAGAGGACTCCACATCAAAGTGCAAATCTGTACCAGGTGCGCTTCTGAGCAAGTTTACTACATCAGAAAAGCCATACATATGAACCTTGTAATGTCATGCAAACCTCAAAATATTTTAGTTTACAAATCGTGCGGTATGGTGCACTATTTTGAGGTCATAACATAATATTGTGCAAGGAATTACACAAATAATCTATTAAATCTATATAATAATAAATAAACTTATTAAACAGTAATCTGCCTCTGTAATCATACGTTGTGTGAAAAGGAATACAAGGTTTTGGTGTTTTAATGTCACTAGTGTTCATGTTAGCTGGAAGCTGCAGTCAATTTTATGTAGAAGTGCCCTTTTGGAAATTGTAGGTTGAGGTATGTTTTTCCATTCAGCCTAAAAGTTTATTTTATCACATAGTAGGATTCAGCTGATAGATGTGGACTTAAATCCACAAACTTTGATTTTGACATCCTGCGATCTTAAAAAGTTTATTGCTCCTTCCTCTCTGCCCCATATTAAAAGTGGAGGCCTCAAGCTTGACAATGTCTTCCTTCTGCTTCTCAATTCCCCTTAACCCTCAACACTGTGCCAATCCCCCAGACCGCAACTCTTGTCATCTTGACATGAAGGAAGAACTTTATCCCGAAAGATATACAGTGAGCATCGAGTCCACATCGGATTGATGGATTCAAACCTTCAGCTTTGAAACAAAGACCTCCTCCCAGACTAGCCTCATTGTTTTCGGGAGAAAGAGATACAGACATAGTTTCATTTCTTTTGACAGTGGACGTGAGCGAGATCTTCTGCGGTTTTCTCCATCTCTCAATCGTCATTGCTGCATCCTTCAAAATTTGGGCATGTTTCTTTCCCGTTTTGGCAGTTCCCACAGAGTGAGCGGAGTATTGAGATTCTCTCTTCTTTCTGTCTTCCTCTCTGTCTGCGCAGCTTCTATAGTAGCACAGAAGTGGTGGTGTCAGATGCAGCCGTGTATGGAGGGCGAGGAGTGTAAGGTGTTGCCGGATCTTAAAGGTTGGAGCTGCAGCACGGGAAACAAAGTCAAGACGACCAAGGTGAGAGGGAGCCCATCCAATTACAGCACAGTCGTATAGCCATCATAATAAAGTCAATTCCAGTTTGAGAAATGTTCCAGAATATCTGTAACAGTCAGACTGTACAACAATGATTCAAATAAACTGGGCTAATGCAGTGGGCTAGGTTATAAACTTAGTTAATATTTTTAATTATGGTACTGAAAATAAATATTTTAAAATATAATAATTTAAAATTAATAATTTATCATATATAAATATCACAATATTTAATAATAACAATACAAATAATACAAAAATGTAATAAACTATATGTTAATTATATTTTAAAATATATATAAACACATAATAATTAAATTTAAATATTCATAATATACAGTATGAATATAAAATATTAATAAAAATATCAGTTAATATACTGATCATTTTAAATTGGACAAATAGCACCTGAACAGTATTTAGTATTATAATATTATATCAGTATTATAATATATACCCCACATTTATAAAACTAAATACTAAAAACGTTTGAATTTACGTTTTGTAATCAAAAAATGTTTATCCTAATAATTGTAATATATATGTGTATTCTAGTAAATATACTGATCATTTTAAATTTGATAAATGTGACCCTGGACCACAAAACCAGTCATATAGCTTTCTATTGATGTATGGTTTGTTATGATAGGACAATATTTGACCGAGATACAACTATTTGAAAATCTGGAATCTGAGGGTGCAAACAAATCCAAATATTGAGAAGCTATTGTCCAAAAGTTGTCCAAACGAGGTTCTTATAAATGCATATTTATAATCAAAAATTATGTTTTGATATATTTATGGTAGGACATTTAAAAAATATCATAATGGAACATGATCTTAATATCCTACTTTATATCCTAGGTAATACTATCCTTTGGCATAAAAGAAAAATCGATCATTTTGACCCATACAATGTATGATTGGCTATTGCTACAAATATACTCGTGCTAATTTTGCCTGGTTTTGATATCATTTGATATCTGAAATTAAAAGCCTTCTACTAACTAGTGATAGCCATTGCTTCCATTCTTCCTCAGAATGCACTATCTTTCTGCTTTCCTCGACTGTCATGCTTTCAGCTTGTTTGTGGTCCTTGCATTTGACACGGTCTTTAAATAAAACACAAGGTCTTGGACCTTAGACAACTTTTATTGTGCAACAAAAGCCTAGACAAAAAAACAACAACACAATATGGCATTGCTTTTAGGAAAGTCAGTGCAGGGCAATGATGCGCTTCCGCAGGTTAATGTGAGTTATTGTTTTTATGTTTGCCGCCGCATGTTTGCGAGCCGCTGTGTATGTTCGGTTGACACGCAGGGCTTGTAGCCATCCATCAGACTGAGAAGTTTGACTCACCAAATGCCTGCGCTTCAGTCGAGTCCTCCATTATTCATGGCGCAGAGGGGTCTGCGTGAGGCAGACCTTTTTTACTTTAGCCCTGTTAATAATTCATGCGGCTGCACTCACGTCAACAGCAGGCAGACCTCTGAGGTGTTGGGAGCTACTCTCAAATCTGGGCTTGATTTTTGGGGCCCTCCAGGCCACCGTCCGTGGATATGGACATTCAATATAACGGCAAGAAAACATCCCAGAGATGATGAGGCATAATGGGATTGTTTAATCTGAGGTCTGATCTCTCTGATCATTACTTTTGAACTTTGCACCACATCCCTTGATTTAATTAAATTGACCATATAATGATTTTTTTTGCGATGTTCTGAAGTGCTAATTATGATTTATCTTTTTTAAATATATTATCCAAATTATAAATTGTGGTTGACAGTGGTTTGTTCTGAGAAAAAAAAGTGACGACAATTGTTGCGATAATGAACTTTCAAGATTCTATAACAATAAAAATTTAATTTCAAATTCTTAAAACCACAGCAAAGAATTAAGATACAAATTAATTTGTAAATGGGGGGAAAAGTTATCAAATATAACATGTACCACCATAGTTTTGGGGCCGGTACAATTTTTTAAGAAGTTTATACATTTATTCAGCAAGGGTACATTACATTTATAAAAAATGACAGTAAAGACACTATATTGCAAAAGTTTTTAATTTTAAATAAATCATTGGGATTTCTAATCTTTATAATGTATCACAGTTTCAATTAAGCAGAACAACTGTTTCTAGCATTGATGATAATAAATTATTTTTGAGAAATGAAGCTGAAAATTCAGCTTTGCATCACAGAAATTCATAATATATGAAAATATATTCAAATAGAAAACAGTTATTTTAAATTGTTATAATATTTCACAAGATTACTGTATTTTGGATTAAATAAATGCAGCCTTGTTAAGCATAAGAGACTTCTTTCAAAAACATCAAAAATTGTACCCACCCTAAACTTACCCTAAATCCTAAACGGTAGTGTAATGCAGTTTATATTATTGTATTATATTAACAAGTGCCAGCATATAATACAATATTGTGTATGTTGCTGAAAATATAACACAATAGAATAAAGTTTTGTGCCATATGACGAATTTTAGCAATATCCTGAGCTCTTTCCTTCATATTCTCAGTAGCTCAGTCTGAACTTGTTTCTGTTGAATTGGTGGTCTAGTGAGTCCATGTCTGAGCCAGAGAGGGAGGTAGGAAGTGAAGGAGACTGTGGCCAGGACACCTTCCACTTCATCTGTGTGTCTTCCGGCGTCCTGCTGGCAATGACCTGAAGGTGTAGATTACACTGGGCTTCCCTTAGCAGCCTGCCAGTCTGGCCTCATCCAGAACTATAGAGACCTGCCCTACCCTGGCCTCTGAACCCAGAGCCTTGCTTTTGTGTTTCGGAGCTGGAACAGGACCAGACTTGCATGCTAAACCCTCCCAGATCCAGAGGAGCTAGCGGTTCCGCTCCCTCCGTGTGCTGCTCTCTATTTCGGGCCGCTACCGCTGAGCTCATGCTGGTGGTGTGGTTAATGACACTTGTAGGTGACAATACAATGTGCCTGTGTGAGCATGTGTCAGTCCCCGTACTAACACCTCATGCCTTGGAGGAAACAATGAATAGAAATCTTTTCCATTTTTATAGCGCCAAAGGCCTTCTAATGATCAAGAGATAATTAGTTAACACTCTGTGATTGTTGTCGTTGTGTTATGATTATATATACTGAAGTGTTGTAATGTTTAGTCTACAGCGATGACACCTCACATTAACATTTCAGTGGGCAGTATGAAATCACTGTAGAAATGGCACAAACAAACAAATAAATGAATAAAACAAGTAGAGCTGCCCTCTAATAGTCGACTAACAGAAGAGGCTTTTTTTAGTCGCTTAGTCGAAGGGGAAAAAAAAATCCACAGCGAACTCACGCAGTCTGTAACGGCCAGATCGTTCACAGCCGGTATATGGTAATACAGTACATCGGGCAAGACATCCAATCATTGATCAACCTCAAATATTATCATCTAAAATATATATGTATTAGCAACTTTACATGGCCGCTCAATCTAATGTTAACCTAGACTAGAGAAATGTGTGGAAGCTGAACAGTAGCGTTCATTGCAGGACAGATGGAGGCGCCGGTGCGCTCACATACTCCAAAAATAGCTAAAATAGCAGGATAGCTAAAATACTCTTGTCATTTTTGGTCATACAGAAAAGAGTTATACATCTTTCGAATCTGTAAAGACTCTACGTTTATTTTTGTGCACTTACAATAACAACAAAACATTGCGCTTTTGTAAAATAATGAAAGAACACAGGATGCGCTTTCTGCCGTCTGAGTCTCTGTGAGCTTGAGCACAAAACTCAGAAACTCTGCGTATACTTGCCTTACAGATAGGAAAACATATCTATAGAGAGTGAAATGTCTACTTTAAAATTAACCAATTCAAATAGAAAAATATTCTCAGATTATGTAATCTGTATGAAACATGCATACAGGCGCGTCCACTGTGGAGATGACGAGTCAGTGTCTCTTAAACCGAAAACAATGAAAGCACTAGTGTATCAATCAATTATTAAAATGTTAATGCAGCCTCCTTACTGTTTTTCCCTGACACATTCATAATCATTAGCTTCTGCTGTGCGCTGTGGAAAGCTTTATGTGTGTGCTTGAGTGCTTATAGGCTATGTAGGTAATTAAAGGCTCATTATAATGATTTAAATTGTTTTTTAATAAATGTGCAATTAGTCAACTAATGCTTAAAAATGAACAACTACTAGTCAACCAGAAACATCTTTAGTCGAGGGCAGCCCTAAAAACAAGTACCTAAAATCCATAGTTACATTTTATATGTATTGAGGTGCTATATGTGTGGTTTTATCTGTAGTTATCATGATCTAAATGTGTGCCACTATTGAAGACCAATGGTTCATTTTAATGAAACTCAAACAGTCAGAATAATCCAATTTCACCATATAAAATTGAGGTTGTTACATTATTTTACAGATCTTACTTTTTCAATAATGAACATAAATTTACATCTACATCAACTCAACTCAAGCTACTGTCAAATGGGCATTTCAAATATATATATATATATTTTTTACTATTATCAATATTGTAGCTTGCACTGAAAACTGAGCTTCAGCTCGTTTGATTACGGTTAGAGCTAAACTCTGCAGGAAAGTGGATCTCGTGAACCAGATTTGAGTATCCCTGTATTAAGATATTAATTTTGTTATGGAAAAATGGCTGGAAAAGTGTAAGAATTCAAAAATGTGAAGTGTTTGTCATGTTCTTACCATAAAGCGTTGTTTAAAACCACAATTAACAGTCTGTTTTCTACAACTTTCACTTAAGTAAAAAAATCCTCCTTTTAACTTGAAATAATTAAAAATGTGACATTTATCATGATAATTATTGATATCGACTGATATGAAATTTAGCGTGAATAATATTTTTTTTACAATATAGCCTAGTCATATTGAAATAATTGCATAATTTACAAATATTAATAATATTATTAATAGATTATAAATATAAGCCAGTCTTCAGTATATTTCCAGCCATTTATATTACTTTTTTAATTATATTTGTAAATGCTGCTTGAAATGCACTTTAACTTGTTTATATGTTTTTTGTGTGGATTATGCAGCAAATTAAATACTTAACAAATGAAAATTGCATTATTTGACTCTCTTTTTTACAGAACTTGTTGGATGCAAAACAGTTATTCTATATTATATTTTGGATCTAAATTATGATTGAATGCACCTCATTCGTGTTGTAAAATATACCAATATATGTATACACACACATTATAATATAAACAATAGTCATATATATAGATAAATCAATGTATAATAAAAACTTTTCCCTATATGTATCCTATAATGAACAGTACATGAGTCCTGCACTTGCGAGTACTGTATATCCACTGATATTAATGGTATTGCACAATCTTTGTGGTTTGATGCTGATTTTTATCCAGTCCAGCTCTGCTGAAATCACATACAGACATGAAATCATAACTTGGACTCCTCTTTTTCAGGTCACACGATAGTCTGGGACCAATATACATTTGGGACTAGCAGCTTTTTTTTTTTCGATCAAAGTAATGGAAATGAAGATACATAGACTTCAAACTACTTCACAACTATTGGGATCAAGTTGTTGGACCTCAGTTGAATACTAACGTCACTTGGAATGGACCATTTAAACATGGAATTTTTCTCTCTTTTTTCATCCTCTCTTCTAAAGACTCCCGTCTTTGCTTTCTAACAGTGCCGGACAAGATCATACACCATATAAAGTAAATATTCCATAAAAATCAACATGTGGACTAGTTCAGAGACAATTCTGCGATTTCAGAACAATGGATTACATTTCCTTTTGAAGCGAAACTGGACTTGAAAGGTTGGCTTACTACTTGAATCATATGTTCCAGAGGCACTAATATTCAGTCCCCTATTCTTTGGTGCCAATATTTTCTTTCTTCTACTATGGACAGACTTTTTGATCAATGTGAAGTGTATGATTTTTGGGTATGGTTTTGGGGGCACTGAGCTCCATTTTGAAACAGACTTGTGCAAGCGCAAGAGGCAAGTATGACCGGTAAGAATTACCGGTATTAATAATGGATGAAAAAGTTGAAGAGGTCTATGGGAGCAGTGAAAAAGAAGAGAGCAAAACGATTTATTGTTTGTTTTTAAAAGCCTCTGTGGCCAATATTGAGTCGAAGTGTCAGTATTATCTCAAATAAAAGTATCTCTATGGGAAATCTCATCCAATTGTAACTTTGAAGCATGATTACTCTGCCATCATAA
The DNA here is from genome assembly GCA_027422405.1 of Ptychobarbus kaznakovi. Classification (NCBI taxonomy): domain Eukaryota; kingdom Metazoa; phylum Chordata; class Actinopteri; order Cypriniformes; family Cyprinidae; genus Ptychobarbus; species Ptychobarbus kaznakovi. Next base: position 4,222,500 of record CM049800.1, on the reverse strand, counting down.
AAGAGAAAGCGCATTTAAACGTAGCATCCACCCACCAACAGAACAAAAAGAATAAACAATCAGACATCTTTCATTATCCATCTGTCATGACGCATTCGCCAGCTTTGATAAAATTTTCAAGAGCATCAAGATGTCACGTGACTATGCTAATGTTCACATTGAAATTGACATGTAGCCTCTGTCTTTGATTTACAGATTTATGCCACGTTATTAGCATTCAGTCAGTGAGTCACGTAGTGCTTTTGCAGCTGTCTCAGAACACTTCAGACTGACTTGCACAGGGCAGGGCTAATGCTATTAGCATAATACCATTTGCCAGCGATTTTGTCTGGCTAATTTACCATTAGCAATATCAACAGCAGAACAAGGAGGGGCACTGTGAGGTTAGTCAAGATGTCATTTACTTCGAGAAGTAAGTCACACAAAGGCTTGCTCCGAACATGTCATAAACATAATGTTCAGACACTGGAGCGTTCATAATGATGGACTAATGTACTAATGTGTTTAGCTAATTGCAGACAGTGAGCAAGCTTTCAACTGAAAGAATGTGTCATTAGCCAAGACTAGGAGATAAATGCATTTAGGCTTGTGTGTGTGTGTGTGTGTGTGTGTGTGTGTGTGTGTGTGTGTGTGTGTGTGTGTGTGTGTGTGTGTGTGTGTGTGCGTGTGTGTGTGTGTGTGTGTGTGTGTGCGTGTGTGTTGAGGCAGTTTTGAGTGCTTTGACTGTGTTTTGAAGACACTTGTGCTACAGGTCATGGCATTGGGACAAAGGGTCGGTCTTCTGAAACGGAGAACTCAAAGACCTTTCTTGCCCTTGAATCACGGTAGGTGTTTAAAGTGTTCATAACAGTGTTGTGGAGGGAATAACATAGTGACACTTGAAACGTAAAACTACATTTTTAGTAGTACACCATTAAGAAAGTACTTTTCTAAAAAGATTCACAAGTATGCTTCTTTTTAGTGATTCAGCTCTTTTGATAATTTGATTCACCAATTCTGGTGCGACATTTTATGACTTTTTATTAATAGTTGAACTTTGCAATTTGTCACTGTTTTTATTTTTTCATTTAGGTTGTATTTAGCATACAAAAAAAACAACCTCATGAACAAATTGTTATTTTGAAGCATTTTTTCAGTCAATCGGGACTGAATGATTTATTCTCAAAATGACCTGCACAGATGTGTATTTTGTCACTTTCTGTGTGTTGTTGAGTCAGTAAGTTAGATGATTCAGTCCAATTTTTGAGTCAGTGTGTTTATGAATTAGAGATTGCTAATAGTTTTTTGTTTCTTATATACATTCATTGTCAAAATTAAGCTCTGTCAGTGATATACTTGGACGTTTGGCCCATTCAATCCATCTTGTGAATGAATTGTTCAGTCCTGATTCATTGAAATGATCCAAATCAACAGTACAATTTGTCAACGAGTTGGAGATCACTACTATCTTTTTGTTTATGATATACACTGATTGCAAAAATTTTTTTTTGTGATATTCAGTTCATTTGAATCGACTGTTTGAAATGTTCCAAAACACAATTCAAAGAAATCACAAAATACAGATTTAAAAGATAAATAATTCCTCATAGTGATAAATTGATAAATAACATAAAACATCTTCTATGTAGCTGTTTTTTGTTAGTAGTTTAATAGCTAACTTTCTGAAAAAGATTCCTTGACTATAATATAACTTAAGTGAGGTATGAGTAGTTTGGGAAGCTTCAATTGTACCAATCTACAGTTCATATTTTTAACACTTTAGCATTTTTTGTTGTATGTGCTTAGCATGTTTGGAGATGTTTCAGGCTTTCTTGATGCTTTATCTCAAAACTCTTGCGTTTAGAAAACTGCATGTACATTGCTTTTTTCATTCACTGTATACTGTACATACAGTATGCAGAGAACGTAGTTAAAAGCGCCATGTATATAAACCCAGCTGTGGAGTTTAATGAGTGGTATCAGACTGAGGACAATACCAGATATGGGACAGCGATGATACCTCATAGGGCGACCAGGATTAACCAGACTTCTCCATGCTGGATCTCTCAGCCGTTAATCCGTCGGGCCAAGGGCAGTCGCAGCAGCACTGAAATTCTCAAGGCTTTCCAGAAGGTCCCGAATGAACCCTTATGAATTATCACGCATAGCATCCTTATCTACATGCAGAGTGCACTCCGGCCTCTATAGAGGAAGCTGTGAGGGGGATTGAGTCCACGGGCATCCGGGCTCATTAGGGTGCATGGAAGACACAGGTAGGAATCGGTTTGTTTGCCTCATGTCGCATCACCCAACACCTACCACTGCTTTCATCAGCATCACCCGCATCTGAATGGTAATGTGGACATTAGGAATACAGTCACAATACAAAAGGTCGGAGGAATGCCAGAGCATGTGCTGTAAGAGTACAAAAATGCCGGGTTTTATTTGGATTCGTTTTTAATATTTGTTATTCTAAGGATTTCTAGTAATTGAGACAAGGATTTGCATAATGTTCAACAACCTCAATTAGGTTAATGGATGGTGTGGAAAGGGCTGAAATGAAAGGACACTTGCTGTATTTTTTTCTCCTTGACCCTATGATTCCAGATGAGAGGGATGAATGTGAAACTGGAGAGAAAAAGATTTATTTAAATTAAGATTATCATATTCCATGTTTATAAAGTAGCATCCAGACTGTCCCATCAGTTCCGAGATCCTGGAAAAGGATTGCATTCATGTGCATTGTGTGGCTTAAGTGTGGGGTTTTGGCAGTAACTGCACATGGATTTAGTATGTTGCATGCATCGATGCCTGTTGTTCATCAAACATGATGGCCAGGTGGTACGTGGAAGATTTTGAAGGAGTAATCCTCCCAAAAAATAACATGCCATTATTATTTAGACACGCTCATGTCATTCTAAACTTGTATGACTTAGATTTTTTTCTGTGAAGGCCAAAAGATCCTTCATGCAGCTCTTTGAAATGATGACAATTCATAGTGATCAGATCCAACCAAAAAAACACCATAGAAGTGGTTTGTACAATTAAAACATGGCTTTTTGGCTCAAGGACATCAAGCCAGATGTTCCATCAATTTCATGTTTCATTTCATGAGTTTTAGTGCACTGAAAAACAATTTTCACTCAGAAATTGCTAGCAAATTTCACAATTCACTGTCAAAACTAAAGGTACAAAAGCTGTCACTGGAGCGGTTTACACTTTTGTACCTTTTAGGTACTAATATATACACTTTCAGTACTAATGTGTAGGTAAAAATGTACTACCCCAGTGAAAGCTTTTGTACTGTTTTTTGTAGGTTTTTTTGAGGTGGTAAGTACAAAGAAAGAGCAAGTAAAACATTTAATTAAATGTAAAATTTTAAAGTAGAGAGACTATATATATATATATATATATATATATATATATATATATATATTAGTGGTGTCAAAATTAGCGCGTTAAAACAGGCGATTAATTATTTCAGATCCAGCATGTAGCATTCATTCTAATGCGTGATTTCATATTCAAAGCATAATGCCAATATGCTTATCAATGCGCTGTCATGCTCAGAAGGAAAAAAGAGCAAATCAACCCCTTTTACGGGGTTCATCTATATTTAATTTAGAATTTAGTGTTTGGTAACTATTCATTTTCTGTATATTTCTGCTGAAGGGCACAGGTATGTCATTTATTATAATGGGTTCATGTGAAGATTGTTTTAAGTTCACTTAAATTAGAAGTTAGTCTAATACATGTTAAAATTGATAGCTCTCAATTGTACTGTAATGCTGAATGGCTACAGTCAATGGTTAAATATTAAGGGGAATTTTTTTTATAGAGACATCAGTAGTATTGATATCAGTGATGCTGGCCTTCAATCATAAAAAAGATGCCATTAAAAAAATATAAAAAAATATACTGTCTTCATGTTTTTTGTACATTGTACATTTGACGATTGAATGTGAAATTATTGCAATATAAAAGTATATTTAAAAACGTTAATGTTAGGTGGGATTAATCATGATTAATCACGATTAATTTTAGAAAAATTGCAATTAATTAGTAAAAAAAAATTAATTGATTGACCGCACTATTATATATATATGAAGAGTTCATTTGCAAAAGCAGATAACTCAGTTTTTAACAATTTTCAAAAATCATGTTTTTTCGTTGGGCATTCCAATTAATCTCAATCAAACTGAAGCTGGGTTATATCAAAAGATTAGGTTAAAAAGAAACAAAAAAATACAGCTAAATAACACTATAAAAATGGAGTTATCGTTTTTTTCAAATAAACTAAGAATATTTTCCCAGCAATTGTATTTATTTATTCACTTTTGTGTGTGTGTGCGTGTGTGTGTGTGTGTGTGTGTGTGTGTGTGTGTGTGTGTGTGTGTGTGTGTGTGTGTGTGTGTGTGTGTGTGTGTGTGTGTGTATAAGTTGCTAGCGCATGCACAAATTCTTATACGCTCATGAACGTTTAAAGTACATGTTTTTTTATGACACACCTGTAAGTGTAATTTTTCGGGCTCTATAGATTTTTTTTCTTTGCCATTTTGCTAAGTCCATCTAGCATGCTTCATATTTACTTATTGGTTTCAGTTGGCGCATTGGTAGATCCATAATCAAGGGTGAAGAAAGCAAACAACGTGCGCGTCATCTGCTCCCTGAGCGGTCACACATATGGCGCATAAGGGCCACAGCAAGGTTTTCCATGAAGCCATTAGATCAAGGAGACTCTGTAGTGGCATGAGTGTTGCAATTTGACTTTAATATGAACGCTGTCTGTTGGCATTTCCTTCTGAGCATGACAGCGCATTGATAAGCATATCGGCATTATGCTTTGAATATAAAATCACGCATTAGAATGAATGCTACACGCTGGATGTTTCATAATCCTTGGACATCCTGATTGAAATGCACAAGCTATCATTTGAAGTATACATGAAGAGGCAGCTAATATAATCTATTGGAGCTGTCATCTCGCTGTAGTTTTATAGTCCAAATTAACCCGTCCTCATCTATAGCATTTCTGCCCACATGCAAATTGTTATCCAAATCCCCTCATAATCCTTAGATTTGTGCCGTATATCACGTTTATGGAGATAAGCGGTTTTGCTGGCGCCTTTTGATGGGCGCTTTGAAGTGAATCGTGTTTGCAATTATATGTAAAAGCGTCGATAATGTTTCTCTTATCAATGGAATGACTCACGCTCCGTAAAGCGCAGCTCTCAATTAGGTCCTGTGCTGAAACAGTCCAATGTGCGGAAGAGTTTTTCACAGAGTAAGAAATAAATACTTGAGCTCACTGGGTCAATAACAAACTCCCAGATTCTCTAGCAGAGCGTTCGTCAAGGCCTTTTTGTATTGTTATGTCAGTTTTCTCATCATAATTGAAACCGCGCTCCCACCACAGGGTAGTCGTGATAACGAACATAATTAATTAAGTAGAAATTAAGGAGACATACTCCCAAAGATCAGACCCTTGGGACGCAAGGGAGGAAGGTTCGGGTTACGTTTTGTAATCTAGACTGCAGTCTTGTTTGGTTTCAAGTCATTAAATTACAGTAATGACTAATTTCTTATTCGTGCGTGCATCCCGCCAGAGACCGCCGTGAGTTTCTAATAAAGGAACGCGACTGAATGAGAAACATTGCGCTGTGTGTGAGAGAGAAGGAGAGGGAGCTTTGTAATTGTGCGAAGTAATTCAAAAGCGCATTAATAAAACAATACAGAAACATTCTGAAATCACTTGAGATAAAGCTCATTTGCATAATTCATTAAGATTAATCAGACCGCAATACATTCAGCTGCTTCGTGGTGGAGAGGGCAAACATGAGAGGACCGTTCCCTGGAAAGCCCTCTTTAATCTACAAACAATGATGTAAATCTAGGCTTGGATACTGGAATTAACCTCGCTGAACCTTCTAACCCCATTAGTACTAAAACAAAGCTTTTGTGGTTCACTTTACTTCTATAATAATGCATTAATATTAAACACTTTATTCCCATGATTCCTCGGAGTGTTATCTTATGTTCTTTGTAGTTGAAAGAAGTAAATTAAGACCATGTTAGATATCTGCTGATTGGGTATTTGACATTGTCTCATCAGTTAAGTTGATTGTTCATATGTTCTTTATGGTCTATTTGACTGCTGCATGATGGATTTTTATACTTGTATTTTTTTTTGCATGGTATATCAACACAAAAACTTAACTAACCAGCCTTCATGCGGCGTATGTGCCCCCCACAGAACTCAGTCGAATGCTGAAATATATATTAATAAGAGATTGTGTTGTGTATATAATATATATTTTATTATATGTTTCAGTTTTTTATATTATAATTTTTTTGTTTAATATATGTTCTTTTAATATTTCTGTATACCTTTTATTATTATTTTATTTCAGTTTTAGTACGTAAACTTATTTCATTTAGTTGCCATGGTCATTTCAAATTTTTGGGTTGACTTTCATTGTCTTTCATTTTATTTTATTTTATTTGTTTGTTAACATTAACAACGCTGGTTTGTGTACATTTTCTAGTGATCATAGCTGCCATAATTTATCAAATGATGATCAATGCATGGAAAAGAGAGTTGTAACAGACATGTGGACAATAAAACAGCTGGAAAAAAAGACATAGACTGCCATTGAAGATGGAAACTGGGTCATATCTAGGGACCTTCACAGAAATTTGAGTGGACTCTTTTGACCTGAGCCAGTAAGTAACTACCCAGGTAATAACCTAGCAACCATCTAGAACACCTTAGCAACTACTAACAACACTTTACCCATGACTTTTGGACAGACATGCACCAATCTCCTTTGCTGCCATAGCTTCACTGCTATACCACTGGATCTCACAAACCTTCTCTTTCAGTTTTAAAAATAGTACATGGTGTATTATGAGATCTCTAGAACAATCCAGCGACACTTATGTTTGTTTTTCTTCTGGCATCAGTGAAGCAGAGAAGATTTGCTTTGAGGCATGAAATGAGACTGGAAGATGACTGTAACGAAGAGCAACGGCACTCTCAAGGACTGTTTTTTTTGTAGGTAATGGCGCCCTTTAAGAACCTGGTGGGCAAGTAGCAGGGTTTCGTCTTACGCAAACACCATCTGGTGGGCTTGTCGAGCCTACACCTTGACAAGATGAATTAGTTTGAAATACTGTCAGATACACAGAACCTAATTAGATTTTCCATTTAGTAATGAAACCTGACAGAGCTTAATAAAAAAGCATTGGATCCGGAGAATGCTCCAGTCAAATTGGGTAAAAAGTCAGACCCGGGAACTTTGGCGACAGATTGATCTAATTGCTCAATATCCGGATGGCTTTCATCTTCAGACTGTATGTTGTAACTTGGTTAAGGGTGAATTTATTCTTGGGTGTTGTTTTTGGTTGCATGTCTCTGCATGTGCTGTTCGTCGTGAAGAGGCTGTTTCGAGGGATACTTTGCCATGACTTGGGATTCTCTGGAGAGAGACAGAACTTTAATTAAAGTTTTAGTTGTCTCCACCTGAAACCCTCATACGACACCTCTGCATGTTATTTTGCAGTGACTCAGAAGTTTGTTAAACCAAGTGCAACATGCTATTGTTTACATCCTTTAGAAGATCTAGCAAAGTAATTATTGTCTTTGTTGGGGGAAAAAGCCCAGAAATGTTTTTGTCACTTCACTTGTTTTTGTGATGTGATGTGCTGTGTTGACTGAAAGTTGAGAGGTTGCTCAGGTCAGCCTTGGGGAGCAGCTGATTAAAACTATAAGGGTTAACTTAGTTGTCATTCAGTATTAATACAGATGTACAGGAGAGAACTAAATATTTCACTAGCACACTGGAACACAGAATAGGACAATAATGTGAAGTAAGTGTTTTTATAAACACTACTTTTCAAAAGTTTGGGGTTGGTAAGTTTTTATCATGTTTTAAAAGAAGTTTCTTATGCTTAAAATATAATTTATTCCTGTGATAGAAAGTTGAATTTTTAGCACCAATTCTCCAGTCTTCAGACTGGAGTTCAGTTCAGGAAAGGCACAATTTGCTTTGCCCAGTGCGGGCATTAGATGCTTATGTCCACAGAGCTGCCCTGTGGCGTAAAAATGAACAGTTGTTTGTATGTTTTGGACCTCCTAACAAGGGGTCCCCTGCATCTAAGCAAAGGATGAGCAAGTGCGTGGTCGAGGTGTTATATTAACGTTCCCAAAGCGTCAAAATATTGACGCAACGGAGTTCCCTTGAAAGGGAACGTTCGGTTACGACTGTAACCTCGGTTCCCTGAAGAGGGAACGAACGTTGCGTCCCCGGCCATATCTCCTTCGTGCCTATAGGCGACTTGGTCAGACTTTAAGCTAGTGACAGCTTCGTTTGGGCAGGCTTTATAGCTTCCTGATTCGTGACGTCACCCGCTCTGACGTCCCATTACACCTGGATTGATTTCACATGTGCTTCAAGACATATCATGCAACGCGTTCCCCAAAGCGTCAAAATATCGACACAATGTTAAGGTTACAGTCGTAACTGTACGATTTCTGGTTACTGACCCCAAACTTTTTAACAGTAGTAGGCTATATATATATTAATTTAAGAGATGGTAGTCAAATATGAGAAATAAAACAAATATAAATAATTAGTTGTGATTAAAGCAGATACTCTATGAACCTCTGCATTTTCAGAAGCTTTGTTACTTATTTTTTTGTATTTAAATTTTTTTATCTTTTTTTAGTAATATTTTTTTACTTGTATTTTAGCATTGTAGCACAGACTTAACTCATCATAATTTTTTTACAACTTCAATTTTTTGTTTACTTATTCACAATTCTTTGCAGGTCATTTAGTTTGTTTTTATAGAGCAATACTATTATTATTTATCATTTATTCAGTGTAACTTCAGCTTTAAAATAATTTGAAAGTGATCAGCTATTTTAATGAGCTTGTAGAATAGGCTGTGTGAAGTTTAACTGCTTTAATTCCATATTTCCCAAGTGTGTGTGTATTTAAGTACTTTAATGCGTATAAATAGTACGCCAAAAAAAAAGACAACTTGTGGTATTGATAGGAAAAAACGGACTTTGGCGTATATATAATACGAACGTGTTTGGTGTGCATATAATACGCAGTTTTCGCGTGCATATGATATTAAATTTGTTAGCGTGCATATGATACGCAGTTTTCGCGTACATATAATACGCATCTACCCCACAGCCCTAATCCTACCCATCACGTAGCATACACATGCCAAAGTCCATTTTTTCGTATCAATACAACAAGTTTTCCTTTTTATTTGGCATACAATTTACACGCACTTTCATGAGATCGGGTCGAATAACCATGAATTTGTTATTTGTAGTGTTTATATATGTTTACATTTTTTATTATTGGTGCATTTAAGTGCATTACTGTTCCAGCTATATTCAATTGGTCTTAAAGTGATTAAAAAGTCTCTAATTTATTCAAATAATTTACTCACTCCCATGCTGTTCCGAACCTGTATAGCTTTCTTTCTATGGTTGGAACACAAAAGTAGATATTATATTCTGTCTGATAAGTAATGATTCTGAATTGTTTTTGTCCTTACACTGAAAGTCAGTAGGGTTTAAAACAGCACTGGGCACCACTGATTTTCATTGTATGGACAAAACAATAAGGAATATTTCATAATATGTTCAGGAGAAGGTATGAAATAACAAAGTGTAAGCAAATGTTAAGACGTTTCATTTTTAGTAAACTATCCATTTAAATGCCCACAAAATCGGTAAAATCGAGAATAGTATTTAGAATTTTCTTTTTTACTATGTTTTTCTCAACTCTAAGGGCCAGCATGGATGCGTCCACAATCAGTCAAGGGCTTATGAAAGGGGTCTCATTTAAAGCATTTCAGACACCGTCTTTTAATGAGTAGCAGCTTGTAGTTTGGTGAACAGCATTGCATTGGTTCCCATCAGGTGTGCGGGTTTAGCGTCCTTCGAGCCAGTAGCCAGTCTCTGATCAGATGTACATTTTTGCCCCATTTATGCGCACTCCACACCAGCTGTCACATACTGTTTGAGAACATAACCCTCGCATGCCTCTGAATACTCTTCCTCCTCGATTCTTTCCTCTCAGCCTTATTTCCGCGGGTAATGAATGCAGTGTTTTGTGAGGTTTCCGCCGGCTGCCGTGCCTGAGGAAGTTATCCTCAGAACCTCATTCTCCGCTCTCTCTCCGCATTACCTCAATGCTCAGGGGTCAGCTGAGGGGGCCGAAGTCATTTGAAAAGGAAATTATCTTTTGTGATTCTTACCAAAAGAGATGGAAAGCAGGACCGCGAATGAGGAGGAGAGACGGAGCTACTGCGAGGGGGAGAAAAAAAAACACCTTCTTTCTTTTGCAACCTGTGAACAGGTTAATGGGAGCTAGTGCTGGAATGAGTTGATACCTATCTACTCGAAGAGAGAGGGAGAGATACACGTAGAATGACTATTTGATGGCTTCCAGCTTCTTTCTCCTTGGCCCCATTTCTCGATGTGTGTGTGCATTTATTTATTTATTTCTTCTGCTGTGGTAAATAGCTTCTTTGGGAGAGAGCCAATTTTGCCTAATGGGCAAGTTTCCATAAGGTGGGTCAGAACATTGATAGCAAGGCTGATGAGTTGGCAGGAAAGGTGAGTGCTCTCATTCGACATGCCTCTCATTATAAGGCTCCCTCAAGAGAGGAAGTTGATGCTTCTTGTGAGGAAGGACGAAACGTTAGGATGAGAGTATTTTTGATGACTGTCAGAGTTTACATTATCCTTAATGACACACGTCTCTGCATCTTATTTGTCAAGATATACATATACATATACTGTATGTTGTGTTTGATGTGTCTTTGAGCTTCTGCTTTGCCATCACATTATATCAATGGAACGACCCTCCGAGAAAGTATTATTTAGAGTGGAGGAATGCGCAGCATTCCAAATTGAACTGAAATTGCCTTTTTAAATTCCAGATCAGGTTTTGGATTTGAATTGCGGTAGCAAACATGATGCAGGACTGCAATTTGAATTTGAATGTTAGAAAATAGAATTAAAATAAGTAGATTCAGAATTCTTCAAGACAAACTTTGAATGATGGCTTGAAAAAGGCTGGTTTGAAAAGACTTGAGCTTTGAAAGATTATAGGCCTTAGAGAGAGGTACTAAGAAATTTTGTCAGATTTAGCAACAATATCTGCTTTATTATTTATTGTATGTGGTATATGTTATTTTATATATATATATATATATATACATCTTAAAACACAATTATTCTAATACATAAATACTACATTCAAGATATTTTAGCTTTAATACATAAATTGGTCGAATTGTTAATCTATATGTTAATCTTAATGTGCAATAATTTCTAGATTTCTAGATAGATAGATGGATAGATGGTCAATTTAGTCAGATTTGGCAACAACATTTTTTTAAATATATTTTTTAAATATATACTTTATTTTTATATACATGTTTGTCTAAATGTAAATCTTAATACGCATTTTTTAAATTAATTAATTTAATTAATTTATTTAATTTGATATTTAATAATCTTTTTTTATAGACAGACACTTCATTTCCAAGAATACATTACCTGTGTTGAAAATCTGTGAATTGCAGATCAGTAAATTACAAAAGTTGATAGTTACTGATAGGCTCCAAAAAACAAACAAACAAAAAACAAACAAACAAACAAACACAAACAAACAAACAAACAAACAAACACAAAAAGACTCCAATCTATCATAAAACATTTAAATTGTTTCTTTATACTGTATTTATGTCTGACTGCTTTTTTTTTGATGAACAGATTGAAATTTAAGTGATTTACTCTCAAATCACTTCATGACATTTGGCCACAAGATACATGAGAAATAATGGTGAAATTATATGTTATAATTTTTAGACATTTACCTTTAATGACTTCAAATTGTATATCTTAAAAATAAAGGTTATTTTCTGGCATTAATGGTTCCATGAAGAAACTTTAACATCCACAGAAGCTTTTCATTCCATAAAAGATACTTTATATTGGAAAATGTTCTTTAGTTTTTAACATGTCCTTCAGACTAAGAAAAAACATTTTCTTTGAAAGTTTCATTGAGGAACCTAAAATGTTTTTTTTCTGTGGCATCACTGCAAAAACCTTATTTATAAGAGTGTACTCGCTTTAGCTCATTTATATCTACAGTTGTACTGTTAAATCTGCTGAGATGCACAACAGACCCAACAAGGACACCAAATCAAACCCCTTTCATTCATGCCCCACTTCCTCTCTGCATAACACTAGTGTCGCAACACATCGCAGAAAATACTTGATCTGTATTCGTTACCATAATCACTGTCAAGTCCCTCAACAGGCAACACACCGCAATTTATCATCCAAAGCAATAAAGGGTAAGGCACCCACTGAAGGCCAGAGGCTTATTCAAGCTCTCCGAGCCCTCTGAGTTTGGAGGAACCTTCTAGAACAGATGCTCCTCACTAATTATGTGTTGTAGTGCAGTACCCAAATGCCCACTGCTGCCTTCTTACGAGAGACCTGGTCATCCATGTCTCATATGCTGTCTCCAGTTACCGGAGGGCACTCCCTCCATCTGTGTGGGACCAGACGAGTGCCCAGCCCAACCAGTGCAGTCTGGGTTTCTCTTTAAGCCCAGGGAAGGGGATGGCTGTTAACATTCATGGGTAATTAGCAGATAAGATTCCCATGCCTGGAGCTGCCACACTGCTGGCACCTCCTCCTCATCAACATCATGTTTTTCTTGTTGTGACATTAGGTTAGTGTCATTACAGAATTTTTCCTCTGCCATCTACTCCAAAAATACACAGTACACAGTGTGGTATAGGATTTAGTTTGGAACAATTTCCACTCAGAAATTAGGGGAGCGCGGGGCACAAAGTAACGTGGGGTTAGTTGTAACACACGTTTTTTAAATATGTCCACACATGCTAGCATAACCAAATTTACAGTATTTACTAGTTACAATATCAACATTATATTGAGAAAAAAAGTGCGCCAAAATTCAAAAGTCCTTTGAAGATATTGCTGAACATTTATTTTATATCTGTTATTTATCAGTTTAGATATTTTTTTAATGCTTCGATAACTAGCAGAAGACACTAACCGGTTTTAAATTAAAGTTGTGCATATGGGGTAAGTTGTAACACTGTGTTACAATCTGCCCTGCCGTGCTATTCTAAGACATTAGCGATGTAATTCACACTATTTACTTTAATACATTTGAGAAACGACGATAAACAGGTGAATAAAGACTGACAATCATTGTTTAATGTTCAGAAATTATTATTTCAAGACACGGAAAGCATTTTGGCTGTTTATATGGGCCGTCCCAGGCATGGTTGCAATATGTTCATTGTCAAAAATCTGATTACTTTTAATTATTAAAAAACACCATTATTTTATTTAAAAATAAATAATAATGTTATTTTATTGACAAAATATTTTAGTTTGTCTTGTATATTTTTTTCATAAGATCAGATAACATTTTAGGCTGTCATATGGTCATGTTACAACGTGCCCCTCAGCTGTTACAATGTACCCCACCTACGGGGCATGTTGTCACATTTCACTTCCAATTTTTGAGGGTAAATAAAGAAAGACTTATACACTGTATTTATGAAACAAAGTGACATATTTGTACTAGACACGTGTGAAATTACTGTGGATAAAAAAAATTATACTCTGAACACGAAGTGGATTTACACAATTTGAGAAAGTCAAAAAGTGTTACTTAGTGCTCTCCTCTACTGGTAAATTTCACAAGTATTACAAAGAAATGACAATATTGAAGTAAACATAAAGTTTATATATATATATATATATATATATATATAATTTACAACTCAGAAAAATATTTTTGCTTTAACAGCTATAAATCTTTCAGAAATTGTAATATTTATCTAAATGCATATATTAATGTGCAATTATTTGCCCTCAGTTTTTCATACATAGAAAAATACTACTTTTTAAAATAGTTTAAAATCATATCAGTCCAGTTGTGTATTTAGGCACCACGCAATTGCATGAGGCCCATGCTGAATGCAATTTCTGAAATAGTAGCAGTTTTGCTGCTAAATCCTACAAAACTGGACTGTTTATTACTATATTTTGTATATTAGCAGTTACATACCTAGCAATTTTATGTTATAGCAAATTGTTAGATGCCAACTGCCGTCAGGAAGAAAATGTGTCGTGTTTTGACAGATCTCCCTCTGTGTGTGCTTTACTTACAGAAAAAATATTTATGCACGATTATTTAAATGGAAGCACAAGATTCCAATTTGACAACAAAGCAAAAGTCGCACACGAGCATCACAACGACAACTGTAGACGCCACTGACATGGCTTTGTCAGTTTGTGGCTGTCTGCAAAATTAAAGCAACTAAACGTGTAGTGTGGTCCCAGAGCTCTCTAAGAATAGACTTCTGAATTTAAACCTAACACCAGCTTTTTCTGCTCTTAACACTGCACTCTCTGCTGAGGTTGTTAGCTAATTTAGGGATGTGAATAATTCAAGAAAAAACACATTTACATCCCCTGCAGCTTGTGGGCTCATATGCATGTGTTTAACTAAAAAAATAAAAAAGATAATAAGAGAAAGCAGGGGGTGAGAGGAGGTCGATATGGAAAAACTGTCGACGATGTGCAAGCCCAAAGCTAACGCACATGCTATCCAAAACCACTGAAGGCATGGGTTAAATAAGGGTGCCAGACCTAAAGCTGCTTACTGTAAAATGGCAGTGAAAACTCAGTGGACACAATGTCAGATGTTCTCCTTTTCAGTGTGAAGCAATGATATAGCAGTCAGAGGTGGAGAGAGAGCCAGCTGACGAGCTATTTTGATGACGTCAGGAGAACTGCTGAGCTTCTAGCTGTCTAGTGTGTGTGGTTTGTGTGTGTGCGTTTAGAACTTTTATACAAACAGGGTACAATCTTGAAGACTTTTGTTCATTTTTTACCAGCTGTTCAGTGAACGAAAATGTTTTAACTATGAGAAAATATTGTTTGACCACTTTTGGAGGTCAAACTAAATATTACAATACCTTCTACTCTCTATTCTTGTTCTAAAACTTGTGCAGTTTGCAGTTTTGCTAGTACATATTATATATATAGTATATATTTTTTTGCACTGTTCAAATATTTGGGGTTAGTGAGGTTTTTATTTTTTATTTTAGGAAATTCATTATTTTATTCACCAAGGACACATATTAGATTGATTAAAAGTGACAGTAAAGACATTTACGATGTTACAATCAATTTCTATTTGAAATAAATGCTATTATTTTGAACTTTCTGTTCATCAAATAATATTGAGGAAAGTGTACTCATGCTTTCCACAAAAATCTTGAACCATTTTCAGAGCTGATAAGAAATGCTTCTTAAAGGGATCGATCACCTTCAGTTGCTGGTCCCCATTGACTTGCATAATGTTTTTTTTTCCATACTTTGGAAGTCATTGGGAACCGGCAACTGAAGGTGAACTATCCCTTTAAAGCAGCAAATCAGCATGTTAGAATGGATTTCTGGAGGATCATATGACACTGAAGACTGGAGTAAAGATAATTAACACACACACACACACACACACACACACACACACACACACACACACACACACACACACACACACACACACACACACACACACACACACACACACACACACACACACACACACACACACACACACACACACACACACACACACACACACACACACACACACACACACACACACACACACACACACACACACACACACACACACACACACACACACACACACACACACACACACACACACAGTTATACAAGTTAAAAACAAACAAACAAAACAGGTACAAATGTACTAAAATATAAAAGTTAACTTTTTTTGTTAAACTGGGGAAAAAAATCTCAGAAATTGCTAGGAAATTTCTTAATTACAAAGAAATGGCAAAACTGAATTAAATGAGAAAAAAAGTTCATCTTTATCTACAACTTGAAAAAAATTTTTTTACAGTGTGCTTTTCTTTCTTTTTTAAAATGTTTTAAAATGTGCAGCATTTTTCAGGGGAGTTCTGATATCTGATGTGCTTAAATGTAGCATGTTTTAAAATGTGTATGTTCTATAATAGTTCATCATTTTGTATCCTCTTTATAGAAAACACCCTTTTCTCAGTGTGTGTGTGAGAGAGAGAAAGAAAGAGAAGCATCAAAAAGAGAATGGCTGCCTTATTTTTGCCTCGGCTCACACTGCCTCAATTCAGCCTCGAACACATTCAGCATGACAGTGTCCTTGTACTGTCAGTTGTTAGCGAGGAATCCATCGCAGACATGCTGTCCTGCGACTCACAATGCAAAATCGCAGGTAAACATGTTACGTGACACAGCTACATCTGGCTGGCTGCCGTTTTGTAGAGCACCTATTACAAAAAGTCAATTTTCAGATGTGCTATTCTTCTTATTCATGACCCTGACTCCTAGAAGCCCCCTCATCCTTCTTTTCTTTTCTATAATGACCCGATCACTCATTAAATCAGATATTTGTTCATAATGTCAAATATCAACGTGACCCAAATGACGATTACCAGACCGTGTTTTTACGGTACATGTGTGACATTCAGTTTATCAGGCTGAAACATATGACAGGAGCTCTATAATGAGTGGAGGCCTGCAGGAAAAATGATATATGTGCCTTCAAAGTCTCAAATCTATGTGACCAGACTGGGATCCCACACTGCCGAATGGCTGCTGCTATATCTAATCACATCCTGTGGGACAACATAGACCGAAGAAAAGAGTAAGTGTGTGTATGTGTGTGTGAGGAGATAGAGGGAGGAAGAGCGAGGTGTTTTTTACTATGTGTGTGTGTGTGTGTGTGTGGGTGTTTGTGTCTTTGAGATTTTCTCAAAATGGCTGTGGCAGCAGCCTCACTCTTGCTTGGCACGATTCAGTATCGGTAACCATTTTTAATTTCCCATTAGACCCTTTGCGGAGATCGATTTGTGCTCACTACGTAAGTCATTAATTAGCTGTGATGCATTTGTGACTATGAGGAAAGGCCAAATGGTGGTTTGCACAAATGTATGTATATTCACAGCAGAACAGATGGTCACACGAAGAGAGGGGAAAAAAACGAACATATTTTATATCAGAGGTAGCGTGGGTGTGTGTATGCCAGTGGTGACCGGGACACTGAGGTACACCTTGCATCATATTATGCATATCAAGACTAATTCTATGCAAAGGAATCAGTTACAAAAGTATAATTGACATTTTGTATATTTTGTAAAAACAAAATTGGTTTATATAGTTTTATATGAACTATATTGAGCTAGCTAACTATGTATAAATAAATAAACTATGTATAAAATACACTAACTCTTTACATGTTTATGCCAAATATATTTGCATATTTAAGCAACGGCACAGGTCATTGTGGCACTTATTGCGTTATATAGCTACTAACCAGACTCTTGGCATAATATAGTCATTAAAACGTCACCTGTCACAACACATCTAAACCAGTGCTTCTCAACTAGGCGCCTCTCAAGACTTGTTGAAAATATTAAAATTAGTATATTATATATTAGTATATAATAGTTTAAAACACACATACACACACATATTAGGTGTGGGCGGTGTATTGTTGACACTATTAACCGCTAGAAATTTGTCTATTATTCTCATAAACACAGCAATGTTGGTCTTCAGTGAAAACAAACAGCTGAGAAAGAAAACACACGTGTAGCTGTATATTGGATCCGGCCAGCTCTTAAAGTGACAGCAGTCTAATATTCCTGCTGCTGTCTGTCATTCATGTTAATCAAACAAAAAAAGATACAAACAACTCATAATTTGATATACATGTATTGTTTTTTTCACATTTTTTGAGAATGATATTCATTTTAGATTTGAATCTTTCTAAAAAAAATTACCTAAAAAGGCAAGACAAGTTTTTGACGAGTAAAGATTATTTTACATTTGGTATAAATAGCATATTATTTTTGTTCACACTTTGTGTGATTAGCATCTATCAGTGTTTACACTTAGTGTAAAAAAGATGCTATTTGTTGCACTAATGCGCAAACAGTACCTACCACTATTTTTCTTTTACACTGTGCAAGTGTTACAAGTGTAAATAGCTGCTGCTGAAATAGAAATCATGTGATGAAATGGTTATTGGTTGTGCTTACAGCAGGCTAGGACAAAAATTCAGGTTTATGTTGGATAAAAATACTTTTATTGCTTATTGCAGATCTTACTGCTTTAAGACGTGGTGTTAAATTATGCATTATGCTGCACATATTTGTAAATATTTTTTTCTCACTATTAGCACCTAATTGTTAATTATGGACCCTTCTTGAGCATATAAATACAAGACCCCTCACACAGCTTTGTTTCAAAATCTAGCACAACTTGGAGTCGCAAGATGAGCTGCATGCATTACAAACCAGACCTCTTCAATGTGAGGCTCAACACCACTAACAATTATGTTGACTATTGACTTTTCTCTCCGAAGGTGTGATCAATTGCCGTGAAAGTAATGACACCGCTTGTTGTTGTGACCCGTTCAGTGAGCAGGCAATTTATTTTTGGTGACGGAGGACTCATGAGAGACGACAGGTCGTCAGAGGTTTGGCAGCGATCAGAGAACAGAGAAATCTCTCGGGCCGAGCGACGAGGCGCACCTATTAGACGCAATTACTTCTTCTGATTGACTTGCTGAAGTACGCTCTTCCAAGCACAGCCATTAAATGCAAGACTATTCACATATCTGTGTGAATGGACAGTCTGGCACGGCACTACAAGAGCGGTATGAAAGCATCACTTCGTATTTGTCGCTAGCAGAGTTCTAGAAGCCAAATGCCTTGAAACCCATATGTATTCTTTGGAATGTCAACTTAACATGTTGTTTTTGTGTAATTGATTATTTAAAAAAAATACTGCAGTAAAAATGCATGCACCCTAAACATTAAAGGAAAAGTTCATGTCAAAATGAGAATCTACTCACTCTCAACCGAGATGTAGATGACTTTATGGGAACAGATTTAGAGAAATTTAGCATTACCTCACTTAAATGGCTCCTCTGCAGTGAATGGGTGCCGTCAGAATGAGAGTCCAAACAGCTGATAAAAATATCTCAATAATCCACGTGACTCCAGACCATCAGTTGCCATCTAAGAAGTGAAAAGCTGTGTTTTAACTTTAAACAGTCACTTCTGGCCAAAATAGCATTCTATAAAGATATTCTTCCATGCTTCTTCCAGTGAAAAAGTCCATCCAATGTTTTCCTCTCACATCAAAAATCCAATTGTTTAGTACTGTTTTGGTCTGTTTTTGTTTGTAAATGGCGTTTGATCTTTGCATATTTCTCTCCTGATTCAGACGAGACAACTTTTTCACTGGCGAAAGCAATATTATGGCTAGAGGACTTGTATTTTGGCCAGAGCAATAGTTTCAAGTTAAAATGCAATAATGATTGATTTGTTTCTTACAAACACACAGATTTTAACTTCACAAGACATTAATTGGTCGACTGAAGTGGCGTGGATTATTTGTGAATTATTGTAATGTTTTTATCAGCTGTTTGGACTCTCGTTCTGACGGCACCCCTTCACTGCAGAGGATCCACTGGTGAGCAAGTAATGTAATGCAACATTTTTCCAAATCTGTTCTGATGAAGAAAATAATTAAACTACAAAAGAAACTACATCTTCAATGGCCTGCGGATGAGTAAATATTCTGGCAATTTTCTTTTTAGGGAACTTTTCCTTTAAATGCAAAAAAAAAAAAGAATCCCTTCAAATTTTCCGCAAGCAGTCGATAACAAAAATGAGAGAACATAAGAGAGATAAAAGGGACTCGTACGGCAACACGGCCTTCATGCGTGACAAGGAAAAGGTTGAGTGGGTGAAAAATATTTTTTTTTATTTCATCAGGAGATTGTATTTCTCTGATAACCGGCTCGGAGTAAGCGGATAATAGATTAGATTGATGAGCACTGAGATAGAGGGTTTCCTTGCAGAGAGCTGCTTTAAAATGAACTCTTCTCTCTCCTTTCCCCTCTCACATCTGCGTTGGGCTGTGACACAGATGAATAGGCCGGTTGAGGACAGGGGAAAAAGTCTCCCTTAGTTCTCATGCAGCTCCGGAGAACAGAAAACAATCCGTCTCCGTTCCCACTCCCACCGTCCCCTTTGCTCAGACAACCACTTGATTCCTTCATTTTCTGTCTTTTTACTCATTTTCCCTGTTGCCCTTAGCACACTTGTGCAGTGGAAGCAACTTTTCGAACTTTCTATTGTGATTGTGCAGTTATGTGACACTATAGTGTATCAGCGTCAATGCGAATTACCTTAGTTTAATGTCTGTGGCTGCATCCTAATTTGCATACTATGCACTCTGAGTCAACAGAAGTGACATTCATAACCCATTTTAATTCATGTTGCCTTTAAAGTATAAATGTATTTAACTGGTGATGGCAACATTCATTACTGTTCAAAAGTTTGGGGTCAGTATTTTTATTTTATAATTTTTTTTTGAAAATGTAATACTTTTATACAGCAATGATGCATAAATTGATCAAAAGTAGCAGCAATGTCTTTTACATTGTTACAAAAAAAAATCTATTTCAAATAAATGTAGTTAATTTGAACTTTCTGGTATCCTAAAAATGTATCAGTTTAAAAAACATAATATTTAGCAGCAACAGTGAAAATAGAGATTCTTAAACACCAAATCAGCATTACAGCATAAAACAGTGTGATACTGAATGCTGGCATAATGGCTGATTAAAATTAGCTTTACATCAATTTATACATATGCATATATGTAAATAAATATATATATGTGTGTATATATATATATATATATATATGTAATTAAAATTATAAAAAATATATTTCTGTATTTTTGCTCAAATAAATGCAGTCTTGGTGAGCATACAGTGTAGTGTACATACATTTAAGTATTATTATTTATTAATACAATTTTGACCATGTAGTTTCCAAATCCCCATTTTCAGAGGGATAATTTTTTTTCTAACAAAACGGGAGAAAACACTTCCATATGTTGTAGTTAATGTCAAATTTCCTTGTGTCCATTCCAAATATTTTGGTGCAAATTCATCTGTCATGTTGTAAACGCTGGCCAACTTAGGTAGATGCCAACATGGACAGGTTGCATAACATCCTTAAACCATGAACAGAAAATAAAAAGCAGACAGAAATGTGTTTATGCGATAAGTTGTTGGCTTTCGAGAGTGTGAAATGAAGCATTTAGAAACCAATCACTCAAACTAAAATGTTGGGCTTGTCTAGTTTCAATGTTTGATTTTAAGTACATTTTTGTTTACTTTCAAACATCAATACCAGATTGATACTGTGTTGTCTTTATGACAAAACCAGCTACTGAAAATGACGATTTTAAGACAGATGTCAGTTTCAGGATCAAAAAAGTGATCATTACAAAAGTAATAACACTCTATTAGCACAATCTTGAGTGCTTTTTCATGGAGCGTTTTAATTCATATGACATAATGCCGTGCCCTCATCATCAGCTATTGTAAGTAACGCAGGAAATCGTGAAGTCTCACCATACAGTGTTTTTGTTTTAATTAGATATCAGGAAGGCACAATACGCAATACGATGGAAGAGGACGAAAGATGTGGGCTGGCGTTCAGAAAGTGTAGAGGGGCGAAAAAGGGAGGTTTTGTTAATTCCATCGCTGTCTGCTTACATTTTTATCCTCATTAGTCTGCGTGAGAATACGTGAGCGCGCACCCTGTTGTGTTCACGAACTGACAGGGAATGTTTGGGGTGAGGACGCAATGGTTTGTGTGGCACTGCAGAAATTGCAGATGCTGTGGTGGTGGGTGAGAGAACAAGAGAGAGGAGAAGAGAGCGCCACGCTCCTGGAATGCTAACGACACCTCGCCTCACCCTCCGAACGAATGTTTCAAAACAAAAAAGAAGAGTATGCGGCACTTTGGAACACTGGCAAAGGAATTGAAATGAATGGTTTGCCCCAGAGCTCTTAAGCTTGTGACCTTCAGTGTTCTGTCATGTACTTTTCACATGAGATGGGCTTTTGAATCCTAATATTTGAGAATAAAGTATAGCGCTTTCTGAATAAAAATTAGGATGGGGAAAAAATATGGAGCGGATGGTTTATTAATTTATTTTTTTTAAAGAGGTTGTCTGACCTTGTTGTACTGGTGAAAAGGTATTTCTGAAAACTGTGGTGTAGATTTTATACTCTTAGCTGCTGGACGCTGTCTCTTTTTTCCATCTTCGTAATATTGCACGTCTTCGAACTTCTCTAACTCTAGCTGATGCTGAAATCTTAATTCATGCATTAATCACATCACGTCTGGATTATTGCAATGCTCTATTTCTTGGTCTGTCTAAAAAACGTATTGCAAGGTTTCAGTATGTTCAAAACTCAGCAGCAAGAGTTCTCACCTCCACCAGGCGTTCTGCTCACATTACTTCTCTAATGCATGATCTTCACTGGCTACTTGTGGCATCACGTATACATTTTAAGATATTCCTTCTAACATTTAAGGCATTAAATGGTCTTGCGCCTCCATATCTGTCTCACCTACTGTACTCCTACTCTCCTCCCTGGTCCCTCAGATCATCTGAGCTTGGTCTTTTGTCCATTCCTCGCTATCGGCTGTCCACTGTAGGTGGTAGGTTTAGTGTTAATGCTCCTAAACTATGGAATTCGCTACCCCTTACACTTCGTAATTTATCCTCTTTGTCTACCTTCAAGACTCAGCTAAAAACATATCTCTTTAATTTGCATTTTGGATAATGTGGCTATATTTGGCCTTATGTGTTTGTTTTTATTTGGGTGTGCACATGTTTTGTATAGCAGCATGTAAAGTGACCTTGAGCAATGGAAAGGCGCTATATAAATAAAACTTCTTCTTCTGTTAAGCTCCAAAAAGGGTATAAAAGCCCATACAATTAATATAATCATAGTTAATTCAACACAACTACATTACAAGTATCCACACGTCATGCATCAGCTTTATAGGAGAAACAGACCAGAACTGAGATTGTTATTCGGACTAGAAAATTGCTTTTTTTTTTTACAGCATTTGATGCCAAACCCGTTTGATTTTATAGCTAACATCAGTGGTGCCATGTTTAAGAGATGATTTTCATAGGATAATGCATGTTTTCATTTATGGGGGGATAGTATTGTGTAAAATGTTTATTTCTAATTTCTGTTTTGTCTCCATTTGATTTATTATAATCAATTATATATCAAAAGTATAAAGAACTGGGATTAAAAAAGTTATGAAATAATATTTCTGAAGTTTCCAGTCACCAAAGCAACATTTCTTTAATCAAAATACACAGTAAAACAGGAATATTTTTGAAATATTATTACAACCCAAAATAAAAGTTTTATATTTGAATGTATTTTAAAATTTAAATGTAATTTATTATGTCATTTATTCCAAAGCTGAATTTTCAATATTTTTTATGTATGTGGAAACAATGATATATATGCACACTTAAGATGTTTATGATATGTATAAGTCTTTACTGTCACTTAAATTTAATATATACATTTTTAATACTAATCTCAATGGCAGTGTCTTCAGCGCACTTAGTGGACAACTTTTACTGTGCTTTTCTTAGTCATTTTGAAGCTTGATAGACTTTTTATATGGAAAAGAGTGAACATTGGGGTTCTTCAATCTTCCAAACAAGAACTAAAAAGTCCCATGGATTTGGAACAACACGAGTGTGAGTAAATCATTGCATACCTTCACCATTTGACCACCTGACCGGCCCACACAAAAGCAGTCCAACCGCAGGATGCCACATGCTCTACCTGCCAAGGGACGAGCCAATCTACAGGTCCTCAAGCTGTCAATGCAGCAGTGCACAATAAAGTCACAGAAAGCATCTACCTCCCGAAGAACTGTCGATACATCACGCACACATGCCCAGACGCACCCTGCCCAAGGGGATGGCCACAGTGCCGGACCCAGCTGTCACCTCTCCACCATTAATCCACTGCTCCGGCCGACAAAATCCATCTCCCTCTAGCAGGGGTTTGACAGAGGGTAAAAGCGCCGCTGAGATAGCCAGGTTCGGATCAATCGCTTCGATCCCAGCTCCTATGCCAAGACCCATTCATCAGCCTCTGGTTGTTATTGTTTATTTCTTGCTTTCCTCAACAACCTGTCTCTGGAGTTTAAGAAGCAGCAGGTTCGGGGTAGGGAGCAGGGATGTGAAAAACTGTGGCATGATGTCAAGAACTCAAGCCCTTGAGTTTTCACTTCCTTTGCTGTCTTTTAAGGGATGTTTGAGAGATGAGAGAGAAGGGAATTACCAGGGTTGTGTATAGCGGTTGACGGGTATAGGTTTGTCAATGGCTGATGCTGATATCTATAGAACAGTGTGGTGCATATGTGTCACTTGGAATTGTGATCTGGAAAATAAGACGCAGAACATATATCTGTTTTATTTTATAACTCTTCTTTTCAAAATCTTGAAACGTGCTGTTTGTTTCCAGGTTTACAGTAAAATTGTGTGTGTGTGTGTGCAAAAAATTGGTTATATAAAATATATGTACATAAAACTGGTTAAATTCAGTGGTTTTAGAAAGAGAGAAAGTAAAGATTGAGGAAAGTATTTACATTTATTTGAAAAAAAGTTACAACTAATGTTTTCGATATTCAAAAAATAACACATATTTTAATGTATTTAAAAATTATAAATACATTTTTTATACAGGTACATCTAAAAAAAATTATATATGATTCTTGTAGCTTATTTCAAAAGTGAAAAAATTAGATTCATTACATGTAAAGCTTGATTAGAGCTTACAGCTAATGAAAGAAATCAGTATCTCAAAATTTAGAATATTTACATTTGAGTTTCAATAAATGACAATCCATACAGTATACATTCTGGGTATCTCTTGTTCTTTGAAACCACAATAATGGGGAACACTGCTGACTTGGCAATGGTCCAGAAGACGATCATTGACACCCTCCACAAAGAGGTAAGTAACAGAGGGTCATTAGGGTCATTAGGGGTGGCTGAAAGGGGTGGGTGTTCAAGGAGTGCTGTATCAAAGCATATTAAATGCAAAGTTGACTGGAAGGAAGAAATTGGGTAGGAAAATGTGCACAAGCAACAGGGATGACCACAAGCTTGAGAATACTGTCAAGCAAAGCCGATTCAAACACTTGGGAGAGCTTCACAAGGAGTGAACTGAAGCTGGAGTCAGTGCATCAAGAGTCACCATGCTCAGTGACAAAAAATATTGACATTTTTCATTATATTCAAATTTTTTTAGTTGTACCCGTATATAGTAATTTATTTCTGTGATGTAAAAGTATTAAATGATCCTTCAGAAATCATTTTAATATGATCATTAAAACTCTGCTAATTAAAAACCTGTTAATATATAAACTACCATTCCAATGCTTTGGGTTAGTAAGATATTTATGTATTTGAAAGTAGTTTCTTATGTTCAGAAAGTCTGCATATATATATATATATATATATATATATATATATACATATATACATATACATACATATTTATTTTTGACAGAGGGTGTTTTAAAATGTAATTTATTACTATGATGACAAAGCTAAATTTTCCACAGTTGTGCTGCATAATATTTTTGGATATTTTATTTGATCAATGGAAGGTTCAAAAGAATAGCTTTTAATTTGAAATATAAATCACTTGTGTTACAAATGTATAATAAATGAATAATATTATAAAAGGCTGTACTGTTACTTTTGATACATTTTTAAAAGATCTCCTTGACCCCAAAGTTTTGAATGGCAGTGTGTATATTTCAGAAATTGAAACTAATACCAGAGGGAACTTTGGCAGATAAAAAGATCAAAACCCCTCAGTGTTGTCGTGAAGAATCTGTTAGTTTGATCTCACAGCTGAACCCTCACATCTACTGTATTCTCTCTACAGATGAAGTGTTTGGTTGCGTTTGTGTGGACTGTTGTGTGGGCTTCAGCAGGATCATTCTTTGCTGTTTTCCTCTTCCTGATCTGAGCTCCTTGTGTGCTGGAGTCTTGGCAATTGGAAGCAGAGCTGATGAGAGCTGAAGTCTTGGCTGAAGTTTTTGGCAGCGGATTGTATGTTGGGATCATCTGACGTGCCAATTCAGTTCAGAACAATGAACTAGCGTAGCCACTGTGAACAAGGTGAACATTACTTATGGTTAATGAGGAATTCAAAAACAACTGCTGCACAAATAGTGTTTTGTGTATTGCTGTCGTGGGGTCTGTTCAGAGTTTAGCAAACTTGAAAAACGTCTTAAGTGTTTGAGAAGGCTTAAAAGGGGCTGATTTCCCCCAGGATATACTGTTGAAGTCACTTGTAGATAATAATAAAAATATTATAAAACAAATATTTTTTTAATAAATTTAAAACCAGATTAAATTTGTTAACATTAGTTAATGCAGTAGGTATCACTATTTAAGTGGTAATAAACACCCCAAAATAAAAAAAAAAAATTACCTAACATTTTACCCATCCAGGCTATGTAGATGAGTTTGTTTTTTCATCAGAAAAGATTTGGAGAATTACATCATTTCAAATTACATTACCTGCTGTCAGACTTTTGTCCTCGTGTCTTGTGTTTCCACGTGTTCCCAGTGTTTCCATGCCCATTTTAGTTTTTTCCTGTTCATTATGAGTTTATTTAATCCCGGACGTATTTTGATTATGTTCCAGGTGTGCCTCATTAGTTCTGTCTATTTATAGTGTGTTCTGCCCCTTGTTTCCTGTCGGCTGTTAAACGTCATTCTGTGTGTTCCTACGGTCTCTGTGTACCCTGTTGGATCAAAGACTCTCGTTTGTGTATTTCCTCGTCTCTGTGATTCCCTGACTCCAAGTGAACGTGACACCTGCACACCAAAAGATTGATTGACTGCTGTGAATGGGTGCCGTCAGAATGAGCCCAAACATCTGAGAAAAAAACATCACAATAATCCTCAAGCATCACATAACTCCAGTCCATCAATTAATGTCTTGTGAAGCAAAAAGCTGCTTGTTTGTAAGAAATAAATGCATCATTATGTTTTTACCCCCAAATTGTTGCTTCTTGTCAAAATATGAGTCCATAATCCATAATAACGCTTCTTCCAGTGAAAAATCCCATCACCTGTTGTCCTCACACATTAAAATCCACCAACATATTTGTTTAGTACTGTTGTGGACCGTTTATGCTTGTAAAAGTGCTTGATCTGTGCATATTTCATTCCTGATTCAAAAATGTCTTGATGAATTTTATTTATTACTAACACAGATTTTTGCCTGGCAATATCATTGTGGTTTATTGGGATATTTTTATCAGCTGTTTGGGCTCTCATTCTGACGGCACCCATTCACTGCTGAGGGTCAATTGGTGACATAGTTATGTAATGTTTAATTTCACAAAATCTGTTCTTTGTTAGTTTCTGATTTAATATATTCTAATGCATTTTTTTTTTTTTTTACAAATTGAACATTATTGTATACTAATATTGTTTTATTTTGTATTATATTAAGTTGATAGTCCTATAGGAAAGACGCAAAGATCTAGATCTAGATCTTGAAACAAGTCGAATTTGCCAAACCATAACAGTTTCAAAAATCACTAACATCAGAAGACATTTGCTAGCCAAGTCTATTTGTCTGTGTGTGGTTTTAAAACTGCAACATTTCTGAACCTCATTCAAACACCAGAAAAGAGAATATTACAGATAAGAAAAGAGAATCGAGAGTATGTTCTAGATAAGAGTGATGATTAGGCTTTGATGTGAATGTGGGTGCTGGTGATAAGTGAACAATGACGTCTGGTCACACAGGCCAGAGGAAATACTGTCAGGCAGTAGGATGCACAAGTTGGAGAGACGTTTCCTTTTCTCCTATTCATTTATATGCTAAGTGTGTTCCCCAGGGCTTCCGTCTCCCCTTTTTAATTTTACTTATCTTTTTTTAAATCAATTTTTATTTTATCTCAGAAGTTATTTGAATGCTGCTATGTCTTATTTCTTCCTCAGCAAGAGTGCATGGGATATCAATTATTCAACGGAGGCAGAGAGCAGCAAAATATGCTTTGCACCTTGGAGTACTAGTGTAGAACGTCTGAGGGTCCCTGTCTGCGTTTATCGCTCTGTTCCAAACCTGAGCTACCTAGAGGGCTTTTAAAGGAATAGTTCAGCCAAAAAAGAAAATTCTATCCTTTATTTACTCCAACCTGCTGTTACCCTTTTTTCTAATGAACATTGCTAAATATTGCTCCAAGTAAGTTTATAATTAGTCAAGACAAGTAAACAGTCAATGATGAAATGAAAAATGAAGGAATTTAATAAAACAGGCATGTTTTCAGCCAACAGAAGTATCAAGTATTCAAGATAAACATTCAGAAAAAAAAATTTAATAAAGGATAATCTTTATTGCTTGATACCTGCACGGTTATCTTTAATGCATGCTTTGCTTTTTCTATTAGAATCAGTGTTATTGTTAACTAAATTCGATATTTTTCTTGAACGCTGAAATAAAGCTAAAATAAAATATAAATATTATATACAAATTTACACCTTATTTAAATGAAAAATTGAAGTGATTCCTTGAAGTTGCAACCTAACTGAAAAAAAACTTGCGTTTACTGTACATCTAAGTCCTGTTTTCATCTTTTCTTGTTTTGCCCTTTGCTATTTAATTAAACAAAATATTTAATCGCTCTTTATGTGGAAAGTCTGTACAATTCTTTTTAAAAACCTTTTCTAGTGAACAATACCAAAATTCATTCATTGTTGAAAATCTGTGGAACCTTGGCTTAAAGACAGTTAAAGTAAGACTGCAATGGCGGTCTTTTATGTTTTACTCTCTGTCAAGAAAGACATTAGCCCTTTGAAGTCTGCTCCACAATTAGTCTCATATCATGAGTTTATTGGTTCTTTTCTCCGTTTGTTTGATGGAAGTTTGCGGAGGTCTGATCACACTTAATGGCAGTACACAGGGGCTAATACTGCAATGCTTCTCCAGAACGCTCTCATCAGCCTATAGGATAACTCTCCTTTTTTGTTCTCTCTCTTTTTCTCTCTCCCTGGACATCTCCCCAATCAACATTATTTATTTAGCTCATTTCATTTAATTTATTTATCATAACATATGCTCACCCCTACAGCAATGGAATCAGTTTCATTAATAATCCTGTCCTTCCTCTGTTTTTGCCCGTATCTCAAAGCTGAGTTTATATATGCACACACCTCATGTGGCCATCAGACCGTGTCATGTTGCCACAGTGACAGCAGCTTCCTGTGCTGGGATATGCTATACTTCATCTCAAGTTTCTTATTATGCATGCGGTTTTATAAACATATATTAATTGAGTGACTACATGAAATATTTATAATTTTCAAAATAATAATGATAATAGTAATAATAATTTGTCCACTTAAAAATATAAACTGCCCTTTTAACTTTAAATAGGGCAGCTTAAGAAAATAAGATTTTTAGATGTTCTTAAATGTGTTATTTATTAGTGAAAGACTTGCTTCAGTCTTGGAGCTAATGTGTTATACATGGTTGCTAGTGTGTTCTGAGTGTTTGCAAGGAGTTAAATAGTTGCTAGGGTTTTACTAGGGTGGTTATTGGTCACTTGAGTGTACTACATGTTTCTGTTCTAAGTGGTTGTAAGTGGTTGCTCAGGTGTTTCTATGTTGTTCTAAATAGCTCTAAATGTTTGCTAGGGTGTTTCTAAGATGCTCTAAATGGTTGCTAGTGTGTTCTTAGAAGTTTCAAGTGTGTTGTAAGTGGCCGCTAAGGTGTTGCTAGATTATTCTAAATGGTTGCTAGGGTATTACTAGGTTGTTTCTTTGTTCACTAGGGTGAACTACCTGTTTGCTGTTCTAAGTGGTTGTAAGGGTGTTGAAAGTGGCTACTCGGTTATAAATGGGCAGTCGTGGCCTAATGGTTAGAGAGTTAGACTTGTAACCCAAAAGTTGTGGGTTCGAGTCTCAGGTCCGGCAGGTATAGTAGGTGGGGGGAGTGAATGTCCAGCGCTCTCTCCACCCACAGTACCACGACTGATGTGAGACCCTTGAGCAAGGCACAGAACCCTCAACTGCTCTCTGGGCGCCGCTGCATTGGCTGCCCACTGCTCCGGGTGTATGTTCACGTGTGTGTGTGTGTGTGTGCGTGCGTGCGTGCGTGTGTGTGCACTTGGATGGGTTAAATGCAGAGCACAAATTCCAAGTATGGGACATCATACTTGACCACACATCCTTTCCTTTCCTAAGGTGTTGCTAGGTTATTTTAAATGGTTGCAGAGGTTTTTCTACAATGTTACTAGAAAGTGGTTGTTAAGTCAAGTCAAGTCACTTTCATTTATATAGCGCTTTTAACAATACAAATTGTGTCAAAGCAACTGCACAATATAAAAATAGGAAAATAATGTAAAATGACACTAACTTTTCAGTTAAAGGCATTTCATTATTGAATTCAGTGATGGCATTGTCCAGCTCAGTTCAGTTTAAATAGTATCTGTGAAATCAAGTCGGTGATATCGCTGGAAATGAAGTGTCCCCAACTAAGCAATCTAGAGGTGACCGTGGCAAGGAACCAAAACTCTATTGGTGACAGAATAGAGAAAAAAACCTTGGGAGAAACCAGGCTCAGTCGGGGGGCGAGTTCTCCTTTGGCCAGACGAACCAGCAGTTTGTTCCAACTGCAGCAAAGTCAGATTGTAAGGGCTCAACTGGTTCCTGTGGTCTTTTCCCGATGGCTGTCTAGCTGACAGGGTCCTCACTGGGGATCTGTCTCTGGGGCTCATCTAGGTGTCCTGGTCTCCGCTGACGTTCAGAGCTGTAGAGGTCATCTCTAGGTGCTGATCCACCATCTGATCTGGATATGGACTGGATCTGGTGACTGCAGTGACCATCTGGGCTGGATACGTACTGGATTGGGTGGCTACAGTGACCTCGGAATAAGAAAGAAACAGACTAATATTAGCGTGGATGTCAATCTTCTTATGATGTAACAAGTACATTGTGTGTTATGGGAAGTGTTCCCGGTTCCGGTTGACCTAAATAATGCAGCCTAACAATCCTTTAACGGATTTGAATATTAGTTAAGGTGTTAAGGTGTTAAGTGTTTTCTTACTGGCCGCCCATCCATTTTTTTTGAATTGCTCGATTTCCTTGATGTGGCTTGGTTCCATCGTTCAGTACAAGTTTTTTTTTTCTAAATGCTTGTATTGTCCTATAATCTCAGCACAATTTGGGATATCGTTCAACTGTCCCTGCCTGCAGATATAAAGAAAGAGTTACATTAGACCAAGACACCCAACGTGACTTCCAGCCAGACAGGGTTTGAACCGCATGCTTCATTAGAGCTACACTGACAAACAGCTCTGTCTGTCAAAGCTCGGGGCAAGCTTATTAAAGTGAGAGAGTCTTGCAATGACAATCAGAATGAAGTGTATAAAAACTCTAATGACTCTGAAATGACAGCTGAGCTTGTGAATAAGATTCAATTGGGTGTTCGTAACAACTGCGCTTGACTTCTTACAACAGCGGTTCACAGTACGACTCAAATTAAGACAGACCTAGAGCTGTAAAATGGAGATCTCGCTCAAACACAAGGATCCCACACACAGGGTGTTGTTATGCAGTGGTGGAAGGGATGGAGTGATCTCACTGACCCCAGAGCAGTTGCCTACTGCAGGAAGGAGACTAACACTTCCTCTGAGGTGAATACAGATCAGGCCGTCATGAATCCAGGGCCTGTCTACAAATCCCAAAACCAGACAACCTCACTCTGACTTGAGACGTGTCGCAACGTTTCCACTCAATTTCATCTCTCTACGATTGCTTATTTGTTTTTATAATTTCCATGTAAATAGATTAAAATCACTGTCAATACATATAGTGACAGCATCTTTTTATTATCTTTAAAGTTTGTCTGTGTTTGGGATCAAGTGGAACCACCTTCTGCTGACTGTATGTATCCATACATAACTGGAAATAATACAGTATGGTATTACATTCTAACTAATATATGTCCAAAGAGGAAATGTTAAGATTATGTAGAATTGCAAGAGATGAAAATGAAACGATGATAAATATCAGTACTATTATACATTTTTTATACACATTTTATTGGTCCAATTAAATTTCCTAGTTGAATATGTATTTAAATCCCTATATATTTTTGTCAGGCAGCACTTGTTTTCCACATGTCTGATTCTTGCAGTGTTGATGGAAAGAGTGATTTTATCATTGATGTTATTTTGGGTAATTTAGCCTTTCTTCTCTGTATTTTACCTTCTCTTTGATAGTCTCTTTTCTTTTTTCTGTAGTCTGACATTTAGAACGTTTAAATGTGGCGGGTTCTGCAGCAGGATATAGCCTGAAGGCAAGATATTTAAATTCACCATGAAACAGTGTTTGCAACCCATTTTACTACGGTAAATGAGAAATATTTTTGTGTCATGCAAAGATATAACAGTAATATATTGTATTACAATACTGTGTGAGGAAATTAATACTTATATTCAGCATGGATGCATTAATTTGATAAAAGATATTTATAATGTTACAATTTATATTTTAAATAAATGCTCTTTTCTATTCAAAAAATAATACTGAAAAAAGTCTCACTGTTTCCAAAAACATATAAAGCAGCATTGTTTTCAAAACTTAAAAAAAAATATATAAATAAAATAATAATAATGCTAAATGTTTCTTGAGCACCAAATCAGAATATTAAATCAGCATGTAAAAACTGCTGAAAATGTAGCTTTACAATGACAGGAACAAATTAACATTAAAATATTCAAACATAAAATAGTTAAATTGTACTTTAAAATATTCACAATGTAACTGTTTTTACATTTTTTTATATAATAAAGCACAGTTATGTTGGGCATAAATTATATTATATTGGTCAGGAAATACTTGTAGTGTAAATTTTGATGTTATCTTGACTTTATATTTTGGACCAATGAACATCTGATAGTCACCTGAATGACAGGAGAGTATGTTTCATTCTAAAGTCTCAGAACGAAGACAGACAGACAAACTATAATTTCATCAGAATGCTGTGACACATATGCCAATGTCTCTTGTAAGTACTTGACTTTATACTGTATACAACAGTAGCATTTATTATTACAGTGAACACATCTCTGTGTGTATGTGTGGATACAGCCAGCAGAGAGTGGTCCCACCTGACCCCAAACACAGAACAACTTCAAAATAAAACATGCTGTCACTATGGATGGAGAGTGATTGTAATACATTTTCATGGAAACGATAGAAACAAATATGCAGACAGAGGAGGAGATGGAGAGATGGAGAGCAACAAAAAGCAGGTGCACTTTATGAATTATGCATTTCGTTGGTAGAACGCCAACCTCCTTGAAAATCAAAAGTGGGGCAAAAATGTGTGATTTTGGTAAGTGCTTTTGGTTTTTAATTATGCAATGCTAACTGGACTTAATCATGTTTATCGTTTGAAAATAATATTAGGGAGATCCTGGAGCTGGTTTTGTTCCCCCAAAATGCATTAAGAAGCCAAGCTTACAAATATATTAAGGTCATAAATTAGTTACCAAAATATTAAACCAAATGGCATTTATTTTTGAGAACGATAGCACACGCACACTTTTCGTGCCAGAACTTTACTAGATTGTAAATTATAAACTACATTTGCATCTCCCCAAGGAAATAGCAGTCCAGCAAAAATAATTATACTTCAACTTGGTTAATACTAATAAAATATTGTAATTTTGTAATGAAATATTACAATATTGTAATATACAGTATATATTGAATACTTCACATTATTATTCAGCAGTCAAAAGTTAGGAGTTATTACAATTTATGAAATGTTTTGGTACACTTTACAATAAGGTGTCATTCATTAACATGAATTAGTTAATGTATTAATTAACACATGAATGAACAATGAACACTACATTTATTACTGTATTCATTCATCTTTGTTAATGTTAGTTAATAAAAATACAGTCGTTCATTGTTTGTTCATGTTAGTTCACAGTGCATGTATCAAAATCGTTCAGAAGAGGGAAGTTAGTTTTGAGAAAAGTCTAGCAGACTTTGCAGATTCCACTTGTTTAGGTTATTCTCAGTGAATGAAATTCATATTTAAGTCTAGTTTAAGCATCCAAAACACAAACACACACGACACGGTTGTTGGCACAGTTTACAGCCAGCCTGATCTTTCTGTGACACGGGGAAAGGTCTCATGCAAATCTGCATGCCTCGGGCCCTCGGCTCTCTGGCTCTCCAGTCAGTGTCACTGCGATTGAGACGTCCCTCTGCACTGCGCAGTCATAACACTACACATAAACGTCAAGAGAGAACCTTTGAGCTGGGGCTGTATATAACAGCAGATAAATCGTTAGAGTGGTAGATGTTATATAGATGTGACAAAAGCATGATTGCGGTGTCCCTGGATCTATCTATAATTCATCTGAGGAGAAAGTGACAGTCAGTGTGTTTGTGTGTGTGTGAGAGAGAGAGAGAGAGAGAGAGAGAGAGAGAGAGAGAGAGAGAGAGAGAGAGAGAGAGAGAGAGAGAGAGAGAGAAGAGAGGGTCTATAAATGACAGGTGTCATTTGGAAATGTATTTCCTCTTGTCTCACTGCCAGTGACGTGTCTAACATAACCGAGTGAAAATAAAATCCAGTACTATGCACCTGTTGGCTTGTGGTTATTGATGGGTCATTCTTAGGAAATGGTGGCAATTTTTTTTCTAAAATGTTTCCCTGCACCTTCTGTGACATTTCCTCCTTTCAAAATAAAAAACAATTGATAAGTGTCATCATATCTTATATATAAGTAAGTTACATCATACTTGTTTTGGATACATGTTTTTCACATATTTCACTCAGTATATTAGCATTCAGCAGTTGTATAGGCCAAATAGGCCAATAGAATATATATATATATATATATATATATATAGAAAAATTTGAATAAAGAATAAATAATATGGTGCAGTGAAAACAACCACATTCAACTTTGTAACAGTGCTAGCACAAAATGTTTTGAGAAATGTCATGGGTTATTTACTTTTTTTCCTAATGTGTAATTTATTAATTGCTGCATCAAATCCTTGTTGTCCTACCAAACCTTATTTATAATTATGATTGCAATGATTTAATTATAAGTGTGTGAATTCCATTCTTACCTGTACTGAGCCATGGTTGAATGAAAGTTTCACTTGTTCAGCAATGAATCATCTGCAGTGAATGGGTGCCGTCAGAATGAGAGTCCAAACAGCTGATAAAAACATCACTATAATCCACAAGTAATCCACACCACTCCAGTCCATCAAGTAAAAAGCTGCACGATTGTAAGAAACAATTTCATCTAATAATCATTTTAATTTTAGTGGAACTGTTCCTTTAATGTCTATAGAGGCTGTGATCATGGTGGTTTGAGCCTGAGGTAGAAAAATATGATTTCTTTAAAGTTTAACAGTAACCCATTCAGATGAAATGATTTAAAGGGAAAACCCTGATTTGTTCAAGCACAAATGGCACCGTTTCCTTAGAAGGACCCACATAAAGACTTACTATGCATCTGTAATAAGGCTTCAAGCAAGCTGAACATTTTCTGAAACGTGAGCTTAAGGCCCTGCATACTCCAGCACAAACACATATAAACTGTGTCAGAAACCCTGGCTGCATTGAAGTTTTATTTTTGTTCATCAATTTGTTTAATAGGGACCATGACCAATTCGGCAGTTGCACCAGAGTTATGCAGATAGCTAATTTACATGTGTATTCCCCAGACAGGAGGAACATTAAAGTACATCACAACAGAGTACAATGAAGAGCAAATAGCTCATGCCAGACCACAGCAGATTACAAATACAATTAATGTAATGCAGGTTAAAAGGAAAGAGGAAGAACAGTAACATTTGGTCATGATGAACAAAGGAAGACCTTTGACTGAACAGTAGATGCTGTTTGTCTTCAAGTTATTGTCTTAAAATTGCACTAATGACTACTTACTGATGACGTTTCCATACCAGCATGCTACTTAGATATAGTTAAAATAGTAGGAGTAGTATGTGATTTGAGAGTGTAGGTTTTTCTACACCCTTTCTACACCGCCAGCATAGGAGTACTATTATAGTACTATTTTCATGGAACAGCTCTTAAAAGAACGTACTCTGTTACGATTATATAAACGGCCGCTTCGCCGCCGCATCTCAGATTTCTTCTAAAGAAGCAACTGAGGAGTGCAGCTCATAGGAACGCAGTCGGGGCCAGGGTCTTCATCGCTGAAGAGAAGAAATCTGAGATGTAGCGGCGAAGCGGCCGTTTATATAGCCAGACGCCCCTCCCATTTTGGCAGGCTATGGCGGGCTTCATAGCCATAGACTCGCGCTCTGCCGCCAAGCCATTGGTTCATTTTTTAGTCCTGCACGAACCAATGGATGTGCAGTTTCACTGCGTGATTATAAAAAGGCTTCAGTTGAAGAGGAAAAAAAATAGTTTTTCCCATACAAGCGTCTTCGACGAAGTACGAGTGAAATATCGAAAGGGAACCAGTTCTCCTTAATGTAAATAACCTTTAATAATCTGTGATTATAAAGAGTTTAAGAGATTAAGAGTGATAGCATTGTCTTTGTGGAGAGAGAAGACATTTTAAAAGAAGTATTGCTCTAGATTTTCTTTCTTTCTTTCTTTGCTATGTTACTTGTAATTGATAACAAACTGCTTAAGCCTGGAATGCACTGCGATTTTTGCCCCGATTTCCCCCCGATTTTACAGTCTGACGCAAGTTGACGCTAGTTGAGGAAAGTCAGAGCCAGTCTGCAGCATTTACAGCTGCTTTTACAGTGACTTCCTCAGTTAAAAAAGTGTGATGGTCACAGACTCCGATTTTTTAGCTTCAGACTTTGATTCTATCCAGTCGGAGGATATCAAACATGTTTGATATTTTCAGCCGATTTTAGAACAAATATGTTTTCATTTGTCATGTGTCTCCTAGCAACAAGGTGCACATTTTTGCGTGAGTTTGCTGTGATCGGAACAACGTTAAAGTCTGGTAGTGTATGATCTTCAGACACGTAGTGTATGATGCCAGTTTTCCTTTGTCACCATTTATAAAGTCGGTAAGTGTGTGATGCCTAGTGTTTTAAAAATCTGTTCAGATTTTAAAAGTAGTGTAGTGTATTCCAGCCTTTACTTGAGAAGTTGTTCAGTCTTATAATTGTTAATAAGACACTCTTTATTAAGCACTAGTGTCTTTGTCACCATTTTATAAAAACAATACACCACTTCAGTCATTTTAGGCCACTTGAGAGTTTAGGAATATCTCTTATTAAATTCTGTAATTGGTGCAGTAAGTCATTGTCATATCTCAGTATGATTGATCTTTTTACATCTCTAGCTAGTATCTAATGAACAGCATGACGATCTAGTAGTAACAGTTTTCTATCCATATATAATGAAAGCCCAGTGTGATATTCATTTAAGATCAATAACCCTTTTAAATCTTCAGTCAATCTGGCAACCCAGCTGTCAAACTTATGGACCTTTGAGTATGATAAACCGAATGAGCTACAGTACATGAGATGGAAAGAAACCCAATGAGAAAGACAAGATCCCTGCTATATGTGAATGTATCGTTTAAGTGCCCCTATTATGGATTTTTAAAAATGACCTTTCATGCAATGTGTAACACAGCTCTAAGCGAATGAAAACATCAGGCAAAGTTTGAAATCTAAAAGTGCACTGTGTATAAAGTTAATGCCTTTCAAAAGAAAGAGTCGACTTTGAATCATTGAAACAAGTCGTTTTTAAAACGAATCTTTAGCTGTTTCAAGGTGACTTCAAAGTGAAACATTAGCATATTTATGCCCACCCACTTGTTGCACGCGCAGACCTGGTAAAACTTGAACCTCCCCTCCCTCAAACACAGCTGATTCCTGTAGAGAAAACTCCCAACTCATTTTCTCACCCAACTTCAAAATCATCCTACATCGCTGCAGAAGCACCGACCCAGTGTTTACAAGGTGAACGTGCAAGGAGGCTCAAACACCCGCTACAAAAAATTAAATAAAAAAGGTAAAACAACAATGTAGTATGATTTTGAAGTTGTAGGAGAAAAGTGTTGGGAATTTTTAGACATACCCTGTCTTGAACGGTTGTACACAGAAAGAGTATGCATGCGCCTCGCAGAGCTAGACAAGACGAACATTTGTGGTTAAAAGTACATAAATAAATATATATTTTTTTAAGAAAATTACTGATGGTTTCGCTAGATACGTTGCGACTGATAAATTATTTGCGACTGAAGAAAGGGAGACATGAACACCTAGGATTAAAAGGGGGTGAGTAAATTAATTATCAGGAATTTTTATTTGCTATTTTATTTAGAGTAATTCTTTTAACAAATGTTTCTGCCATGTACTCTGTACTGTAGCATGCAAGAAACTTATTTAGTTGTATGTGTTGTGTTCGCTCCGCACAGCTTTTAGGTCTCCGTCTAACCGGCTAACAGCAATATCTGTTCGCTCGCAACTGTCTAGAAATGTGTCGATGAATAGTGAATGTTTGTCGTTGTTATTACTTGGAGTTCTGATAAAGAATAGAGCAACACGTTGGTGTACAAACTGCAGTGCTCCATCAATATGTTTCTGCATTGGGCTAACGCATATACCATGGCTGTTTGGGTGTTTACCACCAAGCTGTGGGCTCAGTA
The DNA here is from genome assembly GCA_027422405.1 of Ptychobarbus kaznakovi. Lineage (NCBI taxonomy): Eukaryota > Metazoa > Chordata > Actinopteri > Cypriniformes > Cyprinidae > Ptychobarbus > Ptychobarbus kaznakovi. The sequence continues at coordinate 4,183,770 of CM049800.1, read as the reverse complement.
ATGGTTATGGGCGTTCCGTTATTGACATCTGCTGCACGCAGTAGACCAATCACAACAGACTGGATCATCAGACCAATCACTGCAGTTAAACGTCGAGCAAAGGAGGGGTTTGGAAAAATCAATCGTTGAACGAACCATTTGGGAGTCGTGAGCAAAAAAGGAAAAAATTAATATATATTTTAAGACAATGAAAGTGTTTTTGGACCTTGCTTGCATGTCAACCTATTGTTGGGCTCTCCCAAAACCAAAATATGAACCTTTCATAACCCATAATAGGGGCACTTTAAAGTTTGGTGAAATCAGGGGTCGCATTTTACAGTGAAAACTGCCATGGCAAATGCAAAACAAGCCCTAAAGAGGTTACTATGCCCTTTCTCATAATAGTATGGCTCCTGTCTCCCCTCTCTGCCCCTCTCCACAGATGTTGTGATAACGCTGTTGTTGTGTTCGAAGCCTTAGGACTGCCAGGGTCCCTAGAGACATGTCTGTGCCGTACATTTGAATGAGATAAAGCAAAGAGCCTCCAGAGCTTTCCATTCAAAGGTTTCGCTTTCCCAACAAATTTGTTTCAGGTTGGCATAAAGCACCATGTGGTGTCCATATACAAAATAAGATTAATCTGCGCTACTATATGCTTGTCCAATAAAGTAACATATAATAAAAAAGTGAGGACTGGAAAATAATAATTGCACTGGAAAGGTTGAGGTCATGTTATTGCAACATTTATCTACAGTACGCTAAATGTTAATATTAGGGGCCGTCAGTCGATACAAAATTTCAAAAACAAATTACTTGATATTCCAACTGATTAATCAAATGAATCAAAATTAATTGCATATATCGATATTTGCTGAGGCAATGCATTAGGCCTACAGGCCTACATTTAGCAACTTAGGAAAAACCTTTTGTGCAACTCCACATCACAATTCACCGCAGCTGAAATGAACACTAGTGGCAGTAAAACAACACTTTTATTTACTTTCATAGAAATTAATAATGGCAGGTCAGATTATTGGTTAATATAGACTTATTTTCACATGGTTTCTAGCACAATGCTATGTTATGATCTCAAAACACTTTAACCATAGTACATCATTTATAAACTACTACATTTTCACTTGCAATGTGAAACACTCAAGTATGAGTCCATAAAACATGCAGGTACATCTAAAAAATTAGAATATGGTAAAAAAGTTTTTCTTGTAACTTATTTCAAAAAGTGAAACTTTCATATATTTTAGATTCATTACATGTAAACTTAAAAAAAAATTGATGATTAGAGCTTACAGCTAATTAAAGTAAAAAATCAGTATCTCAGAATATACATTTGAGTTTCAATAAATATCCATACAGTATAAATTCTGGGTATCTCTTGTTCTTTGAAACCACAATAATGGGGAACACTGCTGACTTGGCAATGGTCCAGAAGACGATCATTGACACCCTCCACAAAGATAATTACTGAAACCATCCCAGTTACATTCTCTGTGATTCTTGGGAGAGCTTCTTGAAGCTGAAGTGCCAGTCACCATCAGACATCTTCAGGGGAACACTTCTGAAACAGAAACATCTCAGAAGACTTGGCAAGTGGTCCAAAGTCCTCCAGATGAAGATTTTGCGAAATCACTTTTAGACTGGACCATATTCAAGTGCAACAAAACGTGTGAGAAGTAGCGTAATATCATTTTGTCACAGAAACTGCAAGCTTAAATTGCTCAGACATTACTGATCACACTAAATTAACATGAGGCATTTTTTGTTATTTTATACAGTTCTTCGAGGTCCACTTTTAATCTTATCAAGTATCAAAAAACATTTAGATATAGCCTAATAGTGTTCTGTCATCAGAACACACTGTTTGAATAGCATTAAATGCAAATGTTGACTGGAAGGAAGAAATATGGGTAGTGGATTTGTGTGGCGTGACATCACTGTCGGATCAAATATACATAGCAGAACATCAAGGATCCTGCGTCGATACCTGTAAACAAGCTTGAGAATACTGTCAAGCATTTGGTTTCTGCATAGACTGTGTTCGATTCAAACACTTGGGAGAGCTTCACAAGGAGTGAACTGAAGCTGGAGTCAGTGCATCAAGAGTATTAAAAATCACCACGCTAGGCTCAAGACATCAGAATATGCACTGAGAAAAAGCTTCCACTGGCAAGTCTTTTACCATTTCTGCCGTTTGGATTTCTGCACTAAAACAGACAAATCAGTCAGTTAAATGCACTTGCATTACTTCTATGACACCAGTTATGTTTTCAGAACAGATGTGGAAAAGATCTGTGCATTAGTGTGAATGCAGTCTATTAAACTGTATGATCTCTCAGTAAAATTGACAATCTGAGGTGTCTTTCGTCCAGATACTGAAAGTCACGAGCCTGTACAAAATAATGTGATATAATCATGCTGCATTGTGATGCGTCATGATATCGAACTGAATTGAATCGTTGACATGATAATCGTAATCTAATTTAATCGTGAAACCAGTGCCGATTCACACCCCTAATAAAGTGGTACATTCCACACCCAGTCGTTTTGGCAAGACTGGCTTCAATATAAGCTGTTTTTAGACTAAGAAAAAAGTTTTGAGTTCTGAAACTTACAGGACTTACGCAATGCCCTCTTCTATGTCAAAAGATCAAGGGTATTTGGATTTCTCAGTTCATGACCCCTTACTTTTGTTAATAATAATGCTCTGTTATTTGAAAACATCTGTAATAGATCCTATCAGATGTATGCTGGTGCTTCACTATATGCCCTTGCTCAAATGTAATATATACGCTTCTTGTACTGTAGCATGTTAGCATAAATAATGATGTTGGACATACATGTTCTGCTATTGTATGTTGTATGTAAATATATACAGAAATCTGTATGGATGTAAAATGACTTACATCTTAGATTATGGAGTGTGATTAGCATAGGCATCCTGACGTTAGCTTTGACTGAGAAGCTAAATGACTAGAAACTTCTCAGTCCTCTCATGCATAATTCCTGCTGCTGCTTTTCATAAAGCATGTTTTCCTTTCTGTTTATGTGTCTAAATATAGCACTGTGAAACGATTGCATGATTGTATTCAGCCTTTGGCAATGCAGAATATTAAAGCTAGTCGCTAGTCACTTATATTGAGTTTGTGGTTGTATCTGATGCCAGAACAATAACTTTATTATTTGATTATGGAGCATTATGCATTGTTCATTTGAATAATCCGACAATGTACAGCCCTTGACTGTTGTTTTATCAATTTGAAGCATTAAAGATAGAGAATTATGAGGAGATTAGCAGCACTCGGCTAAATATGCTAACTGCTAATTTGTCTGCGCAGGAGTGTGCTAAAGGACTTTGATGTATTCAAATAGTCTACATAAACATGAAGTGGTGATGGAATTGAAAAGCTGATTTGTTGCATCGTGTGTGTGTGTGTGTGTGTGTGTGTGTGTGTGTGTGTGTGTGTGTGTGTGTGTGTGTGTGTGTGTGTGTGTGTGTGTGTGTGTGTGTGTGTGTGTGTGTGTGTGTGTGTGTGTGTGTGTGTGTGTGTGTGTGTTTGCGTTTTAGTGTGTCTGAATCAATTTATGATACAGCATTTTTTTTTAACTGGAATTATAAATTAATATTTTCAGATTTAGTGTGTGCATACATATTTATTTTATTTTAAATACCAGATTGAGACTAACTATGCTCTGTGTCTGTATATTGTTATGCTGCATATATGCATGCAGTCAACATCATATGTTCTTTAATAGACTAACAAATGATTGTGCTTTTGGCAATTGAAGGTTTAGTGTGTTTTGCTCATACGCTGTCATGGAGATTAATTACAGCTAACTGTGTAAACAGAGGTAAATGCAGTGCTGGCTAAAATTATTTATTTATTTCTTTGAGATATCATAGCTTATATCTGCCTACTCCTCCGTGCGTGTTTCAAGCCGCAGTTTGTCTAGAAGATGAAATGTGATAATTGCCATCATTTTTCAAATATACAGACAGAAATAATATACGCAAAGGCATTTTGGTCCTTTGATTATGTTTCTGTGTCAGCGTTGATCATGTTCAGCTGAATGCAAAGTAGCTACAAATAGTTCACGCTGTGAGCCGATATGTTTATGGTGGGATTTCTGATTTCCCTGACATCACCCCAGTCTGATTTCAAGACTTTTAGAAGTCCAAAATACATTTTAAGTGCATGAAAAATACATGTTCATGTTCACAACAATCGTTAGAGAGTAGATTTATTTAAAAATAAATCTTTAAAAATAAATGTTCCTAAAGGTATTTTTGTAGAATGTAAAAATGCCTTTATGATATTCAAATCCCTAAGGCTCAAGATTCTATTTCAGTGTACATTTTTCCCGTGTTTTTTCAAACATTTTTATAATTTCCCATGCCAAAAATCAATCATGTACAAAAAAAATCAGCATGAACTGAGATATCGTTCATGCATGCACAAACAAGTAACCCTAGGGTTATAATTTGAAGAAGTCCCCATTGGCATGGGGTGAATTATGTGCCAAAGTGTAATACCTAGGGTTAGGAGTTTATTCAAAGGAGGAGTAGTAGCGTTTGTTTTAGTATGCACCCTTAATAAGGAGTCTTTTTTTGGCCAGGAATTCCATGTTTGACGGTTTGACCCATAAGGTCACCTGTTCCATGTTTGACGGTTTGACCCGTAAAGTTAAGACAGTTAAGTTAAGACTAAATTTAGACAGGTGACCTTACGGGTCAAACAGTCAAACATGCAATTCCTGGCCAAAAAAAGACTCCTTATTAAGGGTGCATGCTAAAATGCACAGTGTGTTGCTACATGAGTAATGCACAGATTGTCAGTGAATGTTGATCAAGGTGACATAAGGAGGAATGCAGAACACGGCTGACAGAGACCCTGAAGTCTCTCAGGCAATCTGCTCAGCTGCGAAAGAGAGAGCGAGCGAGCACACACACAGCTCATAAATCCATCATCCACCTCATTGAATGGAGTAAAATAAAGACAGAGTAGTGCAGATGTCCCCGGAGTGACACCAGCATGACTGATTTGGCATTCCAGGGTCTCTGATACACTCGTAAACTGAATAATTAGATATGTCTCTGCCAAACTCTAAAGAGTCTAAAGCACGACGCGCTGATGAATGCAAGCATTAGTGATTCAACAAAGTGAAATAATGTAACTTGCTTATAGCGGCATTATCATAATTACGACCATGATTAGGAAACCATAAAAGCATTCATAGTGATTTATGATGTGCTCACAAATACATTCAGTTCTCAATGGTTTGCATATGAAGAATGAAAAGCATTAGATATCCATATTCTGTTGGGTAACAGCAAGTCAACATAATGAAACCACTCTGGCATAAATTAAACAGTCAACCATGTAATGCAGATAGATGCTGTATGAACTCAAAAGTTGAATTGTGTTTTTAAGACAATGGTTTTATTATTCTTATAGTTGTTGTTTTATTTTAATGTCAGGTTGTCACATTTTAATATGTTTTCAATCAGACTAGGGTTTATATGGTTTACTTTACTTTTACTTTTTTACTGGTTTACTATATAGTATAGTACTCACACACACACACACACACACACACACACACACACACACACACACACACACACACACACACACACACACACACACACACACACACACACACACACACACACACACACACACACACACACACACACACACACACACACACACACACACACACACACACACACACACACACACACACACACACACACACACACACACACACACACACATACACATATAGTTTGACAACATGCTCCACTATTGGGATGGCAGGAAAGGTCAGTGTTAAATTATATTTAATGGATAAATGGCAAATACTTTAAACTAAAGTATGTGTATATACAGAAATTGGTTTAAAAAAATACATTTAACAGATCACTTAGTCACTGAAGTAAAGGGTGTGACAGCTAAATCCAGTTTCCCCCATATAAATATTTTTATTCTATTTTTGTGCTTTTTATCACTTGTATGTATAGGTCTAGACAGGAAATGACAAGGAGGAGAGAAGAAAATAATAGATGATGCAAAACAGTCGAACCCGTGTTGCCTGCGTGAGCATAATTGCTCAATGAATCCGAGCCTCTGTGTGAACCGCTAAGCCACTGCGGCGTAAATCAAGAAACATCTCTCTCTGGTTCAGTTGAGTCTGGCTGATAACCTGATACGTCTGTAGCTTGACGATGGGCTTGGCCTCCATCTCCATCAGGTGAGTCCAGCTGGAGCGACTGCTTGATTATGCACCTGGCCGTGTTGGCGCATTGCCCACATCATGTCAGACATCCGTCCTGAGGACAATACGAACCCATCACTTTCTGAATGATCTAAAAACCTCTGAAATATGGGTATTAAATTTGTTCTTTGTTTGAGATGTAATAACATTTGCTTCATCTGCTTTCATGAGCTTAATGCACATATATAGACACAGTAAAAGCTGAAATAAGCCATATGAATTATAAAACATATTATTCCTGTTCAGGATGCTGACTGGTAAATATAGAGTTGCAGTTGTTAGCTACACTATGCTGTGAATGTCAATGACTGTAAATTAAATTATGGATTTGCTAAAATTGATTCAATTCACTAAATTGATTTGATTCCATTATTTGATTCAAATCACTAAATCACCTCACTAAAATGAATCTGTTCATCAAAATGAATTGATGCATTTTAGTGAACCAGTTCATTTTAGTTTGTTCATTTATATTTTTCATTGACTAAAATAAATCAGATTTCCCATCATTACTTGGGAGTTGACAGTTTAGAAGTATAGATTTTTTATTCTTGCCAAGTCAACACTCCAGAAATGATTCTTATTTCAAAGCAAACCAGATGTGAATATTTGTGACACAATGACTGTATATGGTATGACAATTTCATACTTTTTTTAAAGGTATTTGCCTGGAATTACTTGAATATAATTACTTATTCATTAGTTTGTTTGTTCGTTCATTCGTGCATTCGTTCATTTGTTTGTTTCTCAATAGTTCAAATGTATAGATAAAATATGTATTTATATGTATATAGTTAAAAGCAAAATACCTAAGATACTTAAAATGCCTATTTATTCATTTGTTTATTTGTAAATATTTAAAATATGTATAGATTAACAGATTAAATTTGTATTATTTATTTATAAATAGTTAAAAGCAAAATATCAAAGAATACTTAAAATGCTATTTATTTGTTTGTTTGTAACTAGTTAAAATATTTATAGATAAAATATTTATTTATTTGTAAATAGTTAAAGCAAAATGTAAAATATTTAAAATGCCTATTTATTTGTTTGTTTTTTAATAGTTAAAATATTTATAGATACAAATAGCTAAATTAATAGCAATATATATATATATATATATATATAATATTATTATTTATACATAGTTATTTACTGTCATTATTTACCCTCATGTCATTCCAATTTTTTATTTTCATTACATACATTTTTTACATATTACATGGTATTTTCATTCAATACAATGTGATAAAAATATGTAGAGTTTTTTATTCTTTCAGACGAAAGTAGCTTGTTGCTTGAGAACCGCTGAACTAATGTCAAGCTACCAAAATGTAGTAAAGATCCTTAGCGTTGCTACTTTTATTCTTTGCCCCTTCATTCCATTTAGTCAACCAGTTAGTCATTTGACTCGTAACAAATCTTCTCTGTCAGTCAGTTCCATTTCCTATTATTGGATGTGCAAATACAGGAGGGATATTCTCAAGCGTTGGCCTTATCACAGTGCCCTGCCATTAACAAAATCTAAGACGCAATGAGCGAGGTCGCTGTCTCTGGTGAGAGGAGGCTTTCACAGCAGTGCGTTCTGCGATTACCCTCCCACCCGCAATCATGCCACCCACCGCGGATCATTAATATTACAAACCTGCAGGGGAGGACGTGGCCTGCAAATCCTCACTGTAATTACATTAAATATCATACACACAGTACAAACAGTGATCAAAGCCTGGAAATTACATGGCAGAGCAGTCATAGCAGAAGGGAGGAGAAACGAAGAGGAGCGAAAGAGAGAGAAAATTCCCCACAGTGGGTTCCTGGAGAGCAGGTTCTTTTGACTTGCTCTCCTTGTCTGTCTCTCCCTTTTCTGCTCGCACAGAGCTGCGATGTCTGAGAGTTTTCTTTGCCCTATTTACTCTGTCAATTTTACTCCTTTTCAGTTTGAAATGTGTCCTGTGTTGCTGAAATATAGCTCAGAATGTTCTGCAGGATAATCACAGAACGCTGGAGTCAGGTTGTCCGGATGTTTTTACCGTTCAAGTTAAACAGAATACTGTAAAGAGCTTTTTGACAAGTGCATTGTGGCGTGCTTATGTATGCACGAGTGAGAGTACTTTTGATTCTTGCCAAGTCGACAGTCCAATCCAGTGTGAATATTTGTACAACAGTGACTACATACAGTATTATAATTCCACACTTTTTGGCTTGAATTATTTGAATATGCTCAATAATATATGAATATACAGGATATATTTATTTTTTATTTATTTAAATCAGTAGTTAGATATATTTATGTACTTATTTGTTTATGAATATTGTATTTATTGATATTTATTATTTTATATTATTATTTACCCTTCATGTCATTCCAACAACATCTTCACATAAAACAACAACTCATAGTAACTAAGGATTTTTAAGTTCCAAAAATACAAATAGACACTTGTATGTACAGTTTTTTTATTGATTTTAATATTGTTTTTTAGTTTTATTTAAAGCAATACAATTTAAATTAAAAATATTAAAATATATGTTTTATTTACTTATTTATGCATATTTTAAAATTATTATTATTTGCCCTTCATATCATTCCAATTTTGTAAAAACTATATTTGTGTATATATATTTTCCATAAAAACAATGCATAGTGACTAACAGTTTTTAAACTACAGAATAGACAAATAAACACGTGTATGTACAGTATTTATTCATTCATTTATTTTATCTTTATTTAAACCAATAATTAAAAATGTTAATATATTTGGTTTATTTATAAATATTTTATTTCATCTTCACACATCTTCATCTTTTTTTATCTCCATAAAACAGCATTTTATAGTGACTACAGACTACAGGTGCTTGTATGGAATTTTGTCTTGTCCTTTTTGGAGTTAAACAGACAGTACGTTTGGAATGACATGCTGGTAACTAAATGATGGATTTTTATTTACTTGGGTGAACTATTCCTGTAACATCACTGTGCTCTCCTTAACATTTTGTACTCTGTCAAATTCCCTATTTACTGCGTCAGCACAAACCTTGAGCCTTCACAAACGTTTCCCTTCTAGATCAAGGTCACGACTGTCAATTGTGAGGCGGCATTGTTAAGGGAAGTGTGGGAGGAAACGGGCCCAAAAATAGAAGTGATTTCTGTACTTTGTCAAGCCAGCCATCTCCATTTCCCTGTGGTTCGGCCCATGATACTGATCTAAGAGGCAGCCTGGTGATAAAGATCACACATTGAGCGGGAAACCTCCCTCTGGAGTTAATTGAAGTCAAAGTGAGTCACACCATCTTAGATCTGGCAGATGACCCGTGCCGCTCTCTATTGTCTTTTTGCCGTCCTAGTCGTCGTTTTGATCAACGTTTCGCCCCTGCTTTAACTTTAAATAAGCAGTAGCCAGGGGATGCCGCTCAAAGTCAACACCAACACTTGAAGGGTCACCTTCCCGATGCTGCTAATAGTTTCCTGGCAGGCCTTGTGAAAGAGGCAGGTAGTGCATTAAGTGAGCGGATTTTCATGTTTAAGAAGGAAGATTAAGGCTCACTTGTGTACAATTTTATTTATACGTAATGATTCTGATGTACTGCAATAGTTTTAAAAACCAGTTTTGCAGTATGCAGCATGTGTGCTAGGCTAGATTATGCACATTTTCTGCATGCGTGTGTGACCTTCTACTTTTGCCAAAATGTGCAGCATGCATGAGCCCACTGTCTGAGAAACACTAGGCTCTCATCTGATTGACTGATTTGATTAGACTGTCAAAATTGTATTTATTTTTTATTTTAGTTTAAGATTCATATTTATTTCCAAGCTTATGAGTGAAAATACTTTTGAAGTCAGCAGTCCAGAATTTTTTTCAAAGCAGCCCACTCATTTTTTTAAATAGTTGTTTATTATAATTTATATTAATATTCATTAATATTATAAATAGTTAAATATTTGTATATGTTAATATGTATTTTAAATATTTCATATTTGAATTTGTATATTATTATTATTATTCTAATTATTTAATAAATATAAAGTGATCTACTGTCATTATATATAATTCCAAGAGAATTAAAGAACTAAATATGCACCTTATTGAGGTCAGGTGACAGCATGTAAAACATGTTTTGTTGCATATTACATAGAATTTTTCATACTTTTCTCGCCCCAAACATAGCCAATATGTGCATAAATATTTAAAATGAAAGGGTCTTTGTAGCAAGTTTGACGTCAGTGGTGCTAGAAGCAGTTGGTTTGGATATTGAGAAGTGCAAATAGGATGTAAAAAAGCAAGAAGGCAAGATTTTTTATTAAGTAACTTAAACGTTGTCCTTAGAATGTGGCAAAGAAATCATATGAATTGCTTTTATGTGACTTTTATGATGTTTTTTGGAGCTTCATAGCCTATGGTCATTATATGCTGTATGAAAATTAGGATTTTGTGTTTTGGGGAGTTTTGTGTTCCACGGATAGAAGAAAGTCGTGCGAATCTGAAACTACATCAAGATGAGTATGAATGAATGAAGCATTTATATGATGCCTAAAATGCATTTATATGATGTAAATGATGCCTAACATTTTTGGGCAAACTATCTCTTTTAATGAGTAAAACAAAACATTTGAATCTGAAAGTCGCTGACTCATTTTTTTCACTTGCTACAAGTGTCCTAAAGCTGTAGTGTCACACCTGTGCCACAGCAGTAAATCTACTTACGTGAATTATGCATTCACTCTTCACTCTTAATTACTTACTCAGCTGCAAGATTCCACCCACATACATCCTAATGTTCCCGTGACACGTGGTTGAGGGAGGGGATATTTTCAGATTGATGCCCTTCCTCGAGTTCTGGATGGTTCCGCTGTGGAGCTTCATGCACCAATAATGACACATGATGGAAGCCCCTGTCACTGTGTCACCTTAGAAAATGAAGATAGATGGAAGGATGGATGGAAAGTGATTTTGTTGAGCTGGAAGTTAAGAGACATTGCAGTGGTAAAAGGCGAAGGTGATTACCGCCCGCAGAGCCACTGAATGTACCTGGAACTCTTTTTTTTGTGCAATTTACGAGCGAGCTATTAGGCACTAGCACTGTTGTCAGCTTTTTTGGTGAGTTTTTTGCTTTCAAAGTTATTAGGAGATTGTGAAGGTATATAATTTTATTCACACCTTAGTTTAGGGGATAGTTGCTTATTAGCATGCATATTACTAGCATATTGGATGTTTATTGGTACTTATAAAGCAAATGGTAATGTCTTCTGCATGACCGTATTTTAGATCTCTTAATCCTACTCGATACCTAAACTTAACAACTACCTGACTACATATTAACTGTTAATAATCTGCAAATTAGGAGTTTACTGAGGCAAAAGTCATAGTTAAAAGACAGTTAAAGGTGCGGTATGTAATATTGACAGCTAGCGGTTGAAATGGGTGCCGCAGTCCAAATTCCCCTCAGGCTTAAACACTCACGTGGGTTGCCAGATTGTCAAGTCAAGTCAGCACTTTATACAATACAGATTGTGTCAAAGGAGGAACATAGTGTGTCGATAATGCAAGAGGAAGATGATTGTAATTGACAATGGAATGCGATATGCTTTACACTGTAAGTTGATGAGTTGATTTATCTGTATTTTAACTCCTCTGTTCATAGAGCTTTTTAGATGGATGCTGAGGCTTTATAGGTGGGGTAGAATCTGCAATATCTGATGCTATTCATTTGCCGGCTTCCATGGCTGTAATACGCTGTGTTATCTGACAACTGGCAACCCGTGCTGTTGAAATACTATCGGTTAAATTGGAAGTGGGCGGAATCACACAGACCAAAACAAAAACAGACATTCCGACACGGAACACACATTTCAAAGTCGAAAAACTGGCTGTTGCATTGTTTTTGTGAACTTAGCATGTTTCTTAAATATCTGCAAACATTTTATAATATTTGTTTATGCTTTAGTACAGTCCAAAAAAATTACATAGAAAAGATAATATATATATTGTATTTTTTGTCCAGACAATGAAAGGCGGTATTGTTTGCACTCTTGCATTCTTCAAAATATCTTCATTTTTGAGTGGACTGTCCCTTTAAGCAGACCTATTACGTAGGTTAAGCGAATGTATAAATCATTGACAGATTCAGTAAATGTAGCCTAATGAATTAATTTGGAAGAGAGTGTAATGCTCTGGCCGGGAGGGTTGTGCTGCTTAATTAAAACTGCTCTGTTGTAAGCAGACACACTGTATACAGACCCTCTGGTCATATCTAGTTTTGGAGCAGCTCCTTGCATTGGCTGCTTACCATTCTACTGTGTTTTCTAGATTCAGAATTATGAAAATTGATTGGATAAGCCTCGTTCAAAGCCGTACATGCACTCCTGTGACCGCACATGAACTGAATTCTATATGAATGTGCCAAGTTGCTACAATTCTAAAGTTAAATTGATGAACTAAATTACTTGGCGAAGGAACCGTTTACTGTGGAAAATTATAACTCACTTTCAGATTTTCTGAAGAAAAAGTGGTATTTTACTTTGAAAAACATAACAATTATAGGTTGTTGCCATGGGGTTGATAGGTGGTTTCATTATGGGATGCTCTGGAGGTTCTGTGTGGTTGTTAGGGGGGTTGCTAGGGGGTTCTTGTTGTTTGTTAAGTGGTTTCTATTGAATTTTGGTTGTTTGCTCATTTGCCCAATTACAAAAAATAAATAAAAACATTCCCAAGTTTCTATGAAATATTTGCCAGCATGAGTTTTTCATCCTTTTTATCATCTGACAAAAAGTGAGTTTGATTTGACAAAAATCTGCATGATTTGAGTTATCATTCATATCCATATGGTGATGGTAGTAATATTTTGAGGGGTTTGTTTAAAAGCTTTTTCCCAAGTATAATGATACTTCCTTTAGTCTAAGCATAACTATTTATTAAACACTGTCTTTAAAAGCAATACGCCAATTTAGAGCCATATGGTATAGTAATTTGTTTTTATCTATCTATCTATCTATCTATCTATCTATCTATCTATCTATCTATCTATCTATCTATCTATCTATCTATCTATCTATCTATCTATCTATCTATCTATCTATCTATCTATCTATCTATCTATCTATCTATCTACAAAAGCTGTCGTTCACTTGAGCTATGGCTGATTTTAATTAGTCAAAACTGTTTACCAGTACTGTGCCAGGCTATTACTACTGTGTCATCTGGGGAACAGATAGGTAATGAAAGATGGACAAAAAAGAGAGAGAATAGGAGACAAAAGAAGTAGAGGCGGGTTCATTTGGAGAGATGCTGTGAAGAAGAAAATATAAAGAGCCGGCACAGATTCATTATTCTGTCCCCCCCCAAATCAATTACGCTTACATGCAAATCAGGCCAGTTTTCTACTAGCGATGAATTATTCAAATATTGACAGGATGTGTGAAAGAGGACATCTTCGACTGTGTCAATTAAACACTGAATAATACAATATAGGTCTAATGTGTAAATCATAAAGGCGTCTCACAGCGAAGCCACATGTACACTTCCTGTCTGTAAATTAAACGGAGAATGATGCAGGTGTAACTCATATGAGATTTGGGGTGCTTTCACACCAGCCTCATTTAGTTCGGTTGAATCGCACTAGAGTTCATTTTCCCTCTTGGTGCGGTTCATTTGGGCGGGTGAGAATGCAGCAATCGCACTCGGGTGCGCACCAAACAAGCAAACAAGCTTTCAAATGATCCCTGGAGCGGTTCGTTTGCGGTGAGAATCCGATCCGACCTCAAACAGACCCAACTGCATTTTTGGACTAAACCAGCTGCCGTAGTTTGCTGCGCTGTGCATTTCGGGATGAGGAAGTGTTTGTTGACAGTTTGCAGTTTAGCATGTCAAGTCGCGGACAAACTTGGGGTTGTGAGGAGGTGCGGAGCCTCATAGAAATTTGGTGACTTGCGATGCGCTTTCGCCATTTGCAGTGCATTAATACATTATTTTCCAGCCGCATCATTCTCAAAAGTTATATATTGCCTGAAGTGGTATATACAAACTATGTAGTAAAGGATGACCAGGGATAAAATCAACCCGCGCAGTTGTCTCTCCATAATAGCAGTGTGCTCTCTGCTGCATTTTACTCCTGTCTTTGTTTACTTCCAGAAGCACCGAAGCACCAATTTTCCCACACGCTCTTTCTGACCAATCGAAAAGCAGTTTAGGGAATGCGTTCAAAGACATATCTAGCCAACAAGTGAAGCGGATGTTGTCACGTGACTGCATTTTGGTTAGTTACAGCTGGTTCGGACCAGAGCAAACAGTGTGGTGTGAAAAGGAACCAAAACGGCTAAAAATAGCTACAGTGTATAATTTTTTGGCCTTGGTCCGGACCAAAGCAAGTGAACTATCGGACTTTCCTGGTGTGAATACACCCCTAAACACTTCCTATTGACCAAATTTCTTCTAGCTTCTGAGTTTCAGTAAAAAAACAAATAACAGATATTTATGTTTGAGAATGCAATGTCAGATGTAATTTGATTCGTTTGTTTTTTATTCTTATTGTTTGCTTGTATTCTAGAGCGTAAATTAGTTATAATTGTTTTTGTGGCAAAATTATTTTTCTGCTGTTCCTTTAAGACATTCATGCAAACAATCTATGTGCATGCGGGCAGATCTGGGATGTGTTTCCTAAAAGCATCCCAGACCGAGGTGGATCGTAGAAACCATTGGCACCAGCGATCTCTTTGATCTAGCCTTGCGATGCTTGAAACGCAGCCCTGGGTGGTAATTCTCAACTTTCTGACTTCAAAAAGTTTCAGAAGTTTGGAACAAGCCATTTTTCCATCACAGTTTCAATAAACACACTTTTTAGACTGAGGAGAAAGTTTTCAGTACTGAAACTTACCGCATGTTTTAGTACATCAAAGTCTTTATTTCAAAAGGCCAAGAAAAATTGAATATTTCATTATATGACCACATGTTGAGCTATAAATGATCATTATTCCTCATTTTGATTGGCTGGGTTTTTAAATCTTTAATAATAAAATAGGTTAATAAAGATTTAAAGAACTATAATCATGGGTGACTGAAGTGTGAGTTTGGTGAAACTGCAGTGAAGAGCAATTTACTAATTTCTCCCAAGGTTTTTTTCTCCGTTCTGTCACCGATGGAGTTTTGGTTCCTTGCCATTCGTCTCTGGTTGCCAAGGATCCTCCCTATTACGCAAGCGCATTTTTCTCAAAGATGATTTCGTTTCTGCTATGAAAACATGAATGATATTATTGTAATGCGGCGCGACGCCCTTCTGGAGTGTTTGTAAAGTTCTCTTGCCGAGACTGTCGGAAGAGTCTCTGGATTGCTTAGTTGGGACACTTCTTCATTTCCAGCGATATCACCGACTTGATTGCACAGATACTATTTAAACTGAACTGAGCTGGACGATGACATCACTGAATTCAATAATGAAATGCCTTTAACTGAAAAATGGGTGCTTAATCTTGTCATTTTACATTATTGATACACTATTTTCCTATTTTGATATTGTGCAGTTGCTTTAACACAATTTGTATTGTTAAAAGCGCTATATAAGTAAAGGTGACTTGACTTGACTAATTGAGACACAAAAACATTTGATTTGAAAAGATAATTTAAATCATTGCATTTATGAAAAACTTGTTTCCATGTCATATTACAACTTCTGTGGCTCTTTTAGTCTCACTAAGAGTCGTTCGGCAGGTTCTTGTCTTTTTCTTTTTATCTTGCTCTCACAGTTTGACAAAGACGGCTGTCTTGCAACATGATTTAATGAACAATATCCCATAAATGATTCCAATGGACTGCACAACAAATCTCTCGTTTCAAATTCTCACTTATGTCCTTCTCTGGTGTATTTTCATGGAGGGTGCATTAAAACTTTATTTTCTCTACTTTTTTTCTACTCCTTTGTCTTCTACTAATCCCTATTGACATCGTTTACCGTAGCATTTTTAGTGGGGAAAGTTATATATCTTGTTTTTAACTGTCTGTCAATGTTTGGTCTGTACCAAAGTTTGATAAAAGCTGGAATTTTTGGGACAATGTAACCTCTGGTTATGACCCTCTCAACATGAATCTTTCAGAAACGTTGTACTAACCCATCATGATTCAGTATATTTTTCAGCTTCTCCCTTGTCTTTTTAATACACAGAATCTCTCCCTGTCACTCGTTCCTCCAAACACAAACTCGCACTGACTTTGACAAATTTCACAACCCGAACCGTCGGCTCCTGGGCCCGGTGCCCGACAAGACTTGACATGCTTCGCTGGCCTGTACGACGCTGGGGAATCAATCGCTGTCCCTATTCATAATCCGTACCTCACTGTACCCCGAGCAGCCATTTAAATCCTCATTTGTCCTCGCCGTCGCAGAGGTGAAAGGTTTATGAATAAAGAATTATTTGGATTGCACATTCACACCAGTCTGAGCGGTGATGTCCTAGTTTTGACAGTATCATAATAAGCTGAATTCTGTCATTTGTCACCAAGACTCCAGTGAATCTGGGGCGCTGAATGGTAACATTTGAAGCAGTTTTTTTTAAGTGTATGCCATTAACCACCATATTTTGAATGATGACATAATTAATTGTTTATTTAATGATAGATATTGTCTTTTCAATATGGCAATTTAATATGAGGTCACCTGCTTTCTTGATCAGCACTTAAGGGCAACCGATGAACAATGTCGAAATCGTCTCCCACCAAAACATCCAGAATGCACAAGTTTTGACATTCAAAACTAATGAGACCATAATAAATTAATGAGACCACCCAGAGGCCTTCAGTGAACATGAGGAGCTCATAAACAAGTTGCATGTAAATGTCAGCTAGTTCTGTGTAGAAACAAGGCTCTCTACTCATTAGCACTGATCTGGAACTGGATACTCGTACTCGGATCAACTCTATGGCACCCAAAATGCAAATTCTTCCATCAGCACATGCAATCTGAAGGGTAAGACAACAGCAGGCTCGTGCTGTACTTTCACACTGACCATGTTTCTGCTGTTTAATGGAGCTTCAGATTTATACAGAAAATAAAGACTGAGAATTTGCTTTAATAGCGGTCATAAATTATTAAATGGTTATCGGAAGTGTCCCAGAGAGGATTATTATTACAAACATGATCATCAGAAAATCTCATTTACATCCAAATGATAATTATTCTACATAGAACGGAACCCAAACAGGCTATACTCTGCTGAAATGTTCTGAATTTAATCAAATTAGTTGAATATAAAGTGCTGTTTGCTGTCTGTCACTGAATGAGACTTCAAACAAGCTTGACAGATGTTTTTCAAACTACGAATGAGGAGTTATGCATTTTAAATATGCTGTAGTGCACCGTACTGGGAAAAAATTTAGCAAATCAGTTTGTGACTATGAGATAAACGAACAGCTCTTGAATATTGATCATTTAAGATAACATCTATCTGTATATACTGTGTATATAAATATATTTTAACAAGCATCCAATAATTATAACTAAAAACTAAATGATTATCAAATCCATTTAATATATTATTTTAGCATTAATATATAAAACAAACAAAATGCATTTCCAATAATATATAAAAAATGTATTCCAGTTTCCTGCTGGTGGGTTTAAAGGCGAACACTTTTAAATGTTTACCTAAAATATCAGTATCCATATGTTTATTATTTGACCTGTTAAGTTGTTAATGTTTATTCTGAGGAGGGACTACTTTTCTGTGCAGATGAAGATCTGATTATGCTGTTTCGGTTAATTTTCTCCATTAAGAATGTTGTTGTTGATAGTTTTATGTAAGCCAGATGTTCTGTGAACAGCTTTCTTATTCTTCAGCTCGTGGATATTTTGTTTGTGTTGTGCATTGACAGGGCCTTTGATGGCAAGCCTCATAATCTTAGGAGGCCGAGGACAGACAGGAAAGGTCTTTTCTGCAGAAGAGACACCGCTGACAAGGACATGCCCGTCTTTGTGTCCTCGTTTAAATCCCACGGAGAAGGCCACCGCACGGAGTCAACGTTCATTAGCATCACTTGCTGTTATGGAGGGGAATTAATTGGCCACCTCTTAATAACAGGGCACACTAATGCCTAACAATGATTGCCATCTGTGTTTAAGATCTCGCTCGGATTGCACAACATGTGAAACATCAGTCTGTCCCTACTGACGTTGCTAGTACACATTTACTTTTAGATGCCAGGATAACTGATGTAATAACTAATTAACTTAATGGGTTGTTTTATTGTTGCTGTAAAAAAAATCAATCACTTCCCATAGGAAAATTATATTTCTGAGGGAGCTCTTTTATAGACTGAAGACTTATTGGAGTTCTGTATTTATTTTATTCAGTGTTTGAACTGAGTGACAATTCCATAAAATAAAAATACTGAACTTATTTAATTAAATAACTGTATTTTATTAAGTAAACTCTACTGTTAGAAAACGTTTTGACTTTTTTTGACAGTTTTTCATCAGAACGTGCTTACTTAATGGGACTGATACTGCTGATTCTCATTTACACATAATACAAGGTACAAATATTTAATTTATTATTATTATTACAATAATTCTACTTTAATAATCTCTGAAATCTCTGCTGAAATAGCCATTTTTAGCGATGTTATCAATAGATGTTAGCAAGGTTGCGCACAATTCAGAAATGAATTCAGAGCAGCTTTTTATTTTTATTCAATTTCTAAATATGAATTGAAGAAGCAGAAAGAATACAAGTTTGCAATTAGATTTTAATTGCAAGGAAGTAGAATGGAAATGAACTAAAATTCAAATAACAGCAAAAATTTAATTTAAAAAGTGAGGATTATCAAGGCAAGTTTTTTCTATTTATGCTATTTATAGAAATTTGGGTCACACTTTATTTTAGGTGGCCTTAACTACCATGTACTTACATCAAAAAATAAGTACAATGTACTTATGGTGGTCATATTGTATAGCAAAACACGTTTGCTGCTATTGAGGTGGGATATGGGTAAGGTTAGGGACAGGTTTGGTAGTATTGGTAGGTTTAAGGGTGGGTTAAGGTATAAGGGATGAGTCAACAGTGTAATTATAAATGTAATTACAGAAATTAATTAAAGATGTAATTACATATAGGTATTTAAAAAAATATAAGTACAATGTAAAAACATGTATGTACACAATAAGTGCATTGCATCAAATTATTAATTTAAATGTAAGTAGTAGTTAAGGCCGCCTCATATAAAGTGGGACCGAAATTTGTGATTAGTTTACTTATTTCTTCATATTTAAATATTAATAATAATTTAAATTAATTTATATTATTAAAACAATAAATTAAAGTTAATTAATAAAAAATAACTTGTGAAACAGGGTTGAAGAACACTTAATTTGCCAGAATGCATTGCCTGTTTTAAATTTCTTTCAAAAACATGTCAATAAATTCAATACATTTCTATTTATCTATTCCAATTCAGTTCGAATTCACACACATTGAAAGGATTATTTATTGGTCTTTGAGTAGGCAACCGTTGCTGATGTTTTCTTTCATGTTATTGCAGGTGTTATCATTTTAGTATTCAGATAATCATCGATGAAGTTTTATGTAAGACAAGTTGCAGAATTTGTACATCAATAGACCAACCTGTTGTGCAAACGCCATGAAAAAATACATGGACATGCATGATGCAATTTCAGCACCATAATGGCACAGAAAGTTACTGACATCATCAAAGCAGAGAACAGGCGTCCGATATAAGTTTTGAGGTAGATTCGGTGTGAAAAACGGGAGGAAGAAAAACATGACGGAGAGGTTAATGAGAAAAGAGAAATGGAGAAGGGCAGCAGCGTGGCTTGATCCAGCTCTTCGGCTGCGAGGCGGCAGTCGGTTAATCAGGTCACGTAGCCTGATATGATAATCCCAAGGGCGCAGCATGAAAGCAGAGGCTAACACCACGCTGACAACGAGGAGAGGTGAATCTGATGGGACCTGCTGTTTGGGAGGTGCTTTTAAGATGTCTCCTCTGAATCATGTTCAGGGGGCCTTGTAGTCCCGCACTCGCTCTGCCTCCAGGCATGCTGGTGTATTTAGTTGTGTGTGTATTCGGTCCAACCAGATTGACACCTCCGTCCATAGGGAATTCACTAGCAATGAATTGTGCTGTTAGTGTTTATATGTACACGTTATCTGTGCTGTGTACAATGAACAAGTTATATAGGCAAAGCAAAGTGGTTCACCTCATAATACTCCAATGAAATTTGAGGCACATGATAGAGGACACCTGGAAATATCCAGGTCTCAACAATAAGGATTTTTCTTTACTTCCCCAAGACTAGCAGTTCAGACTTTTACTTTTTTTTCCACAACGTAACAAAATAACTAAATAAATAAATGCATTTTATTTATGTATTTATTTAATGATTTTTATTTTTGTATGTGTGTGTGTATATTTTTTATATATATTGTTAGTTATATTTAAGTTGATTCAAATTCAATTTAAGTAATTTAAACTTTTCAGCTTATATTAATCTGTTTCAAAAAATCAAGTTGAATCTCATATAACTTGCATTTTAAATTGGTTTAATTAGATTAAATTAAATGGAAAACATATGTCGTGTCATGACTTATATAAGATATTATATTAAATTATTCCATTATTTAAGATTACATTTTTAGATTACACATTTTTTATATTATTTTATATTTCAAATGTTCTTCACAAAACAATTCACAGCAAAAAATTAATTCAGTTTTTCATTTTCAAAAATGCCTCACAGGAAATTATAAAGTTGTATTGTATCTCAATGAAATGATAAATGTATACTTTTGTAATGTATTTTTCTAGTTGTATTTATTTATTTTATGCTAAATTCTAATATATACCCCAAGTCATTTGTAAATTATCAAAAATACAATAAAATGTTTCTGTAACACTTTGCAATAAGGTTGCAATTGTTAACTATATTTAATGCATGAACTAACATTAACTAACAATGAGAAATACATTTGTTAACAGTATTTATTCATCTTTGTTAAAAGTGCATTTGTGACCTTGGACCACAAAACTTTTTTTTAATTCATCTGAAAGCTGAATAAAAATGCATGCATGTTTTTTTAGAATAGGACAACTTTTGGCTGAGATACAACTATTTGAAAATCTGGAATCTGAGTGTGCAAAAAAATAAAAAACCTTTAAAGTTGAAGTTGAAATTAAGTTCTTAGCAATGCATATTACTAATACAAAAATTATATAACGTCTTATATATTTACGGTAGGAAATTTACAAAACATCTTAATGGAACATGATCTTTACTTAATATCTTAATGATTTTTTGGCATAAACGAAATATCAATCATTTTGACCAATACAATGTATTTTTGGCTATATCTACAAATATACTCGTGCGACTTAAGACTGCTTTTGTGGTCCAGGGTCACAATTTGATTCTTTTAAACTCTTACAGCCCCCACTTGAAAACCCCTGAGATGAAGAATTTTTTTAAATTCATATAAAAAATCATAATATTTATTTTTGCGAGGCTTTGCGAGAGAACACTAGAAGTATAGACAACACAGAACTGTCCCTATAGAGCCAATGACAGTTCCATCAACTAGCTGAATTCTCCTCAGTGGCCCAGAGCCATCGGCCCATCCTTATTGTTGAGCTATGATTGCTATAGCATCTTCACTAGTATGCATGTCTGTTTGTCCCTGTATGAACACTGGACTGGACATACTGGACTTTTTTGATAAAGTATCTCAGATATTTTCTTATAAATTAAAGTTACTTGAAAAAAGTTATATTATTACATAACTTGCGTTACTTGTAATGTGTTACCCCAACACTGTCTATGAATACACATCTGTTACTCAGCCTGTATTCCTTGCCATCTTGATGAATCAGTAAGAGTGAGGTGAGGAATGAGCTGTGCCCTTCCACCTCAGCAGTAAGAGAAGTGTGAGATTTAAACGAATAAGATGCTTCCAGCTGTGTTTGAGGGATGTCAAGGTGTCAGAACTGGAGCTGGGCCGAGTGCTGCTGAAATGCACTGTGGGAAGACGTTCCCCAAGGCTACAGTAAAGGGCCGACTGCTCAAATGTCAGCGGCTGACTCTTCCCTTCAGTAGAAGCAACACCAACTACTGATGAAAACAGCCATAAACCACTTTGGCAGGTTATGTTTCAGATGACAGAACTTCCCAACAAGTAAGTCACATGATGACAGCCATGTATATATGAGCTGAGATGAGACACAGAAGATGACTCAATGCTACCGGGCAGGTTTAATACAGTATACTATTCTGAAAATGTTACTAGTTCTTATTTCCTACTGTAGTTTTCAATTTCACTTTAGTTTTAGTCTGTAGGTAACAGTGGCTGAATGGTTTTTCCCTCCTTGAGTATGAACTCCCTATTAATATTATCCTATCATATTATACTCAACAAAAAAACATATGCAAGCAATTTTTTGTTTGTTTAAAGATTCTATAAAAGGTTCCATTGAATACGTTTGTATATGTGTTTTTGTTGGCTATCAAATTGACATTTTTCATACATCTCTTGCTTTGGGTTAAGTTATAAAAATGTCTGAATTTCATTGATTCAAAATATCAAACCCATAGCATCTGCAAACAAATAATGCTAAAGCTTTTCTCAGAACTATCTTTAATTTTTAGTTTTTTTACATTTCATCATCATAAATTACAATACATTTGGAAGAAAAGTTCTTTACAATAAATAACATTGTTCAATATTTTGTGTAATGTAATTTTTTTTATTATATTATATTATATTATATTATACTATATATTACAATAATTGTGAATTAACTGTCCCAATATATTTATGGCCACTGTAATTTGTTTTTATTTAATTTGTATTTTTGGTAACACTTTAGTAAGGACCAACTCTCTCAATTAACTAGTTGCTTATTAGCATGCCTATTATTAACATATTGGCTGTTATAAAGCACATATTCTGCTTGACCATATTCTACATTCTATTCCTACCCAGTACCTAAACTTAACAACTACCTCACTAACTATTAATAAGCAGCTAATTAAGAGTTTACTGAGGCAAAAGTCGTAGTTAATGGTTTATCAATAGCGAGGATTAAAAATAAAGAATGACCACTTTTTCAGTTTTTATTTTGTACATTATTTCCTAACACCATGAACTGTTCAATCTGGATACAATGACAAACACACTTTCTCAGAAACTGCACTGTACTTAAGTTTGTTTTATTTGTTAAAGAAGTGTTATTTGTCATATTCGGAAGAATACAGCATATGCAGCACTTACTAAGAAAGAAATGTTCTATAAATTGTTTCTGGCTCTGGCATCTCTGGGGCATTTATGATTCAGTAGCATAGACTGAATGCGCTCAGGTGTGCCGCCAGATTCCCGCACCAGAGAATATCTATAGCTGTAGGGTTTCAAGTTCATGGTATAGAATCTCATATTCAAGAGTTATATATATTCAAGACTTTTAAGGCCATTAGGATCAAACTTCTTTACAACTTTAATGTTCCCTTTGCGTCGTTTCATGGAGACAGCTGTACCATACTTTGTTGTAACCATTTTGCAGCATTTTGGACTATTATTGTGGACTCTCAGAAAAAAAAATGTGCAAGGCTGTGACTGGGGTGGTCTCTTAAGGTACAAAATCTAAAAGCTACATCTTTGCACCCCTAAATAATACATATTATTACCTCAAAGATACATATGTGACCCTGGACCACAAAACCAGTCATAAGGGTCAATTGAGATATATACATATTCTGAAAGCTCAATAAATAAGCTTTCCATCGATGTATGGTTTGTTAGAACAGGATAATATTTGGTCGAGACACATCTATTTGAATATCTGGAATCTGAGAGACCCGAGGTCAAAAGAACTGCGTCAGAAACAGGTTTACGTCAAGCCACACATCTGGGGAAGAATTCAGAAAAAAACGTTCTGCTTCATTGAAGGGTCACAGAAGCATGTAATCTCTGTTACCCTTAGTGGAAGATGTTTGAAACAATCAGGACTCTTTCTAGAGCTGGACTCCTGGCCAAATTGAACAACTGATGGAAATGGAAAAAGGCATTGTCTAGACTGGTGACCAAGAACCCGATGGTCACTCTAGTTGAGCTCCATGATCGTATGTGGAGATAGGAGAAATCTACAGAAGGACAAACATCACTGCAACACTCCACCGACCCAGTCTTTATGGCGGTGTGGCCAAACTCAATCCTCTCCTCAGTGAAGACACATGAAAACACACTTGGAATTTGCAAAAAAAAAAGCACCTAAAGGATATTCAGACTGTGAGAAACAATATTCTCTGGTCTGATGAACCTCAATTCCAAACATCATGTTTGAAGGGAACCAGCTCTGCTCATCAGCTGCAGAGTACCATCCCAAAAGTAAAGTGTGCTGGTAGCAGCCTCATGCTGTGGGTCTGTTTGTTCAGTGGCAAGGACTGAGGGACTCGTCAGATCAGAAGTAAAGCTCAATGCTCCAAAATATTGAGATAATATAATGCCATAATAAAAACCTTATCCAGAGCATTTAGAACCTCAGACAGGTCAGACGGATCACCTTCCAACAGTACAATGAACCTAAACACAGCAAGAGTGGCTTACAGATAACTCTGAATGTCCTTGAGTGGCCCAGCCAGAGACTGAGCTTGAACCCAATCAAATATTTCTGGAGAAACTTGAAAATGTGTATCTGACCCCATCCAACCTGACAGAGCTTGAGAGGTGAAGAAGTGAGGAGAAGAATAGCAGATAAATGCCAAATGCTGATGAAAGCTTGTCGCATCAAAAAAGACTTGAGACTTAAAGGTGCTTCAGCTAAATATTTAGTTAAGGGTATTTATGCAATGTATTTATTTCAGTTTCTTTTATATAAATATAAGAGCTTATGACAATTCTGTTTTTGCTTTGTCAATATGGTGTATGGAGTGTGGATTGATGTGGAAAAAAGTAATTTAAAGCAGTTTAACATAAGGCAGCAACATAACAAAACGTGAAAAAATAAGGGGTATGCGAAATATGGAATAAATGTATTTTAAACGTATGACCTTTTTAGTAGGAAAACTGGACAGCATTTGACAGAATACACCAATAATCTGAAGATGAGATTGTAATTCCGTTTTACGTTTACATTCATACTTTGCACTTTTTGCTTTTCCAAACTCATACTTTTAATTTATAAATATTTTTCACCTTTGCAATAGTTTGCGTTAACGTTAATAACTCTGCTACACTGAGCCCTGACAAGTTTTCAAAGTGTGTGTCCATCTGAAATGAGCTAAAGAAACAGCGGTTCTGATGAGTCAGGGCTACTGCGAGCTGCCGCCGAGAGGAGAGAGAGGAGAGGATAAGCCGAAGATTGCCAGGGAGAATTTCCTAAAGAGCCCCCATGCTGTTTGAACGAAATTGAGAGGGGGGACACTGAGTGTGGCGTCATGCTGTCGCAATCTCAGATGTGTTAGACCATTTACAAGAAGAGCGACACAATCGTGGTAGCTTATACAACCGGGCGCAGATGAGCGTTCTCATCACAGCGTGAAAAGACATTGAGTTTGAGACTTAATTGAACCCTAGAGCTAATTGAAAGCGTCTTACTGCTATCTTTTCTAATTAATCATGACAAAAAAAATCCTGATGTCCAAATACAAAAAAAGATGCAAGATGATGCAAGATATGAGGTTGTTTTATCAGGTGTTTGTGTAGGATGAAGAATAATGCAGGGCCAGGGAGTCCTGTCATCTAATCAAAACACTGTATTCACTGACATTTGGGACTCAGAGCTTCCTATACCACAAGGGCCCGACTCTGCCAGGGTGACATTTAGATTGAAAGGGAAACTTTGAATGTTAGATAGTGTGCTTTACATTGCACCGCATCAATCAAAGAAAGAAAGAAAGAAAGAAAGAAAGAAAGAAAGAAAGAAAGAAAGAAAGAAAGAAAGAAAGAAAGAAAGAAAGAAAGAAAGAAAGAAAGAAAGCCTGTATTTCAAACAGGGGTGTGCACCATTCATAAATGGAGTAAGAATGGCTTTTAGATTCCAATGTTCTTTATATACATATAGTTAATCCTATGATATTTGTTCATGGTTTTTTAAATAATTGTTTTCTACTCACCAAGCATCACCAATTGCTCACCAAGCCTTTTTTGATCCAAAAACACAGAAAAATCTGTAATATTGTGAAACATTTTTACTATTTAAAATAACTTTCTATTTGAATATAGTTCAAAATGTAATTTATTCCTGTGATGACAATGCTACATTTTCAGAATCATTACTGAATTAGTGTAGTGTAATTATACAACATAATTAAATTATTAAAGTCTAAAGTAAAAAGATTCATGTTTAGCAAATGGGGCCATTTTGGAAAGCAGTATGAAATAATGACAGTTGTGGAGTGTATTTTTGGAAATTCTGAAATGTATTTGAAGTTCATGGTTTCAAATGACTGATTGAAGTGGACTTATTGAGTGCTTATTGAAATGAACCTCGGATGAGATTGTATTTCCTGTGTCCATTTTTAGTATATGGTCCTGTAATTAAAAACATTACTGCAGAGATGGGCTTCTCGGACATCAGCACCAAATGTTTTTTGTAAAGTAAAAAATGTTTTAATCATCACCTCGTCTTTGCCAATAAGATTTCATGCATAGTCTGTTTTGAGGATAATAAAACTATTCCAGATCTTTTGAATACTGCAATATTCCTCAAATGCCGCAAGACAGACTTTTATCTACTGGCGTGATGTTGCTTATTCTGCAATAAAAGATAAATGTTATTTAAATTATGATGCAGCAGTCTGTTCTGCAGACCATAACAAAAAGATTAGCAGTGTTTTGTGAATAGTTTCCTCTATCTAGATGTATTTAACATTGATTATTTCACTCATATGATTCTAACAGCGAAGCAGAATATCCAGTTGAGGAGTCGTGATTCATCCAAAACTTATTGCAGGCATTGTGCCATGAACCTTGCAAACTTTGGCATATCAAACGCATATGATTTTATCATTAAAATAAATGCAGCTGTGCTGCAACTGAAGCAAACAATTCAAACTAGGCCTTAAATGTACAGTTAATAAAAAATATAAAAGCATTCTGTTATCTACTAACCCTCACATCTCTTAAACACCTGTAAGTTTTTATTATTTTAGCAAATAATGACTTCTATTTTCTTCCTCTGTTCATTACAGAAACTATCATATGTCTTTAGAAGATTATAAATATTGCAGATTTGAATTAACTACTTTTATATTACTTTATAGCCATTTTGGGAGCTTGACTGCTCACGTTACTATTCACGTTTGTTGTGTAAAAATAGAGCAGCTTGGACATTCTTCTAAATGTCTCCTTTTGTGTTCTACGTAAGAAAGAAAGTCATACAGGTTTGGAACTACATGAGGGTAAGTAAATTATGACAGAAAGGATTATTTTCAAAAGGATGAATATTTTGAATATTGAACCTGGTCATACAATTGTTTACAGTTTTTCTTTTCAACTGTTTACACACAAAATCTTTACTTGTCACATGATTTCTGAAACCTGACACTCAAACACCAGAACCACACACCAAATCTGCAAAACCATACACTAATTCTCGGCCTTTGACTCGGTTTGCAAAACACAACACACAGTTCTCTATGTAACACACAAAATCTAACAAGAATTAATATTATGGCAAAGGTGTTCGTAAATGTTTGGAGATGTGAGATGAGATATGTTTGTGATATTTTGAATGCAGTGCAGCTTTACATTAAAATCTCCCTGCTCCGAGATGTTAGCATTCAGCCGCATGTTAATGTCACCTATTTCCATTTGAAGGGTACGACACGGAGGAGGTCAGGTCACGCGTCTCTTCCACACAACGTGGAACCTCAGGTGCATGGAGCTGAAAATAGGCTTTGCCGTATCTGATGCCTACATGGCTGGGCCTGCGAGCAGCCATCTTGACCTTTTTCAGTATTCATTCCCCAATCGCATCAGCGGTCCCTTAGCCAATCAGAGGGTGGGGAATTTGCAGGTCAGCGCTACCACTTCAAAGGAGAGGTGGCAGAGTGGGTGGGGGAAGGGCGATGACCTCCGCGAGGTGCTGGGCTTATCTGACAGTTGAAATGAGATGCGATTTCCCAGTGAGGGGTAAGAGCAGCTATGGCGGATCAGAAAATGGCCTGTCCTCAAACAAGCTTTAATGTCAAGTAATCTCATTGTGGGGGGAAATTGTGTTGTAGGAGTTATTGGGGAGGGCAGCGAACACTGAACTGAAAAAGGTAAAATGAATTGATATAAATATAAAGTGTGAGGCCCACATCATCCGTTTCCCTCTCGTAGCTTAATATTGAGGTGAAAAAGATATTCACACTATTTATTTGCCCCATACTCCAAGAATTTTATGATATTTTTAAATAAAATTGTATTTATCATTTTTCTTCATTTATCTTAATTAATTTATCCATTAGATTGTAATAATATTTTATTTATTAGTTAGTCTATTATCTATTATTTATCTCCTCTAGATTGTATTATTCTTCTTTATCACCTAATATTCATTGATCTTATTCTATTTTCTTGGATCCTTTCTTTCTTTTTTCTTTCTTTTTTCTTTCTTTTCTTCTTTCTTCTTTTTTATTCTTTCCGTGTTTCTTTCTTATTTTATTAAATGATTCATATTAATTAATCTCTTTCACCCGTTAATAATTCTTAATTATATTTTTATGCATGTCATTTTATTGTTCCGTGTTTATTTGTTATCTTTATAAATTATTTATAATTTCTCTATAGTTACATATTAATATATTATGTCTTTAATCTACAATGTTTGTTTGTTCATTTATTTAATTCATAATTTGTCCCATACTTTTGATCATATTTTTTCATTTATTTTGTATTGAAAATTGTATTCTTGAATTAATTAATTCAATCATTTACTTTACCCCAGTCATTTACTTTTTGTTTTATAATCCTGCATTAAATGTCTATTATTTCCTCTCTGAAAATGAAAATAATTTATTCTGTTTTTCAGTAAGACTTAGACTTTTATAGTGCTTTTTCCCACTTTTTTTTTTTACACATTTTTAAAGCATAAAAATAATATGGTTGGAACAACATAATACATTTTTGGGAGTGAAGTATCCCTTTAACACTAATTTCCCATTCTCAGTAGAGGTTTTGGTGTTGACCCAGGTTTGGTTTGCTCATACTGGTTAATCAATGTGAAAACCACTTTCCTCGTGGTTGATATGAATGAGAGCTAGAGGTGAACTTCTATTGATTACTCATATTTTGCCGTCTGATTGCTAGTTTTGGGATGCACAGGTATCTTTCTTACAAAAACAAATTTGAAAAAAATAGTTTTATAGCTTGTTACTCTATGACATCCTATAGTAAGTGTGAGTGGACGCTTTTGGCTAGATTAAGCTGCTAAATTGAACAGACTTATATAAAACGTCTGGCTCTGTGAGACTAGGGGGAGTCAATAGTCTGTATTAAAAGGAACCTGCAGGGCTGGATCAATATAGAGAGTAAGCTGAGTCAATGTCCCCCTACAGAAACATAGAATGCGTGTGTGTGTGTGTGTGTGTGTGTGTGTGTGTGTGTGTGTGTGTGTGTGTGTGTGTGTGTGTGTGTGTGTGTGTGTGTGTGTGTGTGTGTGTGTGTGTGTGTGTGTGTGTGTGTGTGTGTGTGTGTGTGTGTGTGTGTGTGTGTGTGTGTGTTTGTGATATTTGACGGTAGGAATTTTCTTTAATCTTTGAGATGCATAAACCAGGTCATCCTGTGACTAAGTTGTGTTGTGCGGTCAGATACAAATACTCAAGCTCAAGCCCTCAGACAGCGAGCCAGATCTGTTTGGCTTCAGTATACTCAGGGATTATATGAACAGATGAACTTGCGAAATGTCATATCACACATTTTAAATATTTATATATGTGCACTTGTAGTCTTCCAAAATTGACATACTATAGCACAGATTCTTGCTAAGGCAAACAACACTTACTTATTCTGGGGGTTTCAAATTAACCCTGTTAAACTTTGTGTAAAGGCCCGTTCACACACCAAGTGTCTATAAAGATAATGATAAAAATGTTCAATTTAAGATAGCGAGTTCCATAAACAGCTATAATGATATGGTTAAAAAAAATGTCCCACCAGTTGTTTTCCAGTGATATAAACGTTTAAAAATATTGACAACCAATCAAATCATTCTCTGTAAACGAGCCAGTATTTTATAATCATCATTATAGCCTCTGCTTATATCACGGACAATTCTAATATCTTTAATAATTCTAAACGTACTCGATTCGAACGATCCTCACTGTTACGATTTGTAGTTTCTATAAACCCCTTGGTGTGATGGGTACGTATAGTAATCTATCTTGGTGTTAAACGGCCTTCATCAAATTCATACGAATTCACTTGTTTAAAAACGTTATTTAGCAAAATTGGTTACAGAGGTAGTACAAAATCATACGAAAAACCCGTAAATATGTACGATTTTGCCTGATCAGGTGGAATAAATACAGACAATTCATCCCTGGTGTGGACCCAATATGGTTTACTCAAGTTATTGTTCTTGGTGAGAACGGGCCTTAATCAACATCGTTTGTGTCCTTTTCTAGAAAATCTGTGACAGTGAATTTTGCTTGAGTATGTTAAAATAGTTCAAATTGTGTTTACTATGGAAGCTTGTTTCTGCCCGAATTTCTATCTATTATTTTCACAAGTTCTACATTTGTTCAAATTTGTGAGAACTCGCATTGTGATTATAAAGTCCAGGGAAAAAGTTCTGAATTTATGACATTTTCTTTCAATTGTGAGTTTTTGTCTCACAATTCTAAGCAATTGCACATTTTATATCTTCCAATCATGAATACATTATACATTATTTCTCAAAATTGTGAGTTTTAATCACAGTTCTTAATAACTCACAATTGCAAGCTTATATCTCGCAAAATAACTTTAGTATTCGCAATCGTGAGTTTGTATTACACAATTCTGAGAAAAAGTTAAATAGTGAGAAAAGTCAGAATTGGGAGATGAAAAGTCATAATTACCTTTGTATTTTTTTATTAATTGCCAGAAACAAGCTTTCATACTTTACCCATCATCTTGGATGACAGGATAATCTTGTGGCAGTGCATTCTGGGATTAAATCTCTGAATGATGTATTCAAAGCTGCCTGAGAATGAATTTAGCCACAGTGCATGATTTTATGGTCTACAGTTCATGTGCAAACCTATGATGTCTAATAATGTTGTCAAGGCTGGCAGCTTACTCTAATTTTCTCTTAATTTGTACAATTAGATTTTTTTTTACCCGATAATCCTTGTCTAATATAAGAAGCAAAAGTGGCAAATGCTAAATAAATATTGTTTTCTTTTTTAGATAGTCGCCCGTTTAATGCCTTGTTTTGGCGCTCAATGGCCATATCCATATCCAACACGCATCCAAAGGAAAAAATAAACTTGAAGTGGTTATTTGGCCCAAAGTTTTTGGAAATAACCTCTGTATCTCACAGAGTGTGTTTGCAATCCAAACACTTGAGCAGCCGTTTGAATCCCGAGTCCTCTGAGACCGCCACATATGAAGCGAGTCCTCATTTTGAATTTCAAATACATTTCAGCAGTTCTCAAAATTCATCCATAACCTGGTCTCTCAGGGACAAAGCAGTTGCTTTTGCAAACCGCCCCATATGCTTAATATGAATCTCAAATGACAGTCCATGGAAATGTACGTCCTTGTAGGCCAAAACCGGTGCATTTTATGTAAAATTAAATGATTACCATTACTTTGAGGAGGTCAAATGATAAATAAAAGAAGCTGTGGAAATAAATAACCCTCATTATTTTGTTTCATGCTAGATTGTCAGTATTTATCTCACTTTTTCTTTCTTTTTTCGCACGCATTCACTCTTTTAGCGGACCATTCAAAGCCTTACCAAACAAATCAATACGTTAAATTGGAATAATGTTCCTAATGGCTCCTATTCAATGCTTGCCATTTGATTTCAGAGAGGAGGCAGGGTGGGCCTGCTTAGCTCCACAATCACAAATGAATAGGCCCCAAATTGAAAAATCCATTGTGTGCTTCTCTTCTGCCATGATTTCAGTCTCCCGCTTCCTTTGTGATGCGCGTTGTCTTAATTGAACTCATATTTGAATGAAATAGGCTACGTAAGCTATATCTTTTTTTCACTACATCCTACTGTGTTGTACTTCGGTTGCCTTTGAGACCACAGTCTTCACTGCTTTTCACAGCAGATTGTCATTATCTGTTTTGTGGAAATAAATTGAAATGATAGGACTGGGGTAAAAATACTGAATGTGGCCAAATACTGATTTAATGGTCCAATGCTATTATTTTTCAATAATAGAGCCAAATGTGGTTGTGTAAATAAGCACTGC
Source organism: Ptychobarbus kaznakovi (assembly GCA_027422405.1). Lineage (NCBI taxonomy): Eukaryota > Metazoa > Chordata > Actinopteri > Cypriniformes > Cyprinidae > Ptychobarbus > Ptychobarbus kaznakovi. The sequence continues at coordinate 4,151,115 of CM049800.1, read as the reverse complement.
GCCTGTTGGAAAAAAATCACATCTCTGTAATAGTTCAATTTGAATAAAATAGAGAATTTAGCTGAATTTAAGTCTCCTGCTTCAATGATTGTTCTCCTGAGCTCACATGTGTCTCCTCTAGAGTTTCAGAGGAGGTCTCAAGAACGTCGCCATGGACGCGGGCTCAGAACCGGAAGGTTTGATGTGGCATTGACGTATTGATCAGCATTGATGTAGTAATCCCTGTTGAGGGAAAACCAAAGTGCATTGAATGTGATCCGTTATTGGTGGGATTTGAAGGTGACGGATCAGAAATCTGATACCGCTGAAGAACTCACAAAGGGAGAAACGCAGATTCTCTGATAAAGAGTCAGGAGTCCAGAAGACTACAGGACACACACAGGTCATTATTATACTGCTCTGATGCTGCGTTGATTCTGTGTAATTATCATGTAGAAACAGACCAGCTGTTCTGCTGTCAGAACAAAGAATTTAAAATTATAATGTCACATTTCTGTTCATCATGTTTCTGTATTCATAATTTAAACAGTGACATTCAAATAATTCATGCAACTTCTATGTCCCTTGCAATGTAAAGATGGCAATTTTTTTTTTTTTTAATTTTTTTATCCTGCTTACAGATGGAAACCACACCGGTTAATTTCAGGATCATCTAAAACTTAAATCAAAACTAAAATCATGTTACTTAAAATAAATAAATGTTAACTGATAAAAAAGTTAAAAATTAGATTTGAGTTACCATACCATCATTTTATTTTATTTTAACTTTAACTAAAAATAACTAAAACGAACATTTAAATATAAATGAAAACTATATGACATATATGAAAATATAATAAAATGACAAATGAAATTAAAATTTTGAATGAATATGTAAAATAAGAAACATTTAAATTAATTTAAAACATTAACTAATTATAATAGTATATTAATGATAAATATTTTTCACAATATCACAATTAAATGAACGTGAATAAAAAAAATGCATTTTCTTTTTTATATTCTTTATTTTAATTTATTTGATTTTATTGTATTTATTTATTTATTTGTTGTGTACTAGTAATCTATTAAGAAAAAAATAATCCTGGTTCTTCCTTGTATTTTTCCCTTGAGCTAATCGAATAATTCATGTTTTCTTCTAATGTTATTTTAAATCAGTAATTGATTTGTATTTGTTTCTAATGTTCTCATCAGTGAGGTCTTCAATACCTGGAGAGTACTATCCCGTTCATCTCTGTGGCACTGGTGCATGATTCTCTGGAAGTGATTTGAATATATCACTGCCAGACATCAGTGAATATTAGCAATGGATTTGATGAATTATGCTCATATTAGCTGTTTGTCTCATTCGTATCACCCAAATGGTATGACAAAATTCCAAATGATTATACCCCCTTATGATGTACGATAACTCTCAATTTAGCTCTTTATTTCCATCCTATTCATTGATAGCATTTGACCAGAGCATATTTCTGAAAGTCTACTATACCCTTTTATAGAAATAATTCCTGAAATGACCACAAGTGTATTTATTTTTAGCCACGCATTAGAGAGTTGTGGCACTGCATAACTGGAATGACGATACCGCCGCAGCGGATGCACGTAACCCTGAGAGAGTGACAGTGAGTGTTGGTAGTGGCCGCTAATTCTCTTCCTCCTATCTCTGTACTTAATCATCCAATCAATCTTGCCTTTGACAAAGGCTCCTGTGATAGAACATCTCTGCCTGCAATCTCTTCTCCATCTCTGCTGCTCTCAGGCATGTGGGGAAAGAGAGAGAAGGACTGTGTGGAGGGGGTCTTAATCTACTCATTCAATTCCTGCCAATGCTCATCGCTCTCTCTCTGTTTCAAAGGGCGAATGGAGCATGCGGCCAAAAAACACCACCACCAAATTACATTGTCTCATCTGAGTTCTCTTTCCTTCTCTCTCGCACTTTCTCTCGCTCTTTTTCATTGTTTCTCTCTCACGCTAGTGGCATGTGGGGGTCTTCTGAAATGAGCATGTTTAGGTGTTTCTAGTCAAGTGTAAATGACTGTTCCAGTTCGATTTGATGATTACATGGTTTCCAGGTTAAAGGCATGTTGGAGAGCATTTAGCTGAATCTGTCAACCACCAACTAATATTCCATCCCTGTGCCTTTTGAACTCATGTAAGTTTTGGAAAATGAATATGCTTGTGTTGAGGCAAGACACTGCAGGTGAATACACTGAAAATAATGATTCATTGAATTTACTAATTTTTTAAGTAAGTGGTTGCAATCAATTTATTTTAGCTACATTTAATTAAAAAAATTTGTTAAAAGTTAGTCAACTAAATTTTTTTCTTTAAATGTAGCTAAAATAAATCGATTGCAACCACTTACCTTAAAAATTTAGTAAATTCAATGAATCATTTTTTTTCAGTGTAGGGTAAAAATGTACAAATAACTAATATAGGAATCGCCATACTTTTCCCGTTTGACTTATTAAGAATGTTTAAATATGCAAATTAGGCATTAACTAATTAAATATGCACAAATGTATGTATATATAGTATTTTGAGAATAGAAACTAAACACTGTATAAAGTCAGGTTTAAAATTCTTATTTCATTTTATTGACATATAAGAATTATTGATATATAAACCAGATTTATTTAGAAAAAAAATCACTTTGTTTGGTGACAAATGGATGAATGCTATGTGGATATTTCTGGCTCAATATAGGAGAAAAATCATATTTTGAGAAAACTGTATTTAAAGATATGTTTTGTAATTAAAATCTACAGACCAAATAGATGAAGTGTAATAAAAGACTTAAATGTGTAATTTAGTAGTTTTCTTTTCACTAGTCTGAAATAAGACAAATTATGGATAATTCAAAATAAAAAAATTAACCAGTGCCTGTAAAACACAATACTTTTTCCTGTATTGTCTTGCCTTAAGGAAGTATAATGGCATAACAGATTTTCAGAAATATGCTTAGGCACTTAAACTAATATTGAGTATTGTTTTCATGCCTTGCCCATTATTTGCAGTCACGCAGCGTTCATTAATAGCCCAGCCAGTGTAAACATGTTCATTATTAATAATGGTCAAGAACAAATTTTGTTGCATCACAGTGTGCTGCTCGATTCCAGGAAAGATGCAATTTTAAGGCTATTTATTGAATATTTATTTATTTCTCATATTGTAAACAGATCTGAATTGCTTGTTTTACTGCAGAGCCCATATTGTAAGTGAATTCCTATTTTTCTTAAAAAATAGATTTCTTGTAACTACAAATTACTCTTGTGATTTGGTCATTAAGTAGCCTAATAACGAAAAGGGTCTGGGGCTCTGAACGATTATAGATCAGTGGTTCGGGGCCACTCATTTACTAAAGATGTTTGGTAATATTTGTTTCGATTTATTTTTATATTAATATTCTTATTTTATTTTTGGAGGAAGCACTTCTGCCTTTTCACAGAAAACGCCCTTGATTTCTGTAGCTTTCCACCCCCGCATCTCCTCTCATCTCTCTCTCATCGCTTCTCCACCCCCGGTCATCTCTCTCTCTCTCTCTCTCTCTCTATCTCTCGATCTCTGTAAGGAACTTTCTCTCTCTATGTAAGTATCTGTGTAGGATTGTGGAGATGGATGCTCAGTATGAGAGGCTCGATTTGATGCAATGAGTTTGCTTTCAAGATGTCACTCCATCCTTCTTTCTTGCTTCCGTTCTTCCTTTTTTTCTCATCTTATAAAATCTCGCCCACTTGCTCCCCCTTGTCTCACTCTGTTATGTATGCACAGACACTCTTGTGCCACATGCGCAAACATTCATCTGATATTATATTTGCACAATTATGACATAGGGCCTTGCAGGGTTCCTTAACACGTACACTGGAATTACCAGCAAAACAGTCCCTCTGATGAGACACTCTCTGTGTGAATACAAGCGAAAGATGATGTATGTATGCTTTCTCTTATTCCAGTTCAAAACTGAAGTGTGCATTTTTTGCTATATATTTATATCTTTTTCGTGAGTAACCGGTGAGCGGAGCCATGATGGATTCTACCTTTCGATTGGGGGTGCACTCATGTTCAGGTCTTCATAGAAAAGCATTATTGTATTTATAAACTTTAATTGATATGACTTTAAAGGACGAGTGTACCGAGCATGAATAAAGGCACGAAAAATGTAAGTTCTCTATGATCTCTCATTGTTTGTGGAAAATATTTTTTTCTCAGTTATTATTATTTAGTGCTTTGATAATAGCAATTGCGTACTTGTTTGAAAATAATCTATTTTTTGGACATTTTTTCCCCATCAGAAATCACACATTTTAGGTTTAATAATGATTGCACAGAATGAATAAAACACAATGATGTACAGCTGCAATTTTGGTTTATTAAAATCAATGTGACCACTAGACAAGTAAGTTGTATTTTTAGATGATTGAAGTTATCAAATTAATGTCACAAGTTAATTTGAGCACTTCAAAACAACAAAAGATTATGCTAAATTATTTGTGTGCAACTGAATTAATATTCAAGAGATAAGCATCAGTGAACTACACCAGTTTGTTAATTTTTTTTATTAAGGGACACTCATTAATCATTTTAAGGCATCTCCATTTATATACATTTTCCTTACTTTGAAACAATAAGCAAGCCAAGAGTTGAAACAGAAGAAGAATGTACTTAAAGCAAATGTAAATACAGGTTTTGATAGAACCGCGGCAGACTACCAGACAGTGATATATTTACCTGACTTCTACTTTCCCACAAGACCTCTGAGCACTTCCAGCTATCAACCAGCCAAGGAACGTCCTTCTCTACTCAGTCTCAGCTTCAGACGGCCCACCCACGGACCGCCCACACTCCCTTCACTGACCGCCTGATGGATATTGCTCACAAACCTGAAAAGCAGGTTCTCCATCTGGCAAGATCTAAGGTTTTGGCTGGCTTGATGCAACCTCCAGGAGTAAGGCCACACAGGTGTGTTTTTATCATTCTGCCTGGAAATAAAATTGTGTTCAATGACAGCGTTTGAGGAAGAATTAATCACTGTGTTTGCCAAAGTTTGTCGGGTTAGTGGCATTGTCTGAAAGATACTTTGAGACAATAAGTAGCTATTGTATATTCACGAGTAGAACTTTGTTTACTGAGTCATTTGTCTTCTTAACTGCCAACAATGTAAGAAATATGAATACGATCCAAAAGTGACTGTAAAAGTAATAGGCCTATAATGTAAATGATTAGATCATAAATACTTAGTTTAATACAGCTGTCCCTATAATGAGGGCGATTTTATCAGTGGTTGAGGGCTAATGAATCACTTGATAAAACATTGACATAATCTCACTTAAGAGCACATCTGACAGTAATTATTACTTCAAAATTGTATTATTTTATATGGTACTTTTTTTGGTAAGAATTAATGTGTTTAAAGTAAGTGCAGAACTACAATATAATACAGTGTATCATGAAATAAATAAAAACTTTTTTTAGAATATAAAAGATTAAACAATGTACATTACACATTTTTTATTGTATTATTTTATTTTATCCATATAACTATACTGTTATGTGAGCTACTAGTGCCCTGACTTCATTGATACATTTTCTATAGTTGCTAGTCCTTTTTTATTAATCGAAAACTGCTATTTAAGATTAATCAATCATCAATTTATATACATTTTTAAAGTTACAAGACAAGATATAAGAAAATACATAGTACTCAGCAATTTTAGGAGTAATATTCCACTGGCAATTAATAAACATGAAGCTTTTATCTGTATTTCAATACTGAATGACTGATATTTCCAATCAACATTTTTCATCCAGCATCTTTTTTCACTGAGCTTGCTGCAATGCATTCTGCTTGTAATGCTTCAAATGCTTTCTAGGTAGGCAGCTCAATAGGTTTTCGCAACTGAGCTATATTCTCAGATTACATCAGCCCGGCTTACAGCGAAGCAACCTTCAGGGTTTTACGTGTTATAATGCAGAGTTTGATGTCCTCAGGATATGACAATCTCGTCTTGTAGGAAGAAGACCGTAACACTCAAACCGCTTTGGAGGAAATCTTTAAAAATCCACTTGCTTATCATACGGTACTTAATGTTCACAGACAACCTGTAATCAACGTCCAAATAACAGCATAAAGCAGGAGCAGCATGTATGAACGGTGAATTCACTCAAAGCCATCTGTTTTCTGAGAGCGATGAGGTGCTCCTGTTAATCACTTTTACCATATTCTATATTTACTCCCCCATTTTGCTCACAGATCAGTTGACATCATATCTCACTGTCTCAGGTGAGAGGTGAGAAAACAGTGTTAAATTTAGAATATGAGCATAAGATCTGAAGCATGCACAGTAAACGGTAATGAAATTGGAAGCATGTTTTTATACATATTAGCACAGTAGAGTGTGTTCAGTGTTTAATTGATCAATTAGCATGCTTTTTATTATGATTTATCCACATCAAATTAAAATTCAAAAACAGCACTGATGAAAGTAACATTTTGAGCCTATATATATATATATATATATATATATGTACATGTTAATGATGGATAGATAGATAGATAGATAGATAGATAGATAGATAGATAATGATAGAAAGATAGATAGATAGATAGATAGATATGTAGTGTATATGTATACATATATTGTATGTTTTAAAAAAAAATCCTTAAAGGGATATTTCACCTAAAAATTTAATTTTTTATTTTGAATTACACTGAGAAACAGTTTAATAATAATAAAAAAATGTAGTTAAAGGACTAGTTTATCCAAAACTGAAAATTTGCCTAAAATATACTCACCCTCAGGCCATGAGTTTGTATATTGGATGTCCTGAGGCCTATTACATTTTGAGCAAATTTTCAGTTTTTAGGTGAACCATTCCTTTATGCTTGTCTTAAGATGCAACCTATTGCATTATTATTCACTGTAGATTTAGACCTGTGTATGTTTATGCTTAAATTTGTGCTTGTGTTCCCTTTGAGATTTCTGCCTTCCTTAACATCTCCATTCACTCTAAATGTAATTAAGGACTTTCGACCCAGCTAAGCTGATGTCTATACAGGAAATAAGTCCCTCTGGATTGCACACTGGGCTTGGCACAGCCAGAGAGAAACAGAGAGTGTGTCCAGCTGTGAAGAAGTCTCCTCTTAAAATGCAGTGTAAGCTGTTCAGCAAAATATGTGGAACAAGAACTTTGGTAAAACAAACTAGCACAGGTGGAAGAGTTGTTTAAAGATTTATGTATTGTGTAATAGATTTATGTATTGTGTAATACTTGAAACAAATTGGTCAGTTGGAGCATTCTGTAGTGTAATATTTTATATGATGATCACTAAACTATATATTTGACAATTTTCTACAGTACTGGTCAAAAGTTTATTTTTTTATGTTTTTAATAAGTTTACATAAACTCACCAAGGCTGCATTTTTTATTCAAATTTAAAACAATTAATTTCTATTTTAATATATTTTAAACTGTAGGACTAGTTTTTATAATACTGCTAGAAAACGCTTTTGAAACATGTTTAGGTGGAATATTTTGTAATGTATCTCCTCAATGTATTTTACATTTTTGTCTTGTCAAGTTAAAATGCTTTTGTATAATAATTAAACATTCTATGGATTATGATGCTGTGTGGATTATGATCCTCGTGTTTGCCTTGTAAATTCCCCTGATGCTAAAATGGCAAATAAAGATAATAAACAAGTTATAACATGTAATGTATTCCTGTGATGAAAAGCTGAATTTTCAGCATCATTACTCCAGTCTTCAGTGTCACATGATCCTTCAGAAATCATGCTAATATGCTGATTTGCTTCTCAAAAACGTTTATTTCTTCTATCAATGTTAAACAGTTGTGCTGCTTAATATTTTTGTGGAAACTGTAATGCCTTGTATTGCATGATTCATTTACTTTTACTTTTTACTTTTTAGTCATTTAGCAGACGCTTTATCCAAAGCGACTTACAAATAAAAAAAGTAACTAAAACTATATAATTACAAGTCTATAAATACTATATATACACACACATTTAAGAAAATTGAGAAATTAAATAAAATGACAAATGCATACAACAACATTTCAAAATGTAACATTAAATGAAAACAAAAAATAAAGCTAAAAACATTTCAAAATATTAAAACAACCAAAGGTATGAGTATAAAAATTATTCTAACATGACACTAAGCCAAACACCCATATATATATAATTAATATATATATATATGTATATATATAACATATATTTATGATAGAAAGTTCAAAATAACAGAATTAATTCAAATAGAAATGTCTTTACTGTTTTTATTTTGAATACATGTAATGCATCTTTGCTGAATGAAAGTTTTTTATTTTAATATTACCACCCCCAAATGTTTGAACTGTAGTGTACATGGCTGTGCTAGTTTCATGTCTTTTGTATCACTCTGCACTTTGTATCACTCTGTTTTTCTCCTATAATACAAACCCGATTCCAAAAAAGTTGGGACACTGTACAAATTGTGAATAAAAAAGGAATGCAATAATTTACAAATCTCATAAACTTATATTTTATTCACAATAGAATATAGATAACATATCAAATGTTGAAAGTGAGACATTTTGAAATGTCATGCCAAATATTGGCTCATTTTGGATTTCATGAGAGCTACACATTCCAAAAAGTTGGGACAGGTAGCAATAAGAGGCCGGAAAAGTTAAATGTACATATAAGAACAGCTGGAGGACCAATTTGCAACTATTAGGTCAACTGGCAACATGATTGGGTATAAAAAGAGCCTCTCAGAGTGGCAGTGTCTCTCAGAAGTCAAGATGGGAAGAGATCACCAATTCCCCCAATGCGCGGCGAAAAATAGTGGAGCAATATCAGAAAGGAGTTTCTCAGAGAAAAAATTGCAAAGAGTTTGAAGTTATCATCTCATCTACAGTGCATAATATCATCCAAAGATTCAGAGAATCTGGAACAATCTCTGTGCGTAAGGGTCAAGGCCGGAAAACCATACTGGATGCCCGTGATCTTCGGGTCCTTCTCGAACAGCACTGCATCACATACAGGAATGCTACTGTAATGGAAATCACAACATGGGCTCAGGAAACTTCCAGAAAACATTGTCGGTGAACACAATCCACCGTGCCATTCGCCGTTGCCGGCTAAATCTCTATAGGTCAAAAAAGAAGCCATATCTAAACATGATCCAGAAGCGCAGGCGTTTTCTCTGGCAAAGGCTCATTTAAAATGAACTGTGGCAAAGTGGAAAACTGTTCTGTGGTCAGACGAATCAAAATTTGAAGTTCTTTTTGGAAAACTGGGACGCCATGTCATCCGACTAAAGAGGACAAGGACAACCCAAGTTGTTATCAGCGCTCAGTTCAGAAGCCTGCATCTCTGATGGTATGGGGTTGCATGAGTGCGTGTGGCATGGGCAGCTTACACATCTGGAAAGGCACCATCAATGCTGAAAGGTATATCCAAGTTCCTAGAACAACATATGCTCCCATCCAGACGTCGTCTCTTTCAGGGAAGACCTTGCATTTCCAACATGACAATGCCAGACCACATACTGCATCATTTACAACATCATGCTGCGTAAAGAAGGATCCGGGTACTGAAATGGCCAGCCTGCAGTCCAGATCTTTCACCCATAGAAAACATTTGGCGCATCATAAAGAGGAAGATGCGACAAAGAAACCTAAGACAGTTGAGCAACCTCAAGTCAAGTCAAGTCAAGTCACCTTTATTTATATAGCGCCTTTAACAATACAAATTGTAACAAAGCACTGCACAATATCAAAATAGGCAAATTTTGTCAATAATGTAAAATGACAGGATTTAACACTCAATTATCTGCTGAATGCATTTCATTATTGAATTTAGTAATGGCATTGTCCAGCTCAGTTCAGTTTAAATAATATCTGTGCAATCAAGTCGATGATTGTGCTGGAAATGAAGTGTCCCCAACTGAGCAAGCCAGAGGCGACAGCGGCAAGGAACGAAAACTCCATCGGTGACAGAATGGAGAAAAAACCTTGGGAGAAACCAGGCTCAGTCGGGGGGCCAGTTCCCCTCCGGCCAGACAAACCAGTAGTTTGTTCCAACTGCAGCAAAGTCAGAGTGTAAGTGGTCCACTGGTTCCAGGGGTCTTTCCCCGATGGATGTCTAGGTGACGAGGTCCTCACTGGAGATCTGTCTCTGGGGCTCATCTCGAGGTCCTCGGAGGGGTGTCATCGTCTCTTCTCAGGTGTTCGGTCATCTCTATCGTTTAAGGGTAGGATCCAACTGAAGCTTGTGTAATTCCTAACTACCACGGGATGTTAATCCCGTGGCAGTAAACATAGAAACAGTAAGACATTAGCGTAGCAGCGGCTCCATCCAGGAATAACCCTGGATGAAATTATCAGTATAACCCAAGCTAAAGCATAATAAAGTGCATTTGTTCAGAAAGACTAGCAGTACAAGATTGTGAGATGCATTATATGAATGCTTGGCTAAAAGATGCGTCTTTAATCTAGATTAAACAGAGAGAGTGTGTCTGAACCCCGAACGTTTTCAGAAGGCTATTCCATAGTTTAGGAGCCAGATATGAAAAAGTTCTACCTCCTTTTGTGGACTTTGCTATCCTAGGTACTACCAAGAGTCCAGAGTTTTGCGACCTAAGGGAGCGGGTTGGATTGTAGCGTGATAGTAGATTAGTAGGTACGCAGGAGCTAAATCATTTAGTGCTTTATAGGCAAGTAATAATATTTTGTAACTGATACGAACTTAATAGGTAGCCAGTGCAGAGACTGTAAAATTGGAGTAATATGATCATATTTTCTGACCTGGTAAGGACTCTTGCCGCAGCATTTTGTACTATCTGTAGCTGTTTTATTGAAGATGCAGGACAACCACCTAACAGTGCATTACAATAGTCCAGTCTAGAGGTCATGAATGCATGAACTAACTTTTCTGCATCAGAAACACTTAACATGTTCCGTAGCTTGGAAATGTTTCTAAGATGGAAGAATGCTGTTTTTGTAACATTGAAATATGATTTTCAAAGGATAGGTTGCTGTCTAATATAACACCCAGATTTTTAACTGTAGAGGAAGTAACATTACATCCGTCTAGTTGCAAATTGTAATCCAAGAGATTCTGTGTACTGTTTTTAGGTCCAATAAGTAATATCTCTCGGTCTTATCTGAATTTAATAGGAGAGAAATTACTGGTCATCCAATCTTTTATATTTTTAACACACTCTGTTAGCTTAGATAGTTTAGAAGTTTCATCTGGTTTTGTTGAGATATATAGTTGAGTGTCATCAGCATAACAATGGAAACTAATCCCGTATTTTCTAATAATATTACCAAGGGGCAGCATATATAATGAAAATAATAGAGGACCTAGGACAGATCCTTGTGGTACTCCATACTTTACTGGTGATAATTGAGATGACTCCCCGTTTAAATAAACAAAGTGGTAGCGATCGGACAGGTAGGATCTAAACCATCTTAGAGCCTGCCCTTGAACACCTGTATAGTTTTGTAATCGATCTATCAGTATGTCATGATCTATAGTGTCGAACGCAGCACTAAGATCAAGTAAAACTAGCAATGAGATGCAGCCTTTGTCTGACGCAAGAAGCAAGTCATTTGTAATTTTAACAAGTGCAGTTTCTGTGCTATGGCGGGGCCTGAAACCTGACTGAAATTCTTCATAGATATCATTTTTTTGCAAAAAGGAGCACAATTGAGCAGACACTACTTTTTCTAATATTTTCGACATAAACGAAGATTTGAAATGGGTCTGTAATTTGCCAGTTCACAAGGATCTAATTTTGTTTCTTAATAAGAGGCTTAATAACTGCCAGCTTAAATGGTTTTGGGACGTGACCTAAAGATAGCGAGGAGTTAATAATATTGAGAAGCGGTTGTTCTGCAACAGGTAACAACTCTTTCAATAGTTTAGTGGGTACAGGATCTAATAAACATGTTGTTGGTTTAGATGCAGTGATAAGTTTATTTAGCTCATCCTGTCCTATAGTTGTAAAGCGCTTCAGTTTTCTTTGGGTGCGATGAATGATGCTGAAGTACTAGACGCTGTAGAATCTACGTTTGTTATTGTATTTCTGATATTATCTATTTTATCAGTAAAGAAATTCATAAAGTCATTACTATTAAACTGTGAGGGAATATTTAGATCGGGTGACATCTGTTTATTTGTTAATCTAGCCACTGTGCTAAATAAAAACCTTGGATTGTTTTGGTGATTATCTATGAGTTTGCGGATATACTCGGTTCTTGCAGTTTTTAGAGCCTGTCTATAGCTGGACATACTGTTTTTCCACGCAATTCTAAAGACTTCCAAGTTAGTTTTTTATTCATTTGTGCTCAAGAATACGAGTTTATTTCTTGAAAGAATGGGTATAACTGTTGTACCATGGCGCAGCACGTTTTTCTCTAACCTTTTTTAATTTGATGGGTGCAACAGTTTCTAACGTATTGGAGAAAATAGTTCCCATGTTGCTAGTAATTGTGTCTAGTTCATCTGTATTTATGGGTACACAGAGCAGTTGAGATAAATCAGGCAGGTTATTGTGAATCTGTCTTTAGTGGCTGGAATAATAATTCTGCCTGGGCGATAACGCGGAGCCATATAGTTAATATCAGTAATATGCAGCATGCACGATACAAGGAAATGGTCAGTAACATCATCACTTTGAGGTATGATATCTATATCAGTTAGATCTATTCCATGCGATATTATTAAATCTAGCGTATGATTAAAACGATGCGTGGCCCGGTGACATTTTGCTTGACACCAAAAGAGTTTATAGGTCAGTAAACGCAAGTCCTAACGCATCATTTGTATTATCAACGTGAATGTTAAAATCTCCAACAATTAGTGCTTTATCGACAGTAACCAATAGGTCTGAGAGGAAATCTGCAAATTCTTTTAGAAAATCTGTATATGGCCCTGGCGGTCTATACACAGTAGCCAGAGCAAGAGATAGGACAGATTTATTTTGCTTATCTGACAGTTTAACATTGAGCATAAGTATTTCGAATGAGTCAAACCTGTATCCTGTTTTCTGAGTAACATTGAGAATATCACTATATATTGTTGCGACACCGCCGCCACGACCAGTCTCACGAGGCTCATGCTTATAACAGTAGCTTGGTGGAGTAGATTCATTTAGACCAAAATAATCATTTGTTTTAAGCCAGGTTCAGTCAGACAGAGTACATCAAAACTATTATCTGTGATTATTTCATTTACAATACTGCTTTCGGTGTGAGTGATCGGATATTTAGGAGCCCAAGTTTATTAAAATTGTTTTTGTTCATTTATTTTGCATTTTCTGGTTTAATCACGATCAGAATTGTTCTAGATCCTGCATTAAATTTATATTTTGAACTCAATATTCGGGGAACAGACACAGTCTGTATAGATTGGACACTACAAGTACCTTATCATTTAAGTGGGTAGAACAAAAGTCATCATAGCTGTTATTGGAGAATTGGCTTACTAGTCAGATGGAGCGTAGCGTCCTGGTGATGGTTGTCCGACAGGAGTTCCGCACCGACTCTGCTGGGGTGCAGGCCATCAGCACGAAATAGCCTAGGACGCTCCAGAAAAGATTCCAAGAAACTGTATTAGACAAGAATGGGACAACATTCCTATTCCTAAACATTAGCAACTTGGTCTCCTCAGTCCCCAGATGTTTGCAGACTGTTATAAAATGAAGAGGGATTCCACACAGTGGTAAACATGGCCTTGTCCCATCTTTTTCTTTTATGAGATGTGATGAGCCATGACATTTAAAAACAACTTATTTTTCCCTAAAATTATACATTTTTCTCAGTTTAAACATTTGATATTCATCTATGTTTATAGTAAATAAAATATTGAAATTTTAAATTCCACATCATTGCATTCTGTTTTTATTCACAATTTTGTACAGTGTCCCAACTTTTTGGATCGGGTTTGTACCTTAAAAAGATATTTGATGGACATTCATTTATTTATTTAGTAAGCATAGGTTTGATCCCCTGCTTGTGGCCAGATCTGTGTTTCTGTGATTTCTCTCACTTCACTATTGTTCGGAGTGGGATTTCTCTCCCCAGTGAACAAGGAGAGGGGAAAACTTTGAATGGAGGTGCGATGGAGTGATTGTTGAAATCTTTATGGCTTCACTCCACTTCTATATTCTGTACCAGGCAGGCTACCATGCATATTCTTTGCGTTTTTTGCTTGCTGTTTGGTTTCCTTTGGAACTTTCTTTGGTGATGGTATGGGGGGTGGGGGTTCGGGCAATAGCCTATACAAAATACATGGCCACATTTTTTGAGAATTTTGTGTGAAAACCCAAGCATGTGCTTATATGTATAAAAGTTTTCAAAAACGCATTATTTGAATTTCTCGAAACCATAGCGGTTCTCTGCTATCAAAGAACAACTGTTTGAAAAGCACTGACAAGCCTATCTATCTGTTCTTCTGAGAAGAGCGCTGTGGCTTGCCCCGGCTCCCATCAGGGTTTGACCAATCAGAGCCGTCCAAACCCTAGTGACTCAATAAAGAGAGAGGAGACCATCTGTAACTCCCACAAGCCTCTGTTTGACAAATAGCTGAGTCCTTGAGCTGAAGCAGACGACGCTCGCGGATTAGCAAGCTACTGTATCTTACTCCCACAGCTGGCAAGACTCGACTAAGAGCTGCTCCAGTGCCTTTTCTAAGCGATCTGGCAAGGGAAAAGTTGCAAAAGATGTTAATAAGGAACTCTGGACATTTAGAAGACAGGAAGAAATAAAGCTGGTCAAAGAGACATTGGAGCAGTCCCCCAAAGCGGTTCAATAAAACTAAAATGGCCTCTGAACATCTTAGAGGTTTTGCTCAAAAAAGAAGTCTTTATGGAATTAATTTGTCAAGGGTAGGTGGAAATCTTTTTCTGTAGGACACTAGTCTCAGATACTCGGACAGGGGCAGGCTATCTGAATGATACATAAAGCAAAAAAAACAATTGTGTAATACAGTATGTGTCATTTACGACAAGGTTTCAAAATATTTTTTTAAAGAAATTAACGCTTTTATTCAGCAAAAATTCATTAAATTGATTCAAAGTGACAGTAAAGACATTTATAATGTTAAAAACTATTTATATTTCAAATAGCACTACTGTTTTGGACTTTCTATTCAACAAAGAATCCTGAAAAAAATTAAGCAGCACATTTGTTTTTTAACATTGATAATAATAAGACATGTTTCTTGAGCACCAAAAATTCATTATTTCTGAAGGATCATGTGACCACTGAAAAAGCTTTACAATAACAGTAATACATTGCATTTTAAAATGTATTCGAATAGTAGACCTACACAGGTTTTTTTATTGTAAAAATATTTTAAAATATTACTGTTATTATTTTTAAAACAAATTTATGCAGCCTTGGTGAGCAAAGACACTTGTTTCAAAAAAAATTATCAACCTCAAACTTTTGAACTTTACAATCTTTCCAAGTGTTGATAACTTGACAACCCCCCCCCCCCCCCAACAACCAGGCTGATTAGGGAAAAAACTGAGTATATACAGGCTTAGAAACAATACTAACTGGACATTCTCGTTTCACCAGTAATTTGATTTCATTGCATTTTTCTCTTACATTTTACACGTCTGGCAAAAGAAGATACGAAACCAAGGGTGGTCACTTGACCAATTGCACATTGTCATGCCCGGATCAGACGATCCCACTAGGCCTTGAAGGTGATTATTTGTCACACAGGCCAGGGAACCAAGCACCAGATGGACCTTGGCTCTACAATTAGCGTCTTGCATCTGCTTGTTTAGGGGGAAAAAAGCCTGAGGCTTCGCCCGTACCAAATTAAGTCCCAACGTCCAGAGCGAAACAACACACATACCCAGGAACAGCTATAAAAAAATGTGTCCAGATCAATTGAGAAGAAGCGTTTTGACAAACCGCCCTCCGATGCAAATTCCCCAAGAAGCGTGCTTGTGTCTATTCACTGCTGTTGAGTATGTGGCTCAGAGCCTAAAGGCATCATTTGAGGATACAATTTTGTTTTGCACGCATCCCACTTTTTTTTGTAGGCTGTATTAAAAATGTTTTATGTTCACGCTACATGTGTAAGACTTGCTACAAATTGGAAAGCAGAAACCTAAAAGATGGCACTCCAATGAGAGCTCAAGTCACTCAAGATGACTGACAGCTATCTGCCTCGGGTCAGTAGTGTTCTCTGTGTTTTCTCTGCCTTACTAACTGCACGTAGAGAGAAAGATGCAGGATTGGAAGTGTGACAAGCTAAAATCAACAATGAAACTGTTCGGCGGATATTGCTCTCAGTGAAAACATTACATCAGACACAGATACTCATTAAAATCTTGACGCTGATGCACAATGTCTTATTTCTGTGTCAATGACATGTGCCATGTTTTTCCTGGTTAGAACTTTGAA
Organism: Ptychobarbus kaznakovi; assembly: GCA_027422405.1. Classification (NCBI taxonomy): domain Eukaryota; kingdom Metazoa; phylum Chordata; class Actinopteri; order Cypriniformes; family Cyprinidae; genus Ptychobarbus; species Ptychobarbus kaznakovi. Next base: position 4,134,677 of record CM049800.1, on the reverse strand, counting down.
GGGTTTACTTTTGCAAAATTGCATCATCTGGATTATGTTTTCAATAAATCTTGTCCAATTACACAAACAGAATTCAATTGATTCACCATATTTCCAGTTAAAGGGATAGTTCACCAAAAAAAGAAATTGTCATAATGTTTTTCATTTCTCTTGTCATTCCAATTGTTATCTTGACTATCTTTCTTATTATAATTTTCAAATGTTTGTGGACTGTAAATGTTTTGATGTTTTTGAAAGAAGTATCTTGTGCTCACTAATGCAGCATTTATTTGATTAAACATGCAGTAAAAACAGTAAGACTGTGAAATATTATTGTAATTTAAAATAACGATTTTCTATTGTAATATATATTTTTATTGTTATTTATTCATTTGATTCAAATCTGACTTTTCAAGCATCATTACTCCAGTCTTCAGTGTCACATGATCCTTCAGAAATATTGAAATCAGTTATGCTCCTTCATTTTTTGTATGGAATCTATGATACTTTTTTCAGGATTCTTTGATAAATAAGAAGTTCAAAATAACAATGTTTATTAATAACAATTAAGCATCTTTACCATCACTTTTGATATGCTGTATGTCCTTGCTGAATAAAAATATGAATATCTTTAAAAAATTACCCAAATTATTGAATAGTACACAGAGCTAGTAAAATGTAAAAAAAAAAAAACATCAATTGTTCTATACAGTGAAGTAATGTAATGTGACAAAGCAATGACAAAAAAAATCCATCAATAAAGTACCATTAAAGTAATCAAGTCTTCGAAAGCCATATGATAGCTTTGTTTGTGGTAAAAAAAAAACTACATTTATGATCTCAAACACCTTGCATCATGATTGCAAGACACACGAGAGCCAACAAGTGCAAATGAGATTTGACAGCCTTGCTGGAGGGGAAGATTTTCAGCGAACAACAACGTTCCACAGCCAGATCATTTTTCTTTAATTTTCCATTTGGATGGGTTAGTATATCCCTATTGAGAACGGCCAAAATCATTCCTTCAAGGTTTAAGGCTTCCCTCCCTGTATGAGAGATTATGAAGGTGACCCTTATTTCCTAGAACCACTTACGGCGCTCCATTGGGATCTGCCCCCTCAGCACTATAAATCCCTCAAGTCCTGTCAGCGTATCCCAGAGGCACCCTGCAAACCATAAACACTCCTGAAGTCTGGTACCTTGGAATGCGTTTTGCCAGTGTGATGGGAAGTGATCTTCCTTAAAAAGATGGGCAAGCTGCATGCTATCTATCAAGGGTGGGGCGTAGAGGAGCGTGAATACATGAGCAGTCCCTGTAGCTGCATTGACTTATGCATCAATAACCCCTATGCTCCTTACATAAGCTGAATGATACCCAAAAGTCCCAAAGTCATTATTCTCTGAAAATCCTGCCTTTTGCTGCAACATATTCTGTATATTCAAAGATGCTACATCACTTTTTGGCACTTTTGCATTCATAAAAATATGCTTATGTACATTCGTAATACTAGCAAATCAGCAAATTAGAATGATTTCTGAGGGATCACGTGGCACTGAAGACTGGAGTAATGATGCTGAAAATTCAGCTTTTATCACGGAATAAATTATATTTTAAAGATAGTCAAATAGAAAACAGTTGCTTTAAATTTGCAATATGGACTAATTTACCATTTTTTATTAAATAAATGCAGCCTTGGAGAGCACAAGGATCTTCTTTCAAAAAATTTTTAAAATCTTACCAATCCCAGTAACTTATAAAATAAAGTTGAACATACAATTCTGCTCTTGGATTTCTGTTTTTCAAAGATTTTTCAAAGACTATACAAACATGTGCATAACCTAATGGATATTTAATACAGTATGTTAATTTCCAGCAAAAAGCCATATTGTTACATAGCCTAACTACTGCTACTGTGGTTTGTCATATCGCCCACTTCTAATGTGAAATTCCATCAATACTGCCACTTGATTGCAATCAAGAAAAACCCTGAGAGTGCATAAAGCATGAGATTATAAAGAGCTGGCATGTTTAATCAAGTTCAATTTCCTAGTTCTCACATAAGAGGAAGATTTACAAAGTACTAAAGTAAAGGTTAAAGGCTGACAGTGTAATTGTATAGACCCCCCCCCCCCCCCCCCCTGCAAAAAGCAGCAAGCGTAACCTATATGGTTTACCTATCATGAGCTACAGGATGTCCCTCAGTAAACTACACTGCTGATTTCCATGTTAATGTTGGCAAAAGATTTATGAGCTGCACGCTTACCCTTTGTTACCATAATGTATGGTATGTTGTATGTCAGGGTCACATCCATAAGTGTCCTTTATAGATCTAATTATAGTCACTGCAAAAAATACTTTTCTTAATAGATACTTTCTTTGATTTGATTAGTTTTACAATACAAATACTTCAAACAATATACCTTTAAAAACATTGTTTAAGATAAGATATGATTTAGAGAATATTATATTATATTTGATTTAGGAGCAAATCTGAACTTCAAAAGTTAATACACAAAAGGAACATTAATGAAAATTTGCTAAACATTTACTCACCCTCAGGCCATCCAATATATAGATGAGTTTGTTTCATCAAAACCAGATTTGGATGAAGACTTATTCACCAATAGATCATCTGCAATGAATGGGTGCCGTCAGAATGAGAGTCCAAACAGCTGATAAAAACCTCACAATAATCCACAAGTAATGCACAGTCCACACTCCAGTACATCAGTTAACATCTTGTTAGCAAAAACCTGTGTTTGTAAGAAACAAATCCATCAAGATGTTCATTTAACTTCAAACCATTGCTTCTGGCTAAAATTTGAGTCCTCTATCCATAACGTTGCATGCTTTTACCAGTGAAAAATTAATCACTTCTGAAACGGTCCAAAACGGTTATTTGGTGTATTTTGATGTGAAAGGACAACAGGAGATGGAGTGGATTTTTTTTCACTGAAGAAGGCAATATTATGCTTAGAGGACGGTAGTTTGGCCAAAGAGGCAGCAACATTTTTTAATGCATTAATGATGGATTTGTTTCTTACAAACACTAAACGTTTCACTTCACAAGACATTAATTGATGGACTGGAGTCATGTGGATTACTTGTGGATTATTGTGGTGTTCAGCATCAGCTGTTTGGACTCTCATTCTGACGGCACCCATTCACTGCAGAGCAAGTGATGTAATGCTACATTTCTCCAAATCTGTTCCAGTGAAGAAACACACTCATGTATATCTGTTATGTAAATTTTCAGCAAATGTTCATTTTTAGGTGAACTATTCCTGTAAGTAGATTACTGCAAAACAACACAACAGAACTGATTTAAAAAAAGGAACGTTGCCGTGTAATGATTGATAGTTTTAAAGTACACATTTCACTGGAAATGGGAAAGCAAGCAAAAATAGTAGGCTGTCAAACAGAATGGTGCAAGGTTTGAGAGGTGAATTTAACTGGTTCTGAATGACTTCACTACGGGGGTTTGGAGAGGAGGTTTAAATCACTGTGAAGACACTCTGGAAGGGTCAGTGGAGCGTACATCTTGCAGATATATTGCGGGGGGAAATAAAGTCAATGTTTGCATTGTGTTGTATTAAAGGCAGGAGATTCATTTATTTCTTTGTGATTTTGTTTTGTGTTTACATGCAGCACAGCACCCTGGGAAAGGAAAAATAGCCTTAGACTTGCTGCTCTGTTGAACTAATGGACAACTGAAATGAATCGAATTACTGCTGAGGGTTCGGCTGTACGGAAGCTGGGCTTCACAGAGAATATGGTCCTGCTGTAGTCAAAAAGAGCCATTAGAACCATCCAGGGAATCTCTGAAGACTATGGAAAGTCATACATGCATTTTTTATGGATGATGAAAATTAAATGGGATTACAATGCCATTTTTACACAAAAAATACACTGTTTGCACTTGATCATAAACACAGGAGAGGTCTAGCGGATGCCACAAGAGTGCTGATTGCAGCAGTCTCATGCATTTATTCAAGTACACACATATGCAGATTTCATACTCATTTAAGACATAACGAAGACAAACATGACACTGGATACAAAAATAGATTTTGCTAATTAATCTTTAAGCATGAGAACATGAAACCTTAAAACACTACATATAAATATGACACCTTACATTAAATTAAAAGTATTTTATAAATACTCCTTCCTGCACTTACTGCGTATGAAATCAAAGTATAACTAAAATAACTGCTTATTCAGATGAAGTCATCAAGCCTTTTTACTGCATTTTCAGCTGTTTATCTTCAGTCATCAGTCGGTTTTCATAAATGTTGCTTTACAACATAATTAAAAAGTGTATATTTAATAACTCAGCTAAAGTTATATTTTTAAATATTTATATTATTTTCATTTTTTCAGTTTTAATTTTAAACAATGTAAAAAAATATATTTTGTTATGTGCTTTCAACATTCGTATTATTTTCGTTGTTTTTACTTATTTTAGCTTTAGTCTGAGTAATTTATTCATTTTAGTACTTAAACTTATTTTATTTCAGTTAGTTTCCCTTGTTTTATTTCAGTTATTTCTAATTTGATGTTTTTAAAGGAATAATTATATTTTATTGCAGCTTTATTTTGACTGATGAAATTGATTTGAATAGGTCATGTTTCAATTAACAATAACAATGGACGCAATATTACTATTGTTATATTGCTCCACCTACAAAAATAGATCCAAACAAATCCACAACACTACTGTTAAAATCCTGTGCAACACACAGTGTAGCGGTGTTTTGTCTCTGAAGGATTCAGTGTCTTTGAGCAAATCGGTTGTGTAAATGACCCAAATGACCAGTTCATAAAGACTGTCTCTTGATTCATACATTAATAAATCACCATTTTTGAACTTATCATTTGAATGAAGGATTAAACTATTCAGTCATAAAGATGAATGAAAAACAGCATTACTAAAGCACAGTCTTGAACTAACTGTTGCATAAATATATATTGTTCCAATCTGGCCTCTAATGTATTACTGATCATCTTTTAAAGACACACAATAAAAGGAAAGTCGTTTAGTAGTAATCAATAACACAGCAAAACTCCTATTCACAAATGACCACCTCAGTCGACCCCAACTAGATCTCCTGTACCCCAGGCATTGTTTCGACATTTCTTTCTAACACTCTGTGGTCTCCTACTATCCGAGCCCACAGATGAGCACCGCAGCCTCCATTCTACCCCTGCAGAGCATCAGGAACTCCAGCAAATGAATTTCCATTACTGAACAGTGACTGGCTCAAATAAATCATCATAAGAATGCTTCTCTGGACTGTCATCTCTGAGAGAGCAGCAGAGACTTGTGGGACCGTGGAGGGACCTCGCCCATCACATGACTCAGTGAAGCAGAGACAATGGAGAGGGCCGTTTGGGGAGGTTGCCTGAGCCGGAGGCGAGATCCAAGCGAGCATCGCAACATGATTAAAATACACCACGCTTTGAAGTCTCCACTTCAGACTTGTTGTTTTGTAAGCGTCTTCGCAGAGTTGTATTTATTAATCATTATTATATAAGGTTTAAATCCACATGATGAGAACCAGAGAATGATGATAATCATAAAACTGTTTTCCATTATCGCATAGGTTCTGGAGGAAACACTTCTCTTTAGGGATTGGCAGTCTGGAACATTATGGAGAACTATAGCAGATTTCATGCATTGAATTCTGAATTTCTTCCGCTATATAATGTCGTTGGCCTTTCCCCACAAGCTCTGGGATATGCATACTCCATATGCATTTTTGTTTCCTTTTTTGCATTCATTTTGTATCCTAACCCTCCCACATATGTGATGATTGGGTGCTCTCAATGTATTGATTCCAGTGAAGTTTGATGTTAGTATGCTGCTAATATTTAATTTAACATTAAATTATTAACATTTTATTAGCTATAAAAGGGTATTGTCCTCTTCTCACACACTGAAAAAAAAATATTGTTAAAACTAGTAAATTTCACAAATAATCACAAATAAATGGCAAGTAACCCGTTTAATTTTAAAGTAGAAAGACTGAAAGTGTTTTATAATAATTATAGATGCTTGTTTCTGCAAAAAAATAATGAAAACGTAGTTTTCAATAACTAACAATTATGAGAAAAAAGTCAGAATTGTGAGATAAAAATTAGCAAAATGTATTTTTTGATTCCATTATGAACAAAAATTAATTACAGGATGCAAACTCAGAATGAAAGTCAGTCAAATAAAAAAAATTATTTAATTAGAGAAAAAAGTCAGAATTGTGAAATATAAACTTAGAATTGCTAGAAAAAAAGGGCTATTGCTCATATTTAGGGTTTGGGATATAAAGGGGGTCATATGATGCGATTTTCAAGTTTTCCTTTCTCTTTGGAGTGTTAAAAGCTGTTCATGCTTAGATAACATCCCTGAATTTGCCAAGACTAAAGTCTCAAAACCAAAGAGATATTCTTTATCAAAGTTCTGTCATGTCTATGTCACGGTGTGGGAAGATTTGAAAAACACCGCCCAAATGTATATGCAAAGAAAGAAGGCGGAACTATTATTTTGTGTCGTCGTGGAAAAAATTGGCTCGTTTCAGAAAGGCGGAGCATAGAGGAGCATCAATGTACAGTATGTGGAAAATAATGTGTTTTTTAACCTTAAACCGCATAAACACATTGCATTACACCACATATACCAAATACTGTTCTTTTTAGCAATGTCATAATGACCCTTTTTTAGTCTTTTTTAAGTGATAAGGCTTACAATTTGTGCCTGTGGAATGATAAAAGGGGCAGAATTAAGCATTCCCATCAAGAACATAATTTGACTTGGGTCAGTGAGCATCATCCAAAAAGTCCTATATAGTAACCCTGAAGTCTCATTAGTATAAACATGTTGCATAATCACACTTTGAAAACTGTAAGTGAGCAACAACCATGTGTACATAGAACACCTTTTAAAAACATCTGTTTTTGTAACACCTGTTAGTAAGAATGTGAAATAGTCACACTCTTCAGGTGCATTGGTATGCACATTGTATGCATTTCCACAGTTAATAAGACAGACTCATGAGCTCATTTCATCTGCAGTACATGTATTATCATGCTGTTTATTTGTGTTTTATATTGCTGCTTTCTCATTATTACAATATAGCATCATTACTCTTCATGCTTTGGTTTGTTCTCGGTCGTATATCATAGTTTTTCTGCCTTCTGTAATTGATCTTCTTTCTGCATCATCTTACAGTATGTAAATCTTGTTGTTGTACTGGATTATTCACGGTATCTTTCTCAACACTGTTTCCCTAATCTAGAGTTTTTAATGCGTTTGAAGCTGATAAGGTCAAGTGAGCAAGAATCCTCCCACTGCAAGCAAACGGTCTAAAGAATCTGTAATGCTGAAGGTTGAATTCTCTAATGAGCCCTTCTAACAGACCTGTCCAATCCACCCCCTTAAACTAATACAGTGTCTTTGGCATAGATAGCAACTCTGCTGAGGAATCTCTGACTGCACGCTCTCTGCCTGCTGCCTACATAGGCATCCTCATAACCCTCACGGAAACACATAAGTGATGATTTAGATGCTCTAAATGCATTGATTACAGTGGAGTTTGATGATAGCATGTTGTTAAACTACCAACACTATACCCTAATTAGCATAGAAACTATGATGAACAATAAGATGGGAGATACAGAGAACATACAGTATACTTTCATTCAATGCTGATAAGTCATGAAAAAGTAGCAAAATAATACATACTGTATATACATAGTACATATACATTGGATGGAAAGTAATGCCATAATTTGTTGTTATGTTTTGCCTTGATGCTAAAAAGTATATCAACCCAACATACTGAAAATACTCCCCTGTATCCAAATTGGATGAGTTTTTTCTCATTGACAGCTTCATCATCATCAGTAGACTCTGCAAGTGAATGTGTGTCAGAATGAGAGTAAACTAAGTATGTATTGTTAAGAAATAAGTACAGAACGACCAACACAGACAGTGTCAAGCGATCTATGAACAGACTATAAAGATATGATACACACACTGTTTACACGTATACACTTTAGTTTATTAACATTGTTCAGTGTTCATGAGACTTATTGTACATTGACACATGAGGGGATAAAAAAAACTATCCATTGTTATATACCTGTTAATTGTCAATTTGTATATTGTTATTGCTTATTTACTTGTTCTTTTTAATTCTTCTTATTATTATCTGTGTTTTTGTTCTGTCACTGTCATTCTGTTGCACTGCGGTAGCTTCTGTCACGAAAACAAATTCCTTCGTATGTGTAAACATACCTGGCAATAAAGCTCATTCTGATTCTGAAAAAATCATTAAAATGTTTTCAACTTCTATAATATTGCTTTCCGCAGTGAAAAGGATTTTGTCTCGAGATAAAATGTTCAATCACCGTTTAACAGTTCAAAACATATATGTGACCTGAGACCAAAAAAAACAGTCTTACGTCACAATATATAGTATATAAGTAGAAATAGCCAATAATGACATTGTATGGGTCAAAATTATCTATTTTTCTTTTATGCCAAACATCATACGGATATTAAGTAAATATCATGTTCAATTGAGATATTTTGTAAATTTCCTACCGTACATATATCAAAACTTAATTTTTGATTAGTAATATGCATTGCTAAGTACTTCATTTAGACAACTTCAAAGGCAATTCCTCAATATTTTTTTGCACCCTCAGAGTCCAGATTTTCAAATATTGTCCTATCCTAACAAATCATACATCAATGGAAAGCTTGATTATGCAGCTTTCATGTGATGTATAAATCTCAATTTAAAAGAAATTGACCCTTATGACTGGTTTTGTGGTCAAGGGTCACATTTCACATATGTCTTTGGATTTTGATGTGAAGGAGGAGGGATTTTAATTTTTTTCACAGAGGAAGCATGGAGGAGTATTTTGCCAGAGTGTGGTTAATAAAACACCTATTTTTATTTGTTTCTTACACAGGCAGTTTTCAGAAGACAATCATTATGTCTAGACTGGAGTTCGTGATTTTGGCCAGAAGTGGTGGTTTAAAGTTAAAACACCTAATTTTTTTATTTGTTTCTTACAAACATGCAGTTTTCAGTTATAAGACATGCATTGATGGACTGGAGTGGTGTGGATTACTTGTGGATTATTGTGATATTTTTATCAGCTGCTTGGACTCTCATTCTGACGGCACCCATTCACTGCAGAGGGATCCATAGCTGAGCAAGTGATGTAATGTAAATACATTTCTCCAAATATATCACAATAAAGAAACAAACTCATCTAACTAATCAGTCTGAGGTTAAGTAGATGTTCAGCAAATTCACATTTTTGTGTGAACTATACCTTTAAACCAGTTGTATCGTGTCTATGATGCATTAAAATGCTGTCTCTATACTTACTAGTTTTTGGAAAAGAGCTAGAAATATATATTTGTGTACTGTATGTAACAGCCATTGCAGTTTCATGTGTCTGATGTGGTAGCTGGTGTGTTTGAAGAATGCAGTTGTACAGGAGAATGCATGCTTCAGAGCACCTTTTTAGATCTGTCATTTATGCACAGCAGGCAGTCGCCGAGCCGCTCATTGCATTACAGAATGCACAATGCATTGAGAAACAGAGCACTGGAGTCTTTGAAGCGAGCGCATGAAACAACTGTTTTAATGAGACACCAATGACAAATATGCCAGGAATGTTTGTTCATCTGTAAAGCACTAGTGGGCACTAGCCATGGCTGTCTCAAATTACCATTCACAAAGGAGCCACGCTAAATTATCCATAGACATATTGGTCACTGTGGCCAGCTAATACCAAGCTCTAATGGTCATTTTTCTTTATTACAACGGAAACCCGCTTTTGTTGTATGCTACACCAGGTCTTCCTAATATAATATGCAGTACATTGTGTGTTTCCCATAGTCTGATAAATGAAATGTTATGAGCTCAGTCTTGCCCAACCTAAGACCCTTTGCACAACACAGCGTTATTGCATTTGCTTGACTGATATGTGGAGTGAAAGCAGGGAAAACAATCATTCACAAAAAGGGGGGGGGGGGGGAAGCAAATCCGTATTTTGTTTCCAGATTACACGTCTGTCTCAAATGCGTAGCTTGTAATATGTGAATATCCGCATTTGAGAGATGAGGCGCAGCGTTATGATCAAAATCTATTTCTCCTGTGGGTGCTATCAAAAGCGTGTTTCGGTAAATGCGACGCTGAGGACTTCATGGTGCCAGTGATCTGCAGAGGAACATAATGTAATGTTTGACTGGATGAGTAGCAATAGCTTGAAATGCTTAGAACGGAGCGACCTGCAGGGCCACGGTTTGTTTCTCTTTTTGTCATCCAGTGTGAATAATTGATGCAGTGTCGGAAAAACAATAACATGAAAAACGTGTCAAGGTTATGAAATATTCCTGAATTCGTCTCAGTAGGAGGGAGAGATGTCTGACGTGTGAGATGCACCTTGAAAGCATCTTCCTCTCTGTCTCTAGTTCTCCACCTCATTCCTCCTTTACAGAATAAACACATTTTCAGAATTATCATAAATGTTATGAGCTTTGCAGTTGGTAGAAATATTTCACAAAGCTAAAGATCAGCAACTAAATACAGGTACATTTTTTGCAGCCTCTGATTGCATAGAGATCTATTAAAATTAATTGGGTGTTCTGGGATGTTACTATTGTAGGTGAAATCCAAATTAATCTGATCAAAATGTATATTTTAATGAGATTGCATTCTCATCTCGATTTGTGCGTTTTCATAAATGTCAGTTATTAAAATTATACATGTCATTGTATGTGCGTAACTTGCCTTCCAGATTCTAAGCTGCATGTTGTGGGTGGTTGCTAGGGTTTTGTTGGTAGTTGCTAGGGTGTTCTGGGCTGTTGCTAGGTGAAATCATAAGTCTGATCACTTAAATAAGTAAAAGCATGTTTTCTAAGTTGCATAATTTGAGGTAGCCTATCATTCATAGCCATAAGAATGTGTCAACATTAAAAAAAAATCTTCAGAGGTTTTTAAATCATCTTCATTAATCATCTTTGATTAAATAAAAATCAATTGAACTATTTACAGTTCATCACCATCCTCCTATCTGTCAATATTGTTTCAGTATTACTCATGCAAAGCTGTATGGTTTTTATAAATTATATTGGTATAAGATATTTTGCCATTTTCTATAAATACATTTTTTTCAGCATATAAATTAACAGAAAATAACAGGAAAATATAGGCCTAGTGACAAAAATAATAACATTCTTTATTGAATAAAACAGTGAAAACTTAAAGAATATATTGTTTCGGTTTGGGTTTTAATAAAACTTTTTTATTAACCAAAAGAGAGAAAAAATAGCTTTTTTTCAGTAACAACTTTACTGAATTAACTTCAATAATTTTGGTTCCTTTATGTTAAATTGCTTCAGTTTTATCTCATTTTTAGTCACTTTGAACAAAATCATCTTCTCATAAATTAATTCAAATAACCTACAGCATATCATTTTCCCATTATTAAACATCATTAAGTGCCAAGACATTTAGATAGACAGACCAGATTGTGGTGGAGGACCGAGAAAGTTTTTCTATAGTTTCAAAAGATGGCATGACAAAAAAAAACACTGACTCACCCCATGCTTAAACAGTCAGAGAGAAAGAACGACGGAGGCCTTTCACCTTGCGTTGCGGTGAAGGAGGCAGAGATTTTCCTGGCTGATCCGTGCGTTGAGCCCCTTTGCTTAGGAAGCTCTTTGATATGTGAGCTGGTTAATCTCTCTGGCTGCCATGTCTTCATCTTCCCATCCAGATGCCCTTTTATTAACCTTTGACTCTTTGCAGCTCCCCGTTTGAAGACGCCAGCGCTGCATTGGCTTACCCTCCTCAGCGGCGTATACACAGCCGAGCCTGTGTCCTTTTCCCAAGCCCTGTGTCTCGTATCGCTCTGAGGGCTCGACTAGGCCCTTTTATAATCGGGTTTATTGCTGGGTCACATATTCCCTTCACTTGTTGGGGTGGATAAGCAGTACACCTTCACCTATCGGCTGATTGGTGTGTTGGTATTATGGTTTTACTCTTTAATACCCAGCATTAGGTCACCATATTTGTGGGGAGAAATTAAGACGGCGCTCTCGTCTCAAGAAATAAGAAGCTTTATACTTCTTTGGGTTGGGAGAGAGAGCCAGTGAATTATTTCCCTGGTGATAGAGGGCTTCGTGATTACTCTCTTTGCTGTATGTAATCCTTCTCATTGCACTAAGGTCAGCTGGATAATTCCCCCTAATAAAGTGCTTTTCATTTCCTACTATCCAAATACCTCACATTTCGACAAAAGATGCTTTTTGGAGGCCAACATCACCTCCCTGCAAAAGCTCCTGATCACACGCATACTAACTATTCTGTTGGATCTGTCGGCTGTTGACACCTGAGGATATTTACATTTTAAAGCTATTTTAGCTGCTGTGTTCTGCAACCGAAACCGAAATCATACTTAACTCAGATTAGTTGAGACCTGAAGTGTTTATACATTATATATATATGCATATACTGTATATGCATATGGGACAAGTTAGTGATTGAAGTTAATAGTCAGGAAAAAATGTATAATAATAATATCAACAGTTTGTTTCTTACCTTAATAAACAGGCTGCTTTTTAAATATCTGAAGCCAGTTTTCTTATATATTGTTTTGCAAGTGGCATTATGATTTGTGCACAGGGGAATTGAGTAAGCCTCAGAGAGTGAGGTGTAATTACTTGCATTGAAAACACAATGCAATACAACAACAATACAAAGCCAGCTAAGCTGTCCCCAGCAGGGTCTGGACTCATTCGGATCGTGGTGCATGCTGAAACCTTTCAGTTTTAACCCATAGGGCGTTGACATTGGCAAAAGGAACATATCTCTGCGGCACATGCCGTTTGAGGTCTAAAAAGTTGAATTGAAGTTTTGTTTATAATGGGCTCCAGTGTGAAATAGGGTATATACACAGTATAATATGCTGGATATCACAATCATTCTGGTTGCAATTTAATATTACTTACTTAGTTTCTTATGTGTTTATTTATTTTTCAAACAATTCATACTATTGGATTACAAATAAATACATGAATAACTGATATATAATGATTATTTTACTAATCAGAATCAGAAAGAGCTTTATTGCCAAGTGTGTTTGCACACACAAGGGTATGTCTTGGTGTTAGGAGCTTCCAGTACAGAAAGTACAAACATAGTGCAGACAACATATAATTAAGGTAATAAAAAACACTAATGAAGAGAATAGACAATAATTATGAATAACAATATTAATAAAATAAAAATATACAGAAAAGAAAAATGTCCATAGACAGAGCGGTGAATGTGCATGTGTCTTATGTACAGATGAAGGTTTGATTAGTTATTAATATTAATATTGAACAAAATAAATACTATGAGGCAAAAATATTTCACAATTTCAAATTCAGTAATTTTTTACAGTTATTCTTATTTTTTTTTATAAATATTTAAATGACTTTTTTATATGGAAGCTTGTTCCACCACAGAACAGAAGATAAACAAACAGAATTGTGATAAATTAAATTGTGACAATTGCCTTTTTAATTCCATGTGGAAACAAAAACAGAACTGAGATATAAAGTCAGAATGCACAGAAAAAGTCAGAATTGTGAGATATAAACATGGAACGTATGCATTTTCTCAAATTTCAGTTATTAAAATTATACATGTCATTGTGTATGTCAGCATAACTTGCCTTCCAGATTCTAATCTGCATGCTGTGGGTAGTTGCCAAACTTAGCCTCGATGTCAAGAGAGTCTCTTAAGTATGAGTTTGACCAAGTAGCAGCTAGCCAATAAGCAATGAGGCTTTTTGGATTTAACTTAGACTAATCTATGCTTTTATGTAACTGAATTGTAAAAAATAATGACTAATTTCCAGTGATTACATAATGCGTGAAGTCACGCATGTGCATTCAAGATCTAGTGCAAAACGAGCATTTGTGGTTAAAAAGTATATAAATATTTGTATTATTTATTTTGAAAATTTCGCTATAAGACACTTATTCCTCAGCTGGAATTGTGTAGAGCCTGCAATTTGGACCTTCCACCCATTCTGTCCCATTGAAGTCCACTGTATGGAGAAAACTCGTGGAATGTTTTCCTCAAAAACACCAAATTCCTCATTTCTTTCTTTTAATTTTGGCATGAAAAACTTTTCTTTTTTTAATGACAGGTTTTGTGAGATCCACCTATTTACATATTTAAACTGTGTTTTAACCAGCCACAGTCATTACAGTAATATTGAAATCAACGCTCATTGTATTATTATGTGAAGGAAGGTGTGCAGTAATATCCACTAATGTCATGAGCTAAGATTTAATGGAAATGTTCAGAATGAACAGCATAATGTGCAATCTCTGTGGTCTTCAAACCCCTGTAGACACCCCTCAAGGGGAATTGTATTACTTTGACACATAGAGCATATGTTCATAAATCAAATCCAACCTATGGAGAATGCTCTGTCAATTCTTCCTTTCCCTTTTCCCCTCCCGAGAGTGCGCTAATTTGATCAAACTAAAGTTAATCAGCATGCTCATTAGGGATCTGACTACCTAGGTAACACTGCAGATTGTCGAGGGTGTTGGGAGTTGTCCTCATTTCTCTCTTCCTTCTTGTGATGCCCTGCTGTTTGCTTTCACTTGACGACAACTTCCTTTTCATTGTTTCTTACACTTACTGAACACCCTCGGATCAGAAGATTACTCAGAGTAGTCTAATTATTATCGGTAAATGTTAGTGTAACAAAATGCGTCTGATTTACGGTTGTGATATTGTGCCATGTACATGGCTCTTAATTTAATATCTGATTACCTCCTCCTTAATGCGATGCACTGCATGCTGTGATACACAGTTGTTTGAAATTCATTATCATGCAAATGATTGGATCAGAGAAAGTCCATGGACTTCATAGTAGCATGCAATTACATTTTGCTTTGTGTGAGCTTCTGAGGTAGATAATGGACACACACACACACACATTTCTACCTCGACGTCTTATCATCTGCCTCAGGAAGTGTCATTCTTTTTTTGATACCCTCGTATGCTGACTTAGAGGTCAGCTGAGCAGACCGGCGAAAAACGATTTTAAACACAGAGATTAGCTTTCAATTTCACGCTGGCTGTAGTGACTATTAACAGTGCCGTTGACAGTTTTTAATTTACCTTGAATCTCATTTCTCTCATGAGTCACCAGACCTTTAAGGGCAAACTGGTGTTGGAAAATTAGCGCTCTTCCATTTTCATTCTCCTTTTCACTCCAACTTTTACTCGCCGTCAAAATTTGTCACATTTTCTCTTTCAAACATCCCTCGTCGTGGCGGTATTCTGATCATGTTTCGTGCGAGAGTTCAAAGAAGACTATGAATGCATTTGTAATGAGCATGCTCACTAATCACGCCATAGCATAACACGCCTCTGAGGAGCCAGCGGAGAACATCCTGCTCAATGCTTCAAAGCTCTGCGCTTAAGCATCCCACAGTCCTCCAAGGGCAAACTTTTGTTGGGCATATCAATGCTGGAGGTGGCCCAAAGGCCTTTGTTTACTGAACAGCAAACCACGAGAAGAAGCTGTGCTCTGAACAGAGGCAATCTCTTTTGTCATTGTCTTCTTTTTATGCATTGCTTTTTTGGATTTAGATTAATATTTTTTTTTATAATTTACTTGTTGATTTATATTTTATTCATTTACAGTATTTTTATTTAAATACTTATGTGTTTCTTGGTACTTTTGACCCAGTTTACTTTTTCACAACCTAAATAATTAATTTAATTTGAACAATGATCAACACTGAATAGGCATGCACCGCATCAAATTATTATTTTTTTTCTTAAACAAAAAATGTCATTACCACCCACATCAATTATCATGCATTATGATTAATAGCATTCTGTGGTGAGAATTAATTGGAATAATGTTTTTGGAATATTATGGCCAGCTTCTTTGTCATTATTTCTAGCATTTTATATATGTTAAATATATACAATTAAATATTATTGATAAAACTACAGTTTGATTTGATTTAATCAATTAAATAATATCTACTTTTCATATTTCTTTTTAATTTGTTGATAAACAAGTAACGATTGAGAAAAAATGTTTAGTGACAAAATTGTTGCACCGTGAACAGTACATCAAAATTGAGGCATAATCATGTAAAAGTGGTAAATATTATATATATAGTAGTAAATATTGCATTGGTTTATGATTTTTTTCATTATCTGTTTATATTTGCAAGAGATTGTTTAATAATTCATATTTTTCTAATGCATTTTCATATTTTAAGACATAAGACGACAATAATACAATCTATTGGGAAAAAAATGTGAAAGGCATAGTAGACAGTTGTGACCTTCATATTACAAAAAGTAAACAATTCAAATCTGTTTAAATAAAAAAAAGTCCCCTGGGACATAAAAGCACCTGTAGTTAAATAAATACCCATATATGCATGTTTTCTGTTGCCTTAGGGGAAATAAGAACTTGCAACCTCAGTACTGACGGCTGTAGAATGGAATACTTTTATGCTGTACAGACATGGAGATTTATGTAACTCCAGGCATGTGTATGCACACACATGACCAGAAAACCTGAGTGTTTGGAAAGTTTTCACACAGTCAGTAAGAGCATGACGGTCAAACAGGGTGGCCGGGATTCCTGTTTCCCAGGTCTAGATGCTACAGAAGTATTACCTCCATACATCACGTAAAATTAGCAGCAGGGGCCCGTCAGGTCCGACATTGCCACTTAATCTTAGTTTTTTGGCAGAGTGTTGCCATAACGGGTCAAGTGGTGGCCATTAATCAAACATCCCAGGTGCAATAGAAGCGGGTGGGTGGAAGGGAGTTACGGTGTTGGGGGGGCGCTCAGAACGATGCAGAAACTTCTCTGGGAATTAAGCCTGGTCATAAACCCTTACCCGAGGAAATAATCCAGTCTATTCCATAAAAGATTAAACCCCTCAAAGAAGATGGATCGCCTTTTTTACTTTATCTCGCAGGTGTAATCCTAGACTATTGGAAGACGACGTGAAGTTGGGAATCTGGAAAATTAGCAGGGGCTGAGAAATCCATCCCCACACCACTCGGCATATGTATGGATTTTATGTGAACAGACAGCGAGAAATGAATTGGCGTCGTGCATCCACTGAAAGTCACATGAAGCTTCCTTTCCTAACCAGCCTGCTCTTGTTTATCCTTAATGTATTTTTTCTATGAAATATGCACTGCAATCGTAACCATAGATATGAAATTGTTTTCAAGTAAATAAGAGCACATCATGAATACAGAAATATAAATCAATGTATTTTGACTGAACCTCAGAATCAAAATTCTATCTTTATTCTATAACAGAAAATGTAAAGGAAAATACTAACTAGTTGGATGGCTAATATTAGAAACAGGTTAAAAATGTATATAAAAAGCTGAGAAACGCTAATACATAGTGATTGAAAGGTAAGAAATAGCAAATAGTTGTTATTTAAAAAAAAAAAATTTAAGCTTAAACAGAATTAAACATTTTGTGTATTTGTGTGTGCAAATACAGTCATGGCCAAAATTCAGCACCCTTGGTAAATATGAGCCAAGAAGGCTGAAAAATTCACAAAAATCTAACCTTTCATTGGATAATAAGAATTTAAAATGGGGGGAAATATCATTATGAAATAAATGTTTTTTTCTCAAATACACGTTGGACACAATTATTGGCACCTCTACAAATTCTAATGAGTAAAATATCTCTGAAGTATATTTCCATTAATATTCACAATTTTGAGCACTCCAGGGTGATTATTATGAACAAGAAATTATCCAGCCATGGCTTCCTGTTTCACAGAAATATAAATAGGAGGGGAAACAAAGGCCAAATTCCATTAATCATCCATCACAATGAGGAAAACCAAAGAATATATTTCTGATGTGCAGCAAAAGATAATTGAGCTTCACAAATTAGTGAAGTGACTTTAAGAAAAGAGCTAGAGCAGTGAAAATCCCATTTCCACCATCAGGGCAATAATTAAGAAATTCCAATCAACATAAAATGTTACGAAACTTCCTGGAAGAGGACGTGTGTCTGTATCGTCCTAATGCACGGTGAGAAGGAGAGTTTGAGTGGATAAAGACTCTCCAAGGACCACAGCTGGAGAATTGCAGAAAATAGTTGAGTCTCTGGGTCAGAAAACCTTAAAAAATGTCAAACAGTACCTACATCACTGCATGTTGTTTGGGAGGGTTTCAAGAAAAATAATCTTAGCTCATCCAAAAGCAAACTCCAGCATATTCAGTTATCAGACACGACCGGAACTTCAAATGGGACTGGTGTCTATGGTCAGATGAAACCAAAAAAATTAGCTTTTTAGCAGCACTTAAGATGGGTTTGGTGAACACAGGGATAAAATGTCCCCCATGTGTACAATTAAATATACTGCTGTATTATTGATGTTGTGGGCCTATATTTCTGCTGGAGGTCCTGGACATCTTGTTTAGACACATGGCATCGTGGATTATATAAAATACCAACGGATAAAAAATCAACAAGTGACTGACTTTGTTAGAAGTCTTATAATGGGCCATGTTTGGATCTTCCAACTTGACAATAATCCAAAAACAAACCTCAAAAACAACACAAAAATGTGTCACTAGGCACAAAACCAAGCTTCTGCTTTGGCCATTCCAGACCTGAACCCTGTAGAAAATGAGTGAGGTGAACTAAAGAGAAGAAGCACCGTCATGGAGCTGTGAATTCTGGATGAAGGAATGGTCTCTGATCTCTTGTCAGGTGTTCTCTAACCTCATCAGGCATTATAGGAGAACATTTTGAGCTGTTAAACTGGCAAATGGAGCTTTCAAAAAGTATTGAATTAAAAGAGTGCCGTTAATTGTGGCCAATGTGTATTAGAGAAAAACATTTATTTCAAAATGATATTTCCCCCCATTTTAAATTCTAGTTATCCAATGAAAGGTTAGATTTTTGTGATTTTTTTAAATAAAAGATCAAAAGGATTAACAATGCAGATACATTTTCACAGACTTCTTTGATCATATTTACCAAGGGTGTCAATAATTCTGACCACAACTTTATATGTGTGTGTGTGTGTGTGTGTGTGTGTGTGTGTGTGTGTGTGTGTGTGTGTGTGTGTGTGTGTGTGTGTGTGTGTGTGTGTGTGTGTGTGTGTATTTATACATTTATAAATATTTGTAAAATATGTTTTTATCTATATATTTCTATGTGAACCAGGTACATTTAAGATACTAATAAAGAAAATTAGTTTTGTGGTGAAATTTATTGACTTTATCTTTAGAAGGATGGCAACTAATAAATTTGCCTTGTAAAGTAATACATGATTGGAATGTGCCTTTATTATTGCTTACTTATAAATTATTACATTGACTGTATCATTGGAACATGACTTAGGTTATGTCAGGTATTGGCTGAACTGATCACAAGGAATAACTTAACCGAACAATTGACTTAAATCGATAGTTCACCCAAAAATGAAAACTCTGTCATCATTTACTCACCCTAAAGTAGTTCCAAACCTGTATGAATTTTTTTGTTCTGCCGAACACAAAGGAAGATATTTTGAAGAAAGTTTGTAACCAGGCTGTTTTTGGGACACCATTGACTTCCATAGTAGGAAAATAAATACTATGCTATGGAAGTCAATGGTGCCCCAGAACTGCTCTGTTTCCCACATTCTTCAGAATATCTTCCTTTTTGTTCAGCAGAACAAAGACATTCATACAGGTTTGGAACTACACGAGGGTGAGTAAATGATGACAGTATTTTCATTTTTGGGTGAACTATCCCTTTAATACTAAGCTAAAGCCTCGTGCATGTATTATTGTTTTTAATATGCCTTGTCATTATCTTCAACAAACTTGCATAAGTCTCGACAGTATCGAAAAGCTTTTAGTTTTTCCGTCTACCTGATAAAGAAAGTTGTCAAACGTGGAGCTCCACCCTGTCTGTGAGTACATCTCCCGTAGTCTCCTGGATTATGCTTAACTCCTCCGAAATCTTGCCCTGGTGCAACATCAAAGGAGAAAAGCACACGGGAGTATCACGGAACTTATTAGAGAAGCCCTACGCTGTTTCTCTCTCTGTCTCTTGCCCTTTTTCTTTTGCTCTTTTGCCATTAAACGTCTCTTTTTGCTCCCTGACTAGGTACATTTGAGTTTAAAGTAGTCATAGTTTTGAACCACCTGCAAACTTAAAGGCAAAGTTTTATGGCTTCATTAAAAAAGGTGAACCACTTTACAACATGCAAGCCAGAAAATCAATTTAAAATCATAAAGAGAATCACTCTGGATTTAAAACCTCCAATATTTCATAACATTTCCATAAACTGAATATCAAAATTTGATGATTCATTGGCAAGACCGAGTCTATGTTTAAAAATAAATCACATTAGAACAGTATATTTAAAGCTAGAGAGTTTTGTTCCTTTTAAGACATGAGCAGTTTTGTTTGAGTAACGACCAACTGCCTTTTTAAAGGAATGTTTTATGCACATTTATTATGCTTCTTTATCCTTTTTGGAGCTTTATAGCCTCTGGTGGGTTTAGAAACTTAAACAAATATATTTATATAACAGTTAAGCAATATTACAGAGGATGAGTGCTGTTCTTGCTGTAGATGATCACAAATTCGGACAGCTCGATTGTAAGTGTGATATTGCTTGTATACAAATGGTCAATATAGTTCTGCAAGAGTTACATATTTTGTAGGCCAAAACCCACAAACAAGTTAATTTTAGCACTTCCGGTTCCAATGTCTTGAAGCCAATAGTTTTTTTTTTTGGTTAAATGCCTAAAATGAGGTCTGTGATTAACACAAGTTCAAGATATTTTCACAGTAATAGGCCCTTGTGATAGTTAAAGCTTGTGCTTCTCTTGGAAAGGATGGATGCTAACAAGTGGCTTAATGGGACTTGAGAGGTTTGTCAGGGATATTAAATGTCATTATGTCGAACAGGTAAACACATCTATTCAGTTGTCCGCATTTACAGCCTCATTGTGTTTAGAATCAGGCTCTTGCAAACTATTCTGACTCAGATTTCCAAAGAAAATGTTTTTGACAGCCTCCACAGGTCACCATTTGCTTTCATAATATGAAAAAGCACACAAAAGCTCTCCTTTTGTGTTTTTCCACAAAATAAAGTCAGTCATCGGGTTCGAAACGACATGAAGGTGAGGAGATGATGAAAGACGTTTAATTTCCTTTTGAGGCACTGCCATGTGACAGTTATCCAAGAGAGCGTCAAAACAGCTGATTATCCAAAAAACACATTGATCCGTACTCATTTGTTTGAAGAAATACAGATAAAACCTTAATGCACATTAAACAATATAGTGTGTTGATGAATGCAACAATTGTGCTGGAATAACTGCTGCATCTACTGCTGTAAGTCAAAATGTGCGATATAACAAAAAGCAGCAAAAATAGTAGGCTTACAGTTTATTACTTCTTCTCAGCTCACTCTCTCACTCTCAATTATGGCACTACAATTTCATTCGCTTACAGTTTAGCAATTCATATCATTTCTCAACATTCTTCCAGGCAACAGAAAGCTGAGAATAGGTGTTATAAGTGAAATACTTAAGAGAAAATGAGAAATAGGAAGAGGTGAGCACTGCAAGGAGTGTTAGGGGAATGAGAGAGATTTGGTAGTGGTCGGGGCAGCAGATGAGGGAAAACAGCAGGATCGCACATTTGGAGGCTTTGCATGTTTGTTCACACTTGCCCACCTCTCCACATTGTCATTGTCAGATTAAAGACAGCGCAGACAGTATAAAAGCCCCCAGCACTTTGATTTCAGTCTGTGACAAATTAGAGGAAGAAAAAGAGAGAGGTGGGACCAGGATAAAGAGCTGTGAGCCAAAACACGCTCACAGAGAAGCATCACTCTAGCCACTTTTATCTTACACCACCAAAATATGTTGGATTCTGTTTGTTAGTTAAAGCTAATGTGTTTGTAAATGGCCAAAAATAATGATTGTTTCCCCCGCACTATGCTCATCTGCCATTTGTTGGACAGACCCTGAACTCATGCCATTGTAAATCTGTGTCGGGCTAGTTTGATGTGAGCGTTGTCAAATGCCGCTCTTGTTTGTTTTATGACTGACTGCAACCTGGCAAAAATTATATATATATATATATATATATATATATATATTCAGTTCAGGGTCTGTCCAACCAATGGCAGATGAGCATAGTGCGGGGGAAACAATCATTATTTTTGGCCATTTACAAACACATTAGCTTTAACTAACAAACATAAACATGAATAATATATATATATATTCATTCATGGCTTCTGTAGACTAAGGAGAGAAGTGTTTTATGGTGCGTTTGTCTCACTCTTATGTTTTTTAAATAGTTGTGCAGTAGCTAGAGTTGATTATGTGGGTTTACTAATTCAATAATATTTATATAAGGGTATATTTATATATATACACTGAGTCTGAAATTTTCATATGCGTTTTTTTCTTATTCGCCATTTTAAAAATTCATCACGCACATTTAACAGTTAACCAATACCACAATGGAAGAGTGCTGTTGTTACTGCAGGTTATCACAAATTCAGAAAAAAACATGTATAAAATTGTTCAATAAGCAAGAAGTTAATAATTAATCAATTAATTTATCTATTTTCAAACAAGTCAAGCAAAAATCATTCTAAACAAAGAATAATTCTGTGGAACACACAGTCTGGCAGGTCCCCCGCAGGCACAGGACCTCAATATAACGTCGGTTGATGTTGGACATGACGTCGGACAGACGTTGCATTTTGGTTGATAATGAAAATCTGGTTGACATCAGTATTTGACGCCAATTTGACGTTGACTTAAGGTTGGATTTTGGTTACACACAACCTAAAAACAACAAATATCAACGTCAACTGACATCAGTATTGGACATCAAATTATTATTGACGTTAGACGTTGAATTGACATTGAATTTTCGTCACACAATGTCATAACCAAAATCTAACCCAATATCAACATCATGACGTTGTGTCTGCTGGATCGTTCCTGAATGAATCAAAGTTTTGAGCGAATCTGTTGCGTATGACTCACTCATAAAGACACATTACGTTCTGCGTGTGCAATCCGGATGCATACACGGACAGCGCGGATGCGGACAATATGTATTTATTCAGTTCGACAAATGCGCAGTAGATCAGCTTGAACAGTAAACAAACGTGTGAATAACCGATTGCCCAGAGTTATTGCACATCTGGCAATGTTTAAATGTTTTATCGACGGATTGTAGAGGTGTGGTTAGCGACGGACTTCTTCACACAGCCTGCGCATGCGCAGTTGATGCTTTTGTAGCCTACTGACCGCACGGTCACAAAAAATGGGAGGCGCGCGAATGTCTGCGCAGAGCCTCCGCACACGGATGATGATTTGTACATCACGCATACCCTAGCGGACTCGTGCACATGGAAAGTATAATACAGGCTTAACACAATGAATCAATGATTTTGGACAAATCAGTTGAAAGAATCATTTAAATGACTTCCTCATAAAAGTAGTCACTTTGCGCCACCTATTGGTGGAATAATGTAACACACAAAAAGTATTACTGAGAAATCCATACCACTAATCTAGAACTGCATTACAACAGGTCTGAATTGTTGTGTTTAAGGGAAAAAATACCAAGAGGGAGACAATATTGGTTGTTCTATTGATCAAGATTCCAATCAAATTAAATGTAAAGTGGCTGACAATTCCCGAAGTGACATTTCCTGAGACTACTTTTATATGCTAAGAAAACACTTGATGTTAGGAATGGGGATTCATTTAAGTTAAAACCAAATCCAAAACAAATGAAATCGAAAAACTATTGAGAGAGTGTCATTTCAGCATCCAGTGGGCAAATAATGTTAGATAATGAATAATAATGTCCACATTGATTTTACAAAGCCTACATGAAAGGAACATCCAAATAAACCTGTTAATGGGGAAAAACAAGCAGGACAGACAATTGAATCAGTGCCAAGATTAAAGTCTTGGCTGCCTGGCAGCACCTCCTCCTGCCCGACCTTGCCCGCAGCGAGAGTGGCACAGGGGGCAATGCCCCCACCGGTCTGTCTGCATCTGCGTGATTAGATAAACCATAGGGGACCAACTGGGGAAAAGCACACAGTGCCAAAAGAGCATGAGGTCCCAAGTAGCTCCAAAAGCTGTTAAGGAAGTCTGTCATTCAAAAGCATGGAGGTATAGAGGAAGAAAAAGAAAAGGGCTGGGCCTGATACTGAAAGCTTGTAATCAGGTTCTCATGGGGAAATGTGGGCATTCCGTTCAAAGGATATTAACATTGCATTTTTTTATATGAAGGAATAATTTTAGAGATCTTTGGAAATAGGATTGTACACTGTTAGCACATTCATTTTGAGCTATAGTTTTAACCTTCATTTTCTTCATTAACCTTCAGTTTCTCGTTTACGCCAACAATGGGATTGTTTCTGCCACAAAAAAAAGAAAGAAATTAAGTTTTTAGCTCACAGTTTGGAGTTTTAATCTCAGAATTGCGAGTTTATGTCTCACAATTGCAAGTTTGTAATTCTTGGAATTTTTCGCTATGGAATTAAAATAAAGTTGTTGCAACTTTTTTTCTCACAATTCTTACTTTTTTTCCTTGCAATTGCAAATTTGTATCTCACAAATTATGAAATATAAACTCATAATTCCATGAAAAATTTCTGAATTGTGAAATAAAAAGTCTCAGTTGCCTTTTTTATGTCTTTATCCCATAGCAGAAACAAGATGTTGTTCCATCTTTTTGATAACATGTCTTTGGATACACACTTCTGAAACACTTCATACAGGGGCAAATTCTTGGTTCTAGTAAGACCAGCATGTGTTGTGTTTTGAAAGCTGGTGTACTGGCATGATCACCAAGGTTGTTGACTAGCTTACCCAGCAAGACATCTTTGGTCAAACAGCTTTATCAAAAAGCCCATGCAGGTTGACCTTCGTCAGCCCCAAATGAGCACTAATCTGCATAGACCAGCATGGAAATTCATGTTGGTCTAAGGTTTTTTTTTAAGCAGGATAGTCTTCCATTGATTAAAGTATACAAGTGTTAAATATGTATAGCTTATTGTATCATGTTTTCCCTCCAGACAGCAAATAAATCAGCAGTTAATTGCGGAAAATTATGAATAAGTTTTGTGGCAATGGAAAATTCCTATTGTGCATCTGTTGTGTGGCCGACAGACACTGACGTCATTTCTCAGATTCTGAGGAGGTAAGAAATTATTCCACACCTTTAAGTGGCTGAGATGGTGCTGTCGTTCATGCTGCATGACTGAGAACTTTTCTTTCTGCATTCTCAAGTCCTTGTTAATGAAGTGTCATACACTGCCTGGGGCCTTTGTCTCTCAGAACAGCTCCTCAGTAGCTCAGAGGGGAGCTGTGCTTTAGCATTGTGGATGGAAAGAACAAAGAGAGACCCATTCCTGCAGTAGGAAGTTAGTACCAGCTGCTCGATGCTTTTAATGTAAAGCACAAACTGCTAATTACAAAAAAAAAGTTTGAAAAGGGCATAAAAGTGCATTTAACCAGTTAGATCTCAATAGAGCTTGCACTAACATTTTAAAACTATTTTAGCCTATTTTGGCACACAAACAACTTAAAGGTAAAGTGTGCAATTCACAAGGTTTCCATCCACATATTTTATATGTCAGATATCACATAAAAATCCTAGATGGATTCACCAAAATGCAAATCAAATTTCTAAACTGTGCATGAAGTGCATACTTTTTTTGCAGAAGACATTAATAAACTGAGAAGAAATTTTGTATGTGTGCATTTAAAAAAAGTCATGTGACAGAATAATTGATTTACACGTAGCTACTATACATTTTTAGAATCTTGCTTTATTTGCTTTTTTATTAGCAATACGCATAAATTAAATTCATAATTTGAATGGAAACATAGCTATATATTCAAAATATTGTTGAGCTGTTTAACCTATTATTTTATACAAACACATTAAAGTCAAAGATTGCAATTAACTGGGTTTCCATTCACATATTTTCTGTAAGTTATAGGATATCATATAAAAAATGCTAGATGGACACACTAAAAGGCAAATAGCATTTCTAAAATTAGCTTAAAATACATTTTTTTTATTTGGTACGAAGACAGACAGAAACTGCAATGAAAAGACACTGACAAAACCTGTATGTGCATCAAAAAAGTAATCGTTACCTACTATTGATTCAATAAAATAGTGGTATTTTGCATAAAATAAAGTAATGACTTGTATGGAAACATAGTTATAGTTTCAATATTATAAAGCTTGCTCTGATCCTAGCTTAATATCCAGATTGTGATGAATGTGGAACTCAAATTAGGCCCCGTCCCTTTAAATCTACCATGTTCTAGAGACTTAAAAGTGTAGCTTTGGAAAATGACTTTCATTGCTTACTTAGAAAGGTATGTAATACAGTTTCGGAACCTTAAAATTCAATAATCAAATGCATACTGTTAGCCTTACTGCTTAAATGGATGTGCTGTTAAATATACAAAGCAGACTATTATAGCGATATATAGGTTTAGGTAAATGGGATGAGCAGGCCGTGCCTTTGGGGTTCACTGAGGATCATTGGAATAGAGTGTGCTTGGTTTATAAATGAAGATGCTTTTTTTTTTAAATACCAGGTTTCCTTATAAAAGTGTTTCTTTCCCTCCTTCTCTCCAGATAATAAGTATTCCAGCCCTCTCCTCTGCGAGCATGTCTTCTCCACAGCTGCTCTTCCTGTTTGGGCTGACTTCACTTACTTAGCGCTGTCCTTTTTAGAGATAATAAAACAAATGACCATAGATGAATTATATTTGACAGTTCAGTTTCCAAGTGTAAGTATCAATTTCCTACAGGGCCTGAGATATCAGAGAGACAACTGAAAGAGCCCCAGCTGCACTTATCTGGCCTTCGAAAAGCCAATCATCTCCTTTTCCACTGATAAAACACTGTATCATTGCATCACTCTATTCTCCTGATTATTTGCCACTGATTTGTTGCTTTGGGAGTAAATTGTTACATACATGCACCCTAGATTTACTCTGTACCCTGCTGAAAAGATCAGCATGAGTGTTAGTGCTGGTCTAGATGGACTAGTACAGTTCTGTCATGAAACTCTAGATGGCGCTGCCCGATATGGTTCTAACCCAAGATTAAATAATCACATCATTATTCACATGAGCTTGCTGCTAATCATTCAAATATTTGGTTAGTGATTGCTGTAGCAGTTACAGAAACCCTCCATCTTCCCCAGCTCCACCTGTATAGATCTGCTATGGGGGATTTCATGTATGTTATATGCAGGGGTAATTTCATGTTATATGTGCAGCAGCAGTGTAGCAGATCTGTTCTGTCAAGACCAAACACATTATTATTTCCATGAATATTACCATGTAAACTTTTATACAGTTGTCATGACAGAAATTATGTTAACCAGCTAAATTTAGCTGATGGACAAGTAATAATTTCTGACATAGCTGAACCAAAACATATTGATGATTAAGCTAATTCAATGTAAACAAGTGACTAAAACATGTTTTCTATAGTCTTTTCAGCTGATAAATATACTACTTTAGCTTTAAACTCATGTGTCATAATTAATGTTAGTGAAAACAGAGCATTAGCTATATTTGCTGACTTGTAATCAATAATATAACATAATATAATCACATTTGTGTATCACTCAATAAAATTGTAGTTTCATTTTTCTGGTTATAAAATAACAAAATCCTCAAAACAAGTTGAATTACAATGGAACTGCAACAGTGCATGGTTTTTAAAGAATGCATCTTATTTAATAATAATGTGAGTGCATCAGAATTTGTTTTACTTATATCAAAGATACATTCTCTGAAGTACAAATATCTTACGCACACGTTATGACAAGTACATTTATCTTGTTTCAAGGACATTAAGACTTTTAAAGGGGCAAAAAAGACTAATTAAAAACTCATTAAGAAGTCATTTTGACACTTTTCAGGAAATCAGTCTGGCTAATTTATATTGTCTCAGCATATTAAAACGAGAAAAGTATTTTGATGGTGAAAATCACATTTAAATATTTTTTGGGGTGAAATTACTTGCATGTTACTAATCACATGTTACCCCATCAATGATATCACATTATTGATGTATTTAAAATGCAAACTGCATATTTGGATGGGGTAGTTCCTCTGCCCTGTTGGGGTCAAGGATGAAAAAGCACTTTTCACCTAATTCATCGATGAGGCCAAAGATTAGATGTGGCCAGAGAATTATCCGCTCATTACTTACCATGATAAACTGTGCAGGACCAGCATCAATAAGGGACTGTGTTGAAGCAATCCAATTAAGAGATGAAACCTGGAGCCTCATTAGAGTGAAGATCCATGATGATGCTAATGGTTTCTAAGCGAGATCCTGTCTTGAATACTGATGATTGTCGAGTGTCACCTTGCACAGGTGAGCTCTCGGAGAGGTCATTTTATTGTCATCCAGCCATAGTTTAGCATTCAAAGAGACGTCTCTGCTAAATATGAAGCCTGTATAATCAACTTCAATTAAAAATTCTTGGTCAATTGTGCAAACCCACTAGAGAAATCAGAGCTGTTGGTAGAAAAATGATTAACTGATAATAAGATTCTGGTTATGAGCACCAGGAGCCGAAGTCCATCCCAGCCTTTCCCCTGAGCTGCTCACTTTAACATATTGCACTTAAACACTATACGAATGTTGACACTCTTTGCGTTGCCACAATCAATTACGGTTTGGGTGATCAGAAGAAAGACCTGTAACTGTGAGTACGCCCCTCACATTTTTGTAAATATTTTTGTATATCTTTTCATGTGACAACACTGAAGAAATGATACTTTGCTACAATTTAAAGTAAAGTAAAGGGAACGTTTCAGTTGTGTTGCTGTCTATGGAGGGTCATAGAGCTCTCAGATTTCATCAAAAATATCTTAATTTGTGTTCCGAAGATGAACGAAGGTCTCATGGGTTTGGAACGACATGACGGTGAGTAATTAATGACAGAATTTTCATTTTTGGGTGAACTAACCCTTTAAGAGTACATGGTGGTATTAAGAATAAAGTGTATTTACTGTAAAAATCATTTTTATGAGCTGTCTTATTGCAGTACTGAATAAAAATAACATTTTGAATGATCCTTCTTATTTTGGTAACATAATTAGCATGTACAAATTCTGCAAGGTGTATGTAAATACGAGCTGAATTGACTTGGGCCAGTCAGTAACGCCAATGCCACCAACATTGTGACGTGTGCATGGACATTTTTTAAGAAAATGTAAAATCTAATTTTTCACATGCTGTTTTGTCATCCTGACAT
Source organism: Ptychobarbus kaznakovi (assembly GCA_027422405.1). NCBI lineage: Eukaryota > Metazoa > Chordata > Actinopteri > Cypriniformes > Cyprinidae > Ptychobarbus > Ptychobarbus kaznakovi. The sequence continues at coordinate 4,105,287 of CM049800.1, read as the reverse complement.
TTTGTTTGTATGTACCTTTTTGGTAGAGCAAATGATCTTCACCAGATTTGACATTTAATCTAATTACTTGCAGAACATCTTGACCTGTTGCTATGGTAACCAATATTATTATATAGATATGCTACTGGTACTTTTTTATGTGCACCTCATCACCAAAATCTAAAACAAACCAAATATATGAATAATTAAAAAATAACTGAATTAAATAAGAACAAATGGGTTCGTGCAGTGCTGTAAAAACCAACCAATGGCTCGGCAGCAGTGCTGCATGAGCCTATGGTGGCAGTGCCCGCCAAATCTCGCCAAAGCCCAACAGAATGGGCGGGGCGTCTGGCTATATAAATGGCCGCTTTGCCATAGGATCCTTAGGTTTTGCGTTGCCCACAAGGAATGGCAGTAATCTCCTTAGGTTACGATACTTCACTTACTGGGTGCATATCAGCACGCCGTGCTAGAATGAGACCTGCCATACACTGAAGGTGACAAGTACAGAAGCCCCTGCACAGCTCATTTGCCCAGGTCATCGTAAACCCTGGGGGGTCGAGAGCGCACATGTTAGCCACTGGTAAGTTGGACGTGCTACGGCTGAACTTTGCTCAGTGCCGGTCCCACCTGTTAAGGTTCATATCCATTCAAGCAGAAAGGACCCGTGCTTGTAAAGCAGGGACTTCCAGGTTATAAAACCTAGCGAATGTGGACGGCGAGGCCCAGCCGAAGAACCAATGGCCGTGCAGTAAAACTGCATTATTGAAAAAGACTTCAGTTATCGGAGAAAAAGGAGTTTTCCCCATATGTGTCTTAAATAAAAGACGCAGTACGAGTGAATTATCGAAAGGGAACTGAAGGGGGTCTGAATACTTTCTGAATGGACTGTATTCAAAAAATGTCCTGAATGCATTTTGATGCTGCAATTTTCATAGAAATTCTGCAAACAATTCTGTAAGTTTCAGGGGAATGTAGCGAAACAAAGCTTGTCAATAAATGCCACTCCCATCACTTTCTTGCTGAGTGCGCAGTAAGAGGTGGGCAGAGGAATGAACTCTGACAGATTGGCTCGTATCAACAAATATCTTAATGCTTTGTGATGACTCAAAAACACCTATTTGCTCTAAATATGAAGGATGACTAAAGTTTACTCAGTGAAGGCTATACAAAAACTTGGCAGTTTCCCACAAATGGGTTTTGGAAAATTTTGTTCAGTTCCTCCCACAAAGCTTGTGGTTTTGGAAAACGTCAACTATAAGTATAGTGCACTAGATGTATGCATTACATTATTGATACATTTACGATTTTTTTTGTCTATTTTTTCTTGAATGTTCAAACCACCATCCATGGAAAGGGAAAAATTAAGCTAGATTGTTTTACCTAATGGGTGAGTAAATTTCCCTTTACATTATTTATCAGATGATTATATCAAAAGCAATTACCAAATAAGGATTGTTGTACAAGCACTTTGAGACCCAACCACTGCAGTTCGCGATGTCAAGTTTCAAGAATAGACTATTACTTTACAAGATACAGCAGTGAAATGCAGAAAAATATATATATACTGTAATACTCTATATGTGTTTGTGTATATATATATATGTGCTGTCAATCGATTAAAAAATTAATCACACATTTTTCTGAAATTAATTGTGATTAATCCCGATTAATCCCACCAAACATAAACATTTTTAAATATACTTTTATATTGCAATAACTTTACATTAAATCTTCAAATTCACGTACAAACATAAAGACAGTATATATACTTTTTTTGTCATCAGTATATATATATTTTTATGTTATCTTATTTATATATATATTTTTATACTGTTTATCACAGAAATCCCGAAACACCACCTTTTAAAATGAATTTGACCAGCGGTTATGAAAACATGAACGATCATTTATTTTAATGCGGTGCACTGCCACCCTTTCTACGTAAAAATTTGTCAAATCATGTAACGTGAATGTCGTAAAGTGTCTTGCTCGAGACTAAAAAAAGCGAGTTGAAAGTAGTGTTCCTGTGGCTCAGTGGTAGAGCATTGCGTTAGCAGCGCAAAATCAATTCCCAGTGAATACACTGAAAACTGAATAATGTAAAGCGCTTTGGATAAAAGCTCAGCTAAATGCATTGTTGAAAGCAAATGCGTTTCATTCATTCGTTCATAACCACTCGTAATCGCGCAATCAACAACCCCAGAACCAGAAGTCTAAAATCGGCATCAATTCATTCGACACTCGTAATCGCGCAAAAAACTTCTCGTAAAACTGTGTGGTCGTAAAGAGTAAAGACATTCTAAAACTGAATAAAATCAAGAAAAACAGGAATTAAACTTAAAACTGTGAATCTCTTGCATTAATGTGCTAAATATATATGCAGCCCTATATATATATATGTATATATATATATATATATAGATATAATATGTTTCACATGAAACAACATGTCTTCAGCTGCCAGCAGCAATGGAGTTTCTTACAATGGATGAAAAATCCAATTACAGTTACAGCATCAACTCAACAAACTGATTACTTGTCAATTTAATTATGTTTTGTTTGCTATGCAAATCAGCTCCGAGTTGAGATCTTTACATGAGGTCTTTAAATCTAAGGATTGAACCCAAGCATCTGGGACCAGGAGTCAATTAAACCTAGGTTTCTAAATAAATTAAAAAAACGCAGCAGGATAATTAATCCATGTTATTAGCTGTAAAGCTAATCAGGCTGTTTTCATTCTCAAACATTTCAAAACCGAAACCAAATGCTCTTACAAACCAACAAAGCTACAAAACTTATTACCAGAGCCTGTAATATAGAGCCTCAGCAATTCTGTCCGTGCACCCCAGGACCTACAAATCAGTTTAACCGAAACTAGGCACAGAGGAGAAGAAAGTATTGGATGTGTGGAGTGCTGTAACATGGCTCCTCTGTTCTACCATGTGCTTGGCCGTGCCTCAGGCCTGCACAGGCCTCTAGGTGTTTCTACGCAATGAAGCAGGACCTCAGTCTCTGTCTGGATGTAGAGCCTTGGCACCCTCACCCAACAGCATCTGCCAGCCATTATGCGCTTGTATTCCTGGGGCGAGACACACCGCAGAGAGGACCAGGCATTTCTGTTTTTATTTTTAGGTCAATAAGCGATTAAGCATTTATTCTTACTTGTACTGTCATTTTATTATTATTTATTTATGAAATGCTAAATAATGCAAAACTATTTGCATTATTTAAAAATAAAGGTTCTTTATTAATGGAAATTATTAATCCTTTCCATTGCACAAATCTGTCTTTGTGGAAAAAGATCCTTTAGATTATTTAAATGTTTTCACAAATGGTTATTTTTATGAAGTGTGGACTGAAAGGTTCTTTGGAGAATCCAGAATGGTTCTTCTATGGCAGGGCCTCAAATCTGGGTTGATCAGGGATGGAGCTAAACTCTGCAGGAAAGTGGATCTCACAAAACAGATTTGAGAATCACTGTTCTAATGAAGTGATGTGGCCACAAATGGTTTAGTTATGCTGCGGCGCCTGGGGAAAAGGAGTCTGGAGAGAACGCTCGTTATTCACTCAATTCTTTCGAACCCACAATTGCTCTATCCATTAGGACGACTCTATGGCATAACTGTGAAAATCCATTTTGGAAACTTTTATTTTTATATAGATTTTTCCAGAGGATAAGTGATATGGAGAATGGATGGATGGATATCAATATTCTCTAAAAGCTAATAAAAACATAATACATTATTCTGGCAGGTTAAAACAGTGGTTCTCAATTTCAGTCCTGGGGACCTCCTGCTCTGCACATTTTGCATGTCTCTTATTTAATACACCAGATTGAGATCATCGGCTTGTTAGGGGAGAGAGCCATGAACTAAACCAACGAGTTGATGATCTCAATCAGGTGTGTTAAATAAGGGAAAATGTGCAGAGCAGGGGGTCACCAGGACTGGAATTGAGAACCACTGGGTAAACACATAAAAAGTGCATATAGAAATCAGTATATGGTTTGTTTTATTTCCAAATCATTGATATTAAAGGTGGGGTATGTATTTTTTTCAAAAACGCTTTAGAAAACTGAGTCAGGCCCAGTACTAAAACAAACTTGTAGCCAATCAACAGTAAGGGGTGTGTCTATTTATGATCTAGAGGAGAAAGCGCTCAATGCATATGACTGACATTAGCCAAGCCAAGCAATGGCAGAAAGATAGAGATGGCGGATTAACAAAAAAGGAAAACGTCTGCGGAACAAAAGAAGGCTTACACCGTGTGTACACCGGGCGCCACGCCGCAGCAGCTAAAATCTGTCTACACTGGACGCGACAAAGCCACCGTTGAAAATAATTTGAAATTTGTGTTAATTGTCATATATAGAAAGCGGCAGCAGTTTACTGATGGGGATTTGTCATGTTGCGCCGTCTACACATCCAGTGTAGACAGTATTAGTGATTATTATAATGAGTTCTATAGTATTTTGTCACGCTACGCCCCTCGCGTCCGGTGTAGACACAGTGTTATGATAAGGAAAGAAGTAGGACCCGTGTAAACATCGGATCGGCTTTCCAGCACTGGAGAGAACTCAAGTAGCGGGAAGGCCTGCGATCGGACGCCGAGGTTGCTTTGTTTCTTCTCAATAGGTGAGTAATATTGATTTAGCTTTTTTTTCTCAGAACTAATCGTTGTCATACATATGTGTGGGGCAGAGCTATCAAAATAGGGGCGAGAACCGTTTGGGGCAGGGGCATGTTTTTTTTGGTGATTTCAAATGTCAACATTGGCTACCAGAAATCACTTACCCCAGCTTTAAGCCTGTCACTGATTTACAGTCCACATTAGTCCATTTGCTATTGAGTTTGTCAGTGTGTCTGAGGTAGACTTATGGTAGCGGCCACTGACGATTGTGTTATTTCTAATTGTTTATATTTCATATACATTATTTTTGCCATTCAAGGTTTTACATTCCCAGTCTTTTCCCTGGGATTCGAACCCATAGCCATGTGGTTTTTAGCATCATAAGCAAATTTGAGCAAGTGTTGCTCGATGTACATGTGATTTTCTCAAAAATATGCTTAGTTAAAATGTATATTGGTTTCAGGGGGCCAGCATTAATTTTATGTTAATTATTTTATATCTCATTATATTTTAAATAATTAGTCATATAAAATTAACATGTTAAATTGACAGCTCTAATTCTTACGCAGCTAGTTAGAGCTAATTTTCTAATTCCACTTCTCCGCTTCTGTGTTGTCTCTCAATCAGCCGTGGTTTCAAGACTCTCATTCAACACTTCTCAATCACGCATGCATATTTCAGCACTTGAGTGCACCTCTATCAGCACTTTTGCCCCGTGCTTCCGCATGCATTTCAGCATCTAACGTCTTCCCAGTTATTTTGATGTGTTGCACCAAAAGAGCATTTTCAGCCTGTAATAACAGAGTATTTTTAAACTCTGACACAAAATGAACACAAGTTAAAAGCAAATTTAGAAAAGTAGAAACTGCAAATAATTCCCCACTCTCCTGATCGCTGAGCACCATCAGAGATGTTCATTTGAATTCTACAACACAACCTGCCTTGTACTTAACATGTCTCCAAGGTTAACATTTTTAATTCAAGACTGAGGGATTCCACAGAGCTGCTCCTTTGAAGTTTCCTGTTTCTTGTGGCTGCAAGGCCGCTGAAAGCTTGTCTATGATATTGACATTAAAACTCAACACACAGAGTGATGCCAATTGAAATTTCATATGCCTTCCTTTGGGGAAAAGTATGAGCTGGCCAATCCAGTGTGAGATGAATAATGAAACGAACACTCCCTCACCATCTCAGATTCTCTCTTTCTCGTCTCTACTCTTGCCCTTTATTCTATTCGGGGTGGAACTCTTTTGTTACTCCCTGGTGCGCAATGAGACTGAGGTGAGTGTATTAAAGATGTAAAGGCTAAGGGGAAACATACATTTCTGTGTAATGCCTGAGACCTGGACCTGGCCTGGGTATGATAGATCAATGTTTGGCTATTAAATATGAGAAGAGAGTTCCTATACTGTAGGGCCTTGGTTTTCAACAGGTTCTGCTTCAGCACTCAGATTTTACATCGGACAACAAGTGATAACCCAATCTATAGTACTAAAATTGTTAAAAGAAAGAATTAAATAATTCACTTTATTGATTAAAATGTTTAAATATTAAATTATGTATTAATAATTATAATAACAGACCAGTGATAACAGAATAAATAAATCAACATGTGTCTTAATAGTGTATACCAATTATGAGAAATATAGATGAAACATTAAATATATAAATATGAATATACAATATATGCATATTTTATGTTTGTAATTATATATGAAATATATATCAGAATTTTTCGACTCAATCAGAACAGACCTGTTGCCCGTTTTTGGGTTTCCCTTAAAGAATCACACATGGAAAGTGGAAAGCCCTGATGTTTTGTTAGTTTTCTTTAATCCTTCCCATTTATTAAGTCTTCTGCAGCATTTCAGGGTCTCTCAGGAAAACCCTCCAGTGCCGCCTTAAGCTCAAATTTGGCTTTTTGTAATGTGTTTTGAACCATTTGAGGACAAACAATAGAGAATTGGGAGTAATGGGCAGAAGGAGTGTTTGGAAAACTTGTAGCTTGTAACAGCTCTGTTTAGTACCAAATCCCAAAAGCTAACTCTGTACAGTTTTTTTTAAGGAATCCCAATATTCCCCTAATTCCACTTGCATTCTCTAGCGATTCCCTTTTTGTTAACATCAGTCTCATTTCATTCATTACTGTCAACACTTTTGCGTACAAAAGCACACATCCCACAAATGATCATTTGTCAGCTCCAGCGCTTCACCTGCATCCCTTCTCTTTTTATCAGTGTCTCTTCCTCACATCCCAAAAGGTTAATAACCTGCCGAAATGTCAAGGGCATGTCCAGGAAGTGTCAGAGGCCCTGCGTGCTGGGGAAGCCAATGCATGTGTCACACTGGCTGGGAAGAGTGTTGGGATTTGATTTAAATAAATGCAAGTGACCTCAAATATCCACACTTCAATAAAGAGTGTCAGGAAGGTGGCTTATTGCAGCTTCAGGAGCCCTGATGGTGGATAATAGAGATTAATTTAGAAGTTTTATCTCATTTAAATGGTTTATGGATTTGTCAAATGATAGTTTGAATAATCAAAGAGTTCATTCTGAGATAAAGAAGATAAAACTGAATTTTCAGCAGCCAATACTCCAGTGTTCAGCGTCACACGGTCCTTCAGAAATCATTCTAATATGCTGATTTGCTGCTTAAGAAACATTTCATATTATTATCTATGTTGAAGACAGTTGTGCTGCTTAATCTATTTCTAAAGAAACCATGATTTTTTTTCTTAATAATTCATTGATGAATAAAAAGAAAGAACAGCATTTCTTTGAAATATAAATTATTTGTAACATTATAAATGTCAAGCCATGGCGCTATCATAGCCACACATCATGTTCTCAAACAAATACATTTTAAAATACATCATGGAGCACAGAGGACACTGAAAACACACCGACAGACAAGACAGAGCAAGTACTTTAGGTATGATACAAAGTCTCATCTTTTAAATGTTGCCATTTTCTAAGAAATTCAAACAACAAATACCATTTTGTGGCTCTTTAATGTGTCGTGACAGATCAATGTAGCACCAATCTTTGCTTCCTTATTACTAGTTATTATAGCACGAAATAAACATGAATGAACATCAGAAGGTATCTTGATTCAATTGTGGAAAGACGTCAATACACAGCCTTTTTCAAGTCCACCAATGTTAATCTACTCTCCTGTCTGGTTTGTTTGTTGGACAAAAAGTGGAAGATACTGCCTCATGATTGGTCAGATCACCTGTCAATCAAACTCTCAGGGGAGGGTCAAGATTTCAAAAGGGGGGTTTTCAAAGTAATGCCATAGAACAGAGGTGGCGAACGTCGGTCCTGGAGAGCCACAGCCCTGCAGAGTTTTGCTTCAACCCTAATCAAACACACCTGAGCAAGCTAGTCAAGGTCTGAAAGGTTACTAGGAAGCTACAGGCAGGTGAGCTTTCATTAGAGTTGGAGCTGAACTCTGCTGGGCTGCAGCTCTTCAGGACCGGAGGTTGCCACCCTGCCATAGAAGAACCATTCCCAAAATAACTTTTCTGCCATACTGTAAGTTCTTAAAAGAACCGTATTTCCTAATACGAAAAACAATTAAATAATCTAAATAACTTTTTCTACTATAAATAACCTTTTGTGCAATGGAAAGGTCTCATTTAACAGGTTCTTCATAGACCCATAAATGCCAAATAAAGAACATTTATTATGGAATGTTGATGAATAAAAGTATGAACTACTTTCAACAACGAAAAAAAAAAACATACTGACCCCAAACCTTTGAATGGTAGTGTCTATCTATTATTTATTTTATTTGTATACATTTTTTCAAGTCAGTTCAAGACCTGGGGGTTGTTTCATAAAACAAGTTTACCAAATAAGCCAGGTTTATTCAGTTTTCTTATTGTCACTTGATTTGGTTCAAAATAAATCAGACAACTGAAATAAGCCCTGGTTTTATATAGGAATAATTAAACAGCAAACAAAACTAAACCTTTAAAAAAAATGAATTGCACCTTCATTACATGTTACATGCTTCTTTCCTGGCATGTCTAGTGTTCTAGTGCGCTTCATACCTTCTTTCCTCTGTGTCTAGCTGGCTCATCAGCTTTTTCTGCACCAACCAGAGACCTGAGATTCCGCAGAGTTTTACTGAGCGAGTTAATGATGTCATTCATCATTCACAGGTCTGGTCTGCACAAGTACTTAGTCTGGCATGATTTAGGCTCCAGGCTGCTTTTCAGGTTGAATTATCCCCATATAGTGCAAAAAAATCTACCAAAGGTATGTATTTTTACTATCTATCTATCTATCTATCTATCTATCTATCTATCTATCTATCTATCTATCTATCTATCTATCTATCTATCTATCTATCTATCTATCTATCTATGTCTTTTTGATTGGAAACCTGGTGCGTTTCTGCATTCGGAGACTCAATTTGTCTGAGGGCACTCATTACAATGTGTGACACACTTCACTGTTCCTGCTCCTAATTCCCAGCGGTTGTCCAGCCGAGAATTGTTCTCTCACAACATGCGCAATCTCACAATTAACTGCCTAAAACCAAACAAAACCTCTGAAGTGCAGAACGCGGGTCCCACACACACCAGCAAACGCACACCCATACCTGTAATACGTCTTCCACTGGCAATCCTTAATTACAAAGAGCAATTAAAAATACATTTCACGACTGGCAGACAGCACCCAATTCATCACTGGCATGAAATCCACTATCAGGAGATTCGTTGATTAGTTAGCCTGCCTTTTCCTCTTACCATGCTAATAAAGTACCATGAACAACTCACATTCTGTGTCAGGAGAACCATGCGGAAAGAAATTGTGTTTGTGCTTCATGTGACACCTCACTTGGTCTCCTAAGAATCCATATCAGAAGTCAGACAGGAATAACCTCTCCTCGGCATGAGTGTCGGGTATTAGATGATAAAATCGAAACATCCGCATGTTTATTAATGAATGTGAGCTAGTCCACTGGGTCAGAGATATGATTTATGGGCTCTAATATTCACTAACAATGAAATTTGTAATATCAAATCTGGTGCTGAAGCGAATGCAATCACCCAACAATATGAACAAACATGAAGCCTATCTCAATTAAATTATTGTACCATAAATTCACTTTGCAGTTAACAGTTGAGCATGATATTTAAGCTCAAAACCTCGTTTATTCACCATAACCAACTGCAGTTCACTGTAATCCGGTGCTGTCTGTCTAATATAGTATTACGTCATGCTTATTTAAATTAACTAATTGTCATTCTTTACATTTCTGTAATATGCTTCGTTTATATGCAAATAAAGTTTATTATAGATTATGCCTTATTCATAAAAGTCATGAGTGGAGCACACTTTCTCCATTTTAAAGAGCCGATTGAGGTGCATACATAGCATTACTTGATTTACATACAGTAATTCCTTCAGAAACTTGTGCTAAAACAAATAAGATTAGCAGGTGCAATGTATTTTTAGTGAATTCTCCACCTTGTTGTCCTAAGGTGTACCTGTGTAAAATCCGTATAACCTTCACATGAGACATTGATTGACTGAACGTTTGAGTCTATCAGCGTTAGTGGAATTGATGTCTTAACCAAGATAAACGCGGATGATAGCGAGTGATCAATAGTTTTTTCCAGTCTCAGTCCCAGCAGACTGAAGGACGAGAAATTAATCAGTGAGCCGATTACAGGCGGTCCTCTTAACTATCACGCATTAATCATATTAATGTCTGAGTATTTGGTGACAAAGAAATACCATCAGTTGTGGCAAATCAATGCACTGAATTAGAGCTCTGACCACTAGCAAAATTACTAGCTATACACCTCTATTAGACTCAGTGGTTTGATTGCTTGTTGTTTTGACCTTTGATTAGCTTCAATTCCTTTCATTTTCACAGACTGGCATATATATTGATCAGTTTATGAGTTTAATTTTTATCACTGGATGGATGTTCTTTCAACTATGGATGCTTTTGGCCCTGTAGACATTTAGAAAAAAAAAAATTCACACTCTCACTATTTATTTGTCTAAAAATGCTAGGCACTGAAAAAAATGTATTTACTTTGAAACAATTTTCATTTAGAAATTGCTAGTAAATTCACAAATAATTACAAAGAACTTTTTCTTAACACATTGAATTAAATGTGAACATTTGAATTAGAAAGACTGAAATAGTATTCACTTGTAAAACATACTCCAATAATCTTTGTTTTACTTATAACTTTGAAAAATATTGTTTACAGTGTATATATGCATCACATGAGAATTCTGTCAGTTTACAGTTATACAAATAAAAAATGTAAGTACATTTAAAAAATGATTCTTGAAATAAATATTGATTTGTTTATGATTAGATTGTCCTTTAGATTATTTACATTCCCTGTTGAAAAACCCCCAGCATTTTTTGAAGCATGGCTGCTGGTTTGAGCTTGTTTAAGCTGGTTCTTAGCTGGTCATGTGCTTAAACCAGCTCAAACCAGCAGCCATGCTTCAAAACATACCTAACCAGCATATGCTGGGTTATTTTTCAATTACTATTGGCCAATGTTACTATATTTTAGTGTAAAAGTTTGGGTGTGACCAACAAAGTAAACCCATAAAAAAATTATTACTTGAACTAAATAAGGGTTAACTGAAATAAAACAATATATATTTTTTAAATAGCTGTTGCCAAGACAAAAAGTTTTCCATTTCCATCTAGTTTAACTTGATGTACTAAAATAATAGATAAATAATAATCAAAAGAACATCGAAATATAAAAAAATAATAATACAACTAAAATATTACTCATACAAATGACAAAAACACACAACAAAATACTAAAACCTTAACTAAAATGAAAATAGAAACTAATAAAAATGAATTCTAAATGTTAATAAAAACTATAATAACACCCTGGGAAAAGTAAAACAAGCAAACAAAACGTTTGCAAAGAAGCTTGTGATTGTCAAATCACAAAAAAAACTAAAAAGTTCAAATCTCTTTGTCTAGATAAAAATCAACCGATGGGACATAAATGTGCAGAGTTGTGGGGAAAAAGCACCCAACAACATCCAAGGTACTCTAGCATTGGGTTTGTAAGGACAGCTATTTCATTCTGAACGTCCAGGGTCACCATCCCGAGCTAATGTACAGGCCTAGTCGTCTTCATTCAGTACATGCTGCTCAATACACACGCGATCAATATCCAATTCAGCCCACATCGCTAACCACTGACGACATACACATTCACTTAGACCGAACACGGTCACCCCTCATGCGCGTTAGTTGTGGGAGTTTCTGCGCTAATACTTTGAGTATTTTACGACAGAGTGCCATGTGCACGTTTCATATTGCAGTGGTGCTTGAATAATGAGCTTATCATTGCTTTCTCGAATGACTGTATACATAATAACAGGATTACAGGTCATAAAAGCTAGTAATTAAAGCAAAATCTCTCTCCCCCTCATCACTTCTTACTCTTTCTTGCATACTTCCCTCCCTATCTTTTAATAAGCAAGACAATTATCAACAACATCCTCTTTCTGTTCATTATTCTTTGTACAATAAATAGTCAATAAATTGTCAGGTGCATGGAGCTAATTATTACACTGTGTTTAATAAGCTTTCAGGGATTTATTAAGTGATGTATAATTAGTTGTGAGTTATTGGTTTCTAGGAACAGCCTCTCTTTAATTACGACCAGATGGAGCTCACAGAGTATTGGATGTTCATGGAGGGAGACCCTCAACCGAGGATTCATGAGAAATGATCCTTCACAGAGAAATCAAATAGAAATTACTTAGCATGTCGGCTACTATGAAGAAGTCAAGGTAGGGTAATTTCAAATGGATGTTCACAGCCATTCATACTGTTGTAGGCTACTCTCTCCTAGGTTCAGGAAACAGGAAACAGTCCTCTGTAAAATACGCTGCACACACTCGAATATTTGCATTGTACTGTTCTGGAACAGTGTTAATATAAGTAAATATAACTTAACCACTGATTTCTAGTTGTGTACTCATTTGGAAGGCCAAACAAAGTACTTTCGCTTTCACAACGAAACACAGCATCTCCGCGACATGGTGGCGGCAGCAACAATACTACAGCGAGAATAAATATCACGCCCCCTTTCTTTGCATATACATTTGGGCAGTGTTATGCACATCTTCCCACACCGTGATGTAGACATGTGGGGGCGTGTTTGAATGAGCCATTTTAGGAAGGTGTGGCAGAGTCTTAACTTTTATAAAGATATCTCTTTGGGTTTGAGACTTTAATCTTTGCAACTTTATAGATCTTATATATATGCACACACAGCTTGTAACACTCCAAAGACTAAGGAAAACTCGAAATCGCATCATATGACCATCTTTAAGTTTTTAAGTTGAAATATGTGGATACTATTTACAGTGAAATGATTTGACATTAGGCAAAAAAATGTCTTGTGCATTGTGTTGTCTGATTAAGACATATTGTTATAATATAATGTGCATAATGTGAGCTGAAAGCATTATTACACTACATGCAACACTTCATAAACAAGCAAAAGGAAAAATGGGGCTGTGCTAACTTTGTTAATGATTGCCGTATAATTGCATGTCATAAAAATTAATGATCAATTTACTCCATTTAACACATGCAAGTTTTTAACCATTTTTTTTTATTTATTTATTTATTTAGTATTAGTAGTAGTATTTTCCTCATGTTTTCAGTCCACTGTACTTTAATAAATACAACATTTAATTTAATTTAGGCTTTAATCTTTGATCCTTATTATTAATGTAACAATTACCGTTATTTTATTACTGTTAATGATAATGTGTAAAATATGGCTCTTTCTTCATGATTCACTGTGGATTGTGAATTAGGCTACAGGATATTACAGTTGACTTTGATTGTATGTCAAATAATAAAACAGTGTGAATACAATGCATAAGATACCAAACTGCAAACTGAATTTTTTTTTCTGAAGATATTTCGAAGAATATTGGTAACCAAACAGTTGATGATCCCTATTGGATTTTATAGTATGGAAAAACAATAATATGTAAATAACCTGTTTGGTTATGCAAGGCAAAGCAGGTTAATTTATATAGCACATTTCATACACAGTGGTAAAAGTGCTTTACATAAAAGGAAGTGAAATAGACTTAAAAAAAATAATAAAAACAAGGATTAAAAAAATTATACATATATAATCACAACAATAAAAACAAAATTATATAAAAATGAATTTAAAACAGTTAAGAATAGAAAATGATTATACATAGTGCAATCAGTTCCGACATAGCACAGTGCTCTTTCAACAAATGCACAGCTAAACAGATGAGTTTTGAGTCTGGATTTAAATATGGCTAATGTTTTAGCACATCTGATCTCTTCTGGAAGCTGATTCCAACTGTGGGCGGCAAAATAGCTAAAAGCGGACTCCCCTTGTTTTGTGTGAACCCTTGGTATTTCTAACTGACTCGATCCTACTGATCTGAGTGGTCTGTTAGGTTTATATTCAGTGAGCATATCTGCAATGTATTTAGGTCCTAGGTCATTGATTTATAAACGAGTAAAAGTACTAAATATCAATCCTAAATGTAACTGAAAGCCAGTGTAAGGACCTGAGGACTGGTGTGATATGCTCAGATTTCTGGTTCTAGTCAGAATCCTGGCAGCAGCGTTCTGGATGAGCTGCAGCTGTCTAATGGTCTTCTTTGGAAGACCGGTGAGGAACCATTACAATAATCCACCCTGCTGGTGATAAAGGCATGACAAGTTTCTCCAAATCTTGACTGGAAACAAAACATCTAATTCTTGCAATGATTTTGAGATTATAGTATGCTGATTTAGTTACTGCTTTAATGGTTACCAATGGTTACCTTATCGATGTGTTACCAACATTTTTCAAAATATCTTATTTTGTGTTCAGCATGAACATTAATACTGGTTTGGAACAACAAAAGGGTGAGTAAATGGCAGAGTTTTTATTTTGGGGTGAACTGTCCCTTTAAGGTTCATGATACGCCGCGTAGTACTCCATATTTGTTTCAGCACAGTAACATGCATTCAGCCTTTCCTATCACTAACAATCTTGTACTGCAAACTGCAACTTAATCGCCTGTTAACTGCGTCCCAAACCACAGAGAGACAGCGTCATCATTCTGTTCCTTATCGATGTGTGCTTTTAAGCAGTAATTCAAAACATGATTGGTTGGGCTTGGAGATAGCCCTCTCGGATCGCTCCCCATCGTTCTCGTTCTGTCAGACCCAACAGTGTAACGAATTATGAAGACCTGCATGTTTGTATTGTTTAATTGCCCCGGCTGATGCTTGTCTCGAAGACGAACAGTCAGCCATCTATTTCTCCTCAAAACGTCTTGAGTAGAGCACAGCCACGGGGCAGTTATTACACAAGCTCAGGGAGGAGGGCCCGGAGCTGAGCTAAGGCTATTAATCAAAGGCCTGAGAGACCAGCTAGCATGCTGCTTCGCTTGTTTCTCTCTCATTCTCCCTCTCTCGCTCTCTCTTTCTAAAGCAGATAAACCTGCGGTTCCCTGAGCTGCACTCATTCATCTTCATCCAACAATTTCTGTTATGAGCGCATTAAAAGCTTCATTGTCCTGAAATTAATTTTGATACAAAGGCTCACTTCACCAAGGAAAGGGTTGTTTAGCAGCAACAGAACGGAGCGAAGACACCCAGGGATTACAGTATCTTAATGGATCTGCGGTGTGCTGCACAAATTCATATTAAGATTATTCTTTTAGCGTGTGACTTCAAAGAGCTATTGCTTTGTAATGCGTTCAACTGAAATGCATTTGAAGCGTGTTTGGGTGAGTTTAGACTTTGAAAAGTTCCTTTGCAGCAAAAGTTTTCTTCCTTCTCTGACTCTTAAAGTTAAACAGACCATTGCAATATGTGTATATGTAAATACCCCCTTTGTATGTGAATGAGATTGCTCTTAAAGAGTTCTGCAGGGATGATGTAATTTTTTAGGACAAAACCCATAAACAATGTTTACATTTTAGCATGTCCGGTTCCGTCGTCTTGAAGTGAATGGGTTTTTTAATGCCTAATTAAAAGTCTATGGTTAACACAAGCAATAAACAAAACATCTAAGAATCATAAATGATTGCTGGCCACCAAGCTTTTCACATTTTATTTTATTTATTTTGCTATTTAAAGGTCCAGTACATAACTCCTGGCTTTCTACTGCCATCTGTGGTCAAATGAGTTGCTAACATAAATCATGTGCTCAAATTAAAATGCATTCATCTGTGTGATATTGTTTGGACAGACAAATATTTTTTAAGAGGCGGGTCTCGAACCCCTGAACTCCTGTGTAGGAGGTGGACATGCTAACCAGGAGGCTAGATGGCCATGGAAACTATTATCTGTTGCTAGTGCGTCCTTGAGATCAGGGGAGTGAGTTTACTTGCACAGCATCTATTCTCTGGCATCCTTACACATGGGACTACACATAGGATTTTGGATGCATTGCATGCATTTTGTGTCAATGACACTAATGTGATGCCTTCACAATCATATCATTTTAACAAGACATTTTTCATTACAGCACATGCTTAACAACTTTTACATAATTACATAGCTGCTGGGATCTGTAAGGGGTATTATCAATTTAATTAGTCATAAATTTAAAACTTAATTAAACTACAGAATACGATTTTACATCAGTACTGTTCAATTTATAAGAAAGGACTGGCACATGCGTGTGGAACCTTAACAAGGTTTAGAAGCAATTGATGTACAAATTCGTTTTAATGGCCCAGGACCCATACTCCCAACTCAAAGCCTAAAGATATCCCTTTAGGCCACAAACTATGTATGTTTGCAATTGCCTAAATCCTATTCCATTTCATGTGTAGCTGTGGCAGTAATAATCCCAGTGCTCAAGGGGGCAATAGTTGTTTTCAGATGTCTTTGTCATTAAAGGATTAAAATGAAAATTGACTTGCACTCAGTCCATCTAAAATATAGATTAGTTTGTTTCTGCATTGGAACAGATTTGGGGAAATGTAGCATTGCATCACTTGTTCACCAATGGATCCTCTGTAGTGAATGGGTGCCATCAGAACGAGAGTCCAAACAGCTGATAAAAGCATCACAATAATCCACACACCTCTAGTCCATCAATTAATGTCTTGTGAAGAGATAAAATGCATGGATAATAAACAAATCCATCATTACAACATTTTAATTTTAAACTTTTACTTCTGGCCAAAATACGAGTTCCTAATCCATAATAATGCTTTCTCCAGTGAAAAAAGTCCATCCCCTCTAGTCCTCTTTCATCAAAATCCACAGACATATTTGTTTATAAATCTTTTGGACTATTTTTTCTTGTAAATGGTGCTTGATTTGTGCATATTTGTTTCCTGACTATAGAAACCAATATTATGGGTTGTAAGCAATGGTTTGAAGTTAATATCCTAATAATGAATTTGTTTATTACAGACACATATTTTCATCATGTGGATAAACCTGTGGATTATTGTGATATTTGAATCAGCTGTTTGGACTCTCATTCTGATGGCACCCATTCACTGCAGAACATTCATTAGTGAAAAAGTGATTCTAATCTACATCTTGCATGTCCTTAGAGTGAGCACATTTTCAGCATTTTTTTTCATTTTGGGATGAACTGTTCCTTTAAAGAGATATTTTACTTAATCTAACTTTAACTAGCAAGATTCACATCAAACTAAAAAATAACTTTTTCAGCATGACAGAAGCTGAGCTGTTTTTCATTTTTTGGGGTACACTCTTAAAGTGTAAAGGGGTCATCGGATGCAAAACTCACTTTACAAGTTGTTTGAACATAAATGTGTATTGGAAGTGTGTGTACACATCCATCCTATAATGATAAAAATCCACCCAGTGTTTTTTTTTTAAATCCTTATTTTAAAATCCCCTTTCTCAAATCAGGCTGTTCTGAGATTCCTGTCAGAATGACGTAGTTCTGTACAGGCCCCTCCCACAATAGTTGATTGACAAGTCCGTCTTACCTTAGACCCGCCCTGAGTGTGCTGAGAGCTGTCCGCCATTGTGTCAACTCCAGTGCAGGGGATGCCAAGATGTCTCCGATTAAGCGATTGAAGTGTTTTGTTGTTGGATGTAATGAATACAGCAGTCGTCATTTACTCCCGACATCTGAGCCGCTGAAGAGGCAGAGGACTAACGTTACTTCTGCTTTGAAGTGAATTTTCCGATCCCCGATCTACATAAATTTATCTATGTTCACCCGAATCATTCGTGATACAGCTTTATCTACAGAAGAATTGATTCTGGGTTTTTATGAATCTTTGCAAATCACCTTTCCTAATAATGTGCTAGTTAGCCAGTTTCGCGGCTGAAGTTAAGTATGCTCCTTAGATATATATAGACGTTTCAGCGGCAACAACATAAACAAACGTTACTGCGCATGCGCGCTTTTGTGGCCCAAACTTAACTTCCGGTAAACTTCCGCAAACAATTAATAACAACAGCGAAGTCCCTCTAGAGAGTACACTATTTATAATAATAAGCAATATAAATAACAAGTAAATTAGAGATTAATGAGAGAGAGAGAGAGAGAAGTAAATTAGCTAAAAAGTTAAAAGTATGTCTAGCCAATATTTTTTTTGCGTTGCCAGTAGAAGAAAAAAACCGTTACTTCGCCAAACTTAAATGCGACGAGGTTAACGTTTCTCTACCAGACCCGTTCAACAAACTGTTGAGACAAGAATTTTTTTCTACAGACCTGTCTGATTTACCGGAGGTCAGTCAGGTACACATCTTTGAATACCTAGTCGAGAAGGAATGTGTATATACAAGAGAGGCGTTCAAGGCATATCGCAGCTTGGATGCTTATAACTATTTTAATTCCGGAAAAGTTAAAAACATTCTAACCTACACGAATGGAAGTACCTGTGTTGTTTACGGGGAAATCGAGGCTGGTCAGACGCTTTCAAAGAGCTACTCCGCCTGGATAGTTGCGAAGAAGTCCGGCGAAGTCCAGAGTGGGCATTGCACCTGTATGGCAGGGTAAGTATGTCTGGCTAGCTAAACAATACAGCTAACGTTACATTTTACAGTAGCATTTAGATAAGCTTTTCAATACTGGCATTTATCCCGTTGATAAAATGTCTATTTGGATCTATGCAGCAACGGAGAGGTGTGTAGTCATGTGGGTACGATTTTGGTTACCGTGGAGCAGTGTGTCCAGGATGGACTCCAGAGTGGCCCATCTGTCACTTCAAAACCAAGTGTTTGGTCACGGGTAACTAAGAAGGGGAGTATTTTAGCAATTATTATATTGATTAATAATAATAATAATTGTTATTATTGTATACTGGTCTTTTCACATTTTAGTGTGAAATTGGTGTTTTTTTTATACAACATTACATATATCATGTCTATTTTCCTTCATTTTTGTTATTATAATGTATATTTATGTATAATGTATATTTCAAATCTCCTTTTAGGCCGATCCACAACCAGTAGCTCAGTGCGATTTCTTGAAACCTGGCAAGAAGATCAAGCTACAAGCTCCCCTCTGCCTTCCCCCACTAAATCCAGATGGCTCACCAAAAAAGCTTTTTAAAGCCCTGAAAGTAAGTTATATCTCTAACAAATCAACCAGTTGGTCTAATGTAAAAGATTCAGTACTATATATGGCAGAGTAGGTAAGGTCTTTTCACCATTTCTTTTAGGAAGTTGTGCCAGACTGCGCTCTCTCTTTCTGTCATGTGTGACAGCAGTGAGACAGACACAGCCTCTGAGTCAGGTAGTCAGGATTTCACCAGCAGTCAGGGAGAGCAGGACACTCAGGGAGAGGATTTCAATGTGTTCAGCAGCTTAGCTCAGCCCCACAGTGAACATGGTAGTGCTCTGAGCTGTCTAAAGTGCACAACATTTTATGATGCATTCATTAAAGTGAACCCAGATCAAGTGGTGGAACTAGAGAGAAACACAAGAAAACAGAGTATAGAACCACTCTGGCATGATGCACGCAAGGTGCGCATAACAGCAAGCACAGCCAGCAAGGTGCCTCAGCGTGAGACAACTGACCCGGCTAAGTTTCTCAATGAACACCTCTACCCAAAGTTCCAGGGGAGTGTTGCCACAAGGTATGGGAAGGAAAGCGAGGGACTTGCTAAGGAGCAGATTAGGGAGAGGGGCTGCATAGTGATGGACAGAGGGCTGGTGCTGTGTGCAGGAGACCCATGGCTGGCAGCAAGCCCTGATGGTATCGTTGATAACAAGTTGCTAGAAGTAAAATGCCCCATCACACTCAGTGCTTGCACATCCCTTAATGATGCACTCACTGCCACAAACCAAGACATCAGAGTGGAGGGCGGGCAGTACATTGTGAACCCAAAAGGCCCCAGAGGTTACTACAGGCAGTTACAGTTAGGGATGCACTGTCTCGGGCTGAAAACATCCTGTCTTGTTATTTGGACCCCAGTACAGCATCTGGAGCTTGATGTGCCTTATGACAATGGTTTTGTCACCACATATATGCAAAGGCTACGTAGCTTTTACTTTAAACACATGCTACCAAAAGTTGTGGATGAATTTGTTGAGGGAAGACTGCAGTTGAGTGACCGCTACATGAAATGGTCTCAAAAGCAGCTCAATAATGCTGATCTGAAATCAGTCTAACAAGAAAAAGGCTGTGTTTTTTCTTAAGAAAGCATTGGTTGTTCCTGCCTTTTTGAGCTTTTTACATTAAATACATAAATACATTAAAAACAGCAGGCAACATTCTACAGTACTTTATTCATCAATCAATAAATCAGTTAATCAACAGTTGTTAGTGTTCATTATTGAATACATTAATTTCATTTTATAATTTACAATCTATGTGAAACATTGTGATACACAAGTGCAACACTACAAATATTATAATGCATGTTTTTGTTTATTATAAATTCATGTATTTTCATTTTAATATATTTATTAAAAAAAAGTTCTCATATCAAATTAATTTGTGGTTCAGTCCTGTTTCATTTTGGTACGAGTGGTTTCCCCAGATTTGAAAGTGCTGCACAAACAATTAATATTTTATCTATTGTGCAAAGACTGTTATCATTTCTCCGTTTGACCATGCTGACTGGCAGGGTGTTCCGCAGAATTCTGAATGACTTCAATTTTCCTATGGCCCTTTCCACATGGATTCTCACTCACACATTTTTCTAGAGTGTGTCACCTCCAATCCTGTCAATTGTTTTCTTCCCTTTGTAGATGCTGGTACATGAAGACGGACACATTTGTTGGCAAGATATTCAGGAAAATTGAAGCCATAATATGGTCTCCTTGTTCAAGGAGGTCAATCAACCCAGAATTGTTTTGTTATAACCTTGTCACTAGCACGACCACCCAAGCCTTTTGATAAAAATGTAATAGCTCTCGTTGGACTAATACCAACAAGGAACTTCACAGTATTATGTGATTTGTAGTGGGAGTATGTAATTGCTCATGTTTGCAAACTAGTCGGCCTCTCAATGAAAACTTCAGTACAGTCTATTATACATCTAACTTGTTGGAAACCTGTAGTCTTGAAGAGGGTGGGGAGATTTCTTCTGATTTCTTTTCTGGATGGCCAGCGGACAAGGCATTGTAATTCTTTAGCCATCACATTGAGCCATTCATGAAAGATGTTTGAGACAGTTCCACAACTCACTCTGAAGCGAAAAGCTAGGTCTTGATGAGTTAAGCCTAGACGCAGCTTCATCAGGACTACAAGAAACTGCTCGGGAAGGGTAAGTATGGTTGAAGATGCATTCCATATTGATGCCAGGTAAGTGAGGAGGGTGAAAAACACAGAAGCAGATGGTAGGCCAGTGTAAAAATGAGTGTGCTTGTCATCATTTAAAATAAAATCGGATAGACTGCCAAACATATGATCTTGTAGTCGTTTTTCTTGAGACTCCAGTTTCTTCTCCAGTGAAGCCATTTTTCTTTTTAATTCAATGTTTTCATTTTGTAGTTGGTCATGTCTGCCATTGACAGATCTGTACCCACAGCAGTGCATCCTTCTTCAGAGTCAGCCTGGGTGACCTCTAAGGAAGGTGAATCCATGGGCTCAACCACAGATGATCTCCTCTGACTCCTCTGGTATCGCTCCAACTTCTGTGAACCATCAGTAGTGGTGTTTTTGTGTGCAAACATTGATGGAACATAATCAGGATGGCATGGGTCCACTGATGGTGCACCTAAAATAAAACAAGTGACAGGAACAGTTAGTGTTCACAATACTGCACCTTGCTGGGCATCATACAAACTTTGCATAATCCATAACTTTTCTGGTTACATGCACATTTTTGTGTAAAAAAAAGCATTCTTTCTATGATATTGCTTAAAAATTATTAAATATTAGTAACCTACTAGTACAATGAAATTAGATCGCACTCAAATTTATTTGTAGCACTTTTCACAATGCAAATTGTTTCAAAGCAGCTTTACAGATAAAATATATAATTGAAAATGTAGTAAAAGTCCTTTAGTAATTCATTTAAAGCTTCATTATAAAAGCTATGCATTATTGTATTATGTCCCCAGGGAGCAAGCCAAAGCCGACTGTTAAATACTGTATGTTATTTGTATAGCATTGATTGAAAACTATTGTGGTTCTTATGTTTGGTAGATATCAGGTAAGTAAACGTTATCATTCATAACGCTAGTTTAAATCATAGCTAAAGCGAATCAACACAGAGCAAATTTACTGTGTAAAATTAATGTATACAATGTTATCTACGTCTGTAGCAATAAATGTAGCTAATTCGTAACTATTGCCCGCTTGTTACTGCTTGTCAGCTAGCTATCTTTGGCTTATCGTGAGTTTGTTACCTGTAACGAAGTGAGTGCTACAGATCCTTGAATTCTTGCCTGGCAGCCAAGCCTCTCTCCGCACAGCGGTGATCCATGCTTGCAGTCTCCTCTGGTCTTTAGGAAACCGAAACATTTTTATTTCGACAAGGCATTCGTTCCAGAGGTCAGGTTGCATCCCACAGCACAACAACCTGAGCCCAACTTCAGTCTACTCATAACCTTAACTTTAACTGCGTTTGTTGTCGGCGCCATATTATTATTATAGCCAGAACGATAAACAAACACAGAACGGAAGTTAACTTAGGGCCAGACGCGTAACCGTGGCAACGCGCGTGAGTCCGATGAAACCGTCTATATAGTTGCCTCATTATTGACTGTTTCTATGGGCCGCAATATGCAAGCTATCCGCCATTTTTGGAACGATCTGCGAATCTTTGAGCGCATTAACTGTGTTCGTCTAAAACAGAAAGTTAAATGCTTGTATATCTTTGAATATTCATTGATTATTATGGTGAACGCGAGATGGCTGACGTGTCAACGTATCTGGAGTGGTCGAAAAGGGAATCTACACATCTATGGTCTGCTCGTCACTCCATGGAAGAGAGGGGCGGAGTCAGCAGAGCTCACTAGCATTTAAAGCAACATGGACAAAAAATGGCTTCATGAAAACAGCTGATTTTGACAGGGTAAAGAAGGTGTTTTGTACACTACCACTGAGAAATTTTAACCAAAGTATGTTATAGACTTTTCATTAAGACCCTAAAGAATCATATAAACTTGGCATCCGATGACCCCTTTAAAAATAACGGTGCTTAAAAGGTTCTTCACAGAGATGCCATAGAACAGTGGTTCTCAAACCTGTCCTGGAGTACCCGCCAGCCCTGCACATTTTGTATGTCTCTCTCATCTATCACACCTGATTCAACTCATCAGCTCATTAGAGGAGACCGCAAGACCTAAAGGGGGTGTGTCCGATATAGGAAGACATACCTATCTCTTTCTTACCTTATTATTATCCGAAGAACCTTCTTTCGCCACAGAGAACCTTTTATGAAACAGAAAGTTTCTTCAGATGTTAAAGGTTCTTAATGGAACCATTTAGACAAACGGTTCTTCTATGGCAGTGTTTCTCAACCCTGGTCCTGGGCACCCCCAACACTGCACATTTTGTATGTCTCCCTTATCTGACACACCCATTTCAGGTCCTGGAGTTTCTTCTAATGAGCTCATGGGTTAAATCAGGTGTGTTTGATTAGGGAGACACACAAAATGTAGTGTTGGGGACGCCCAGGACAGAGTTGAGAAACACAATGTCATTGTGAAGCATGGAGTGTTGTGTATATATGTTACACCCCCTCCGGGCTCAATCATTGTGAAGTTCATATTTATTTTTAAGAGTGTGTATATGTGTATATATATATATATATTGTTCCAGGAACCGGGATTCCGTGCGGGAGGCGGGCGCTCTAACAAGGAACGAAGCGCTAGGAACAGCGCCTCTGTCAGGAGAGTGAGGTTTCAGCGTCATGGGTTTACACATTGGTCACGGCACAATGTTACACGGACATACATTCTTGCTCCGTCTCATTCTTCTAACAAGGAACGCCAAAGGCTGCCTCTACAGCTCAGTCGCTAGAGTCAGGAGAGTGAAGTTTTGAGCGTATACACACATACATGTTACATATATATACATATATATTCACTGAGCATCATTTTTTTGCTCAATATGTCACGTGTTTGGTCACAGCTCTGACAGGAGGTTAAATTTGTTGGCTTTTTTGACAGGTTTTTGATTGACAGGATTTAAAACGAGTTAATAAAGTCTTTACTTGAATGACGGGCCTCTGGTTTTGATTGAACGGTTTCAGAATCCATTGCTCATGTTCTGATTTAAATACAGAAATGGGCTCCGGTAACCCCTTCTTCTCTATGTTACTATCTAATTAAGGAAGTCTGTGGGAGAGAGGAAGGGAAATAGGATATCTACTGCTTTGTACTTGTGGTATAATTAAGGATCACACTGGCAGCAGTAGAACTGTCTGGAGAGAGATAGCCTTTCTACGTTTCTCTCTTTCAGTTTATCTTTTGGTCTCACAGTCTATCTCTCAGGGGCACTGGTGCAAGTAATGCTAGCTCTCTCTCCCTCTCTGGTAATGTAAAACCATTGAGGGTGAGAGGTCAGCTCTTTTCATTAGTACAGGGAGGAAATGTTGGTGCAGCTCGATCGTCCTGTAGGAAAATTCCGTCATGCTTCGCCTCTTCTCATTCTGAAGTCCACTCAAGTGGTGCTCTCCACTGTGTGTAAAACCCACCGCTTGGCAGACACCTGCTAATTGATAGTTAATGAAACCTGTGTGAAGAGATCATGTGAATTGACTCATGGGTCGCATTTTAATTCATTGAAGAACAGCAAGGCATGATATTATGTTTGAGGACGCTGTTTGTCTTTTAATCTTTATAATGGGAAGCCAAGAATTATAAACCCCTTCCAGCGTAGCAAATCACAAGCTCTGTTAATAAGTTGGAACATCTCTAAATAATTACTTAATTATTTAGTAAAATAAACAATTTCTAGTTGAAATCATTTATTTGAACTTAGTGAATGATGCATGGTTGTTTGGTGAATCGCCTGAAAACATTTCCAGTGCAAGAACAAAACAATATATATATATATATATATGTATGTGACCTTGGACCACAAAACCAGTCTTAAGTCACTGGCGTATATTTGTAGCAATACCCATTGTATGGGTCAAAATTATCTATTTTTATTTTATGCTAAAATAAGCATAGTAAAAAAAAAGTAAAGATCATGTTCCATGAAGATTTTTAGTAAATTTCCTACTGTAAGTATATTAACTTCATTTTTGATTAGTAATATGCATTGCTAAGGACTTCATTTGGACAAATTTAAAGGCGATTTTCTCAGTATTTTGATATTTTTGCACCCTTGGATTCCAGATTTATTGTCCTATCATAACAAACCACACATAAATGGAAAGCTTATTTATTCAGCTTTCAGATGATGTATAAATCTCAATTTAGAAAAATGTACCCGTATGACTGATTTTGTGCTCCAGGGTCACATATATATATATATATATAGGCAAATTTTATGACCACCAAAGATTGTTTGCATTTCAACTTTATTTTCAAGATGATTAAGTACATTTCCAATTCCGATATTCTCATTAATGTAATGCATCTGGACATTTTACTTTTGATTGTTTTATAGTTTAATTTTTTCAGTCGTGACTGTCATTAAATTCTCATTACTGTTATAGACTACCACCTTTTCAGTACCTCTGTTTAATATAAATACACACACACACACACACACACACACACACACACACACACACACACACACACACACACACACACACACACACACACACACACACACACACACACACACACACACACACACACACACACACACACACACACACACACACACACTATACATTTTTTATACTGCCTATTTCTATAACACTTTATTTATAGCCTTTATGTATACTGCTTTATAAATGTTATTAAAGGGTATAATGCATTATAATTATTCATAATGTGTATTGTATACTTTATATCTCGTTGTAAATAATTATAACCAAATTTAAAATGCATGGTGTAACAATGAATTGATGTGTTGTGTATTGCTGTGGTTATAATTATTCATGAGATTGTCCTATTACAAGTATAATTAATGCTTTACAACTACTTTTATAATGCATTATAAATAAAGGCTTTCAGTAAAGTGTTACCCCTTTTCCCACAATATAATTTCTTTCTTTCTTTTTATTTGCTCAGACATGCCGTGCTTGTTAGATTCAGTGTTATTAACACATGCTCATTGGGTTATTAGACACACTACATATCACATTAACATCCAATTTACATCCAAACACAGCAAGAAAATATTACTCAATATGTAAAATAGGACCTCATTCATACTGTCACACTTATTATATGAGAGTGGGCTGAGCCACTAATGCCATTTAAAGATCAGTATAATTGTTAAACCACTGCCTGCCAAATCAACATATGCTGCCTGCCAAAGCTCTACATCTTAAAAAGTTATGACAATTAATTTCCAATACTGCTCTATAAACTCATTTGACCATTGTAGCTAAAATCGTGAACTTAAAGTTGTTTTTTTCAATCCCACCTCTGCTTCTTCACCCACTTTCCTCTCGTTCTCCTTTCTTCCCCAAGTGTTAATTGGCCAAGAGAGTGTGACAGTGATAGATTTTTGCTAGTGCAATTACTCAGACAAATTGCCCTTTAGAGAAGATGTAGATCGCCTCACATGGCTTCTGAGGTTTGAGCTCTAACACCCTGGTCATTAGTAAAAGAGAAGGTAGAGGCAATTTCACGTGCCATTTAGACCTGTGATGATTATCGCGTGACAGGCAGGTTTGGTGTGCATGGAGTGGATATCACGGACACGTACTGATCCCTAAGGATCTATTGTGGAAAACATGTCCAGGTCACATTTTACCCCAAAGTTAAAAACACAAAAAAATAAAACAAAAAATTTATATATATATAAATTTCTGTTTTATTTCTTTAAGGTTTGTTTGCATTATCAGTTTTTTGTCTATTCCTTTTGTATATATATGTATATAAAAAGTTTTATGTATATATATATATATATATATATATATAAATTCATATCTTCAGTTGTATATGATATATTCATAAATACTCTATATATATGCTATATTTATTTCAATATTGATTCTGATGCTAATTTTAAAATGCTAATCTATCCTTGGAATCAGTTATAATGCTTAATATTTTTGTAAACTGTGATACATTTTTCAGGATTCTTTGATGAATAAAAAGAAAAGAGCAGCATTTGTTTTAAATAGAATTTTGTTAAATTCTTAACGCATGTAAAAAATACTTGACAAAATAGAGATGATAGATCGATGATAGATAAATGATAGAACTTGATAATTACATGCATATATAAAATGTATTTTACTTTCATTCGATTTCAGATTGAAAAATGAGCCAGATATGTTCCTGACCTAATCACAGGTTAACAGAGATATATTGATAAATGGCTCTCCAGCATCCAGTCGAAACAGGACTGTAAAATCTGATTGTGAAGAATAAAATGCAATGGCACTGCTTACAGACGCTAAAACACTCAAGGGATGCTTTCACATTCACTCTGACTGTCAAAGCCTTGAATGGAGGCGATTCTAAACGAGGCTGTGCACCTCGCAGCATTATGCACACCTCAGGTCTCCAGCAGGCTTCTCAGTCCATTGCTCATTTTCCCTGGGCACACTGTACGACTGGAACCTGTTCAGTGTAAAGCGACTGGAGCCGGAACAGTCAAATTGCACTGAAAGACAGTAGGGATTGTGTCAGAGTGACGAGGAGCAAATATCTCCTTGAATATGTCCTCATCGTGCAAAGAGGATGAAAAGGCCTGTTTTTATTGTGTCCGTTAATCCGCTCTCCTAAATGTATTATCTCCAGGATTGAATGCACTGATGACTTATTGACTCTTTTTGGCATCCTAAAAGCACCAGGCCCCATCTGCCACGAACTGTTTGGCATCGAATCAGCCTTAATCCCCTTTTGCTTGCAGAAATCTTAAACCCCTCCTCCATCCTTTTCTTTCTCTTTCTTCCCATTTCATCTATGTTTTTTGAAAGCCTTTTTGTATATTGTTAAACCAAAAGCACACAGCTTTCGCACCAAAGTCAAATAAAACTTTGGAAAAGACTGTTAATATTCTTGGAAGTTTTTAAAACGGATTTAGAGAGAAGATAAAACTCTCTCAAACAATCCATGCAACCTTTCTATCTCATATGCAGAAACACTCGGGCTGTTTCTATAATGATCACAAGGTATAATCCATCTGTTGTTGTCCTCTCCCTGGCTCCCCATGCGATCATCTCAGCTTGAGTTTTTCCTTTTCTTTTTAAAGCTTCAACAAAGTAACGAACAACCCCGAATTATCCCTCGTAGCACATCACATCTGCAGATTAGCAACCACACACTCAGCAATCAGCCGCATGCTGTGTTTACCCACAGATCTGTGCAGACGCTCAGAGAAGCGCCAAGGTTTTCATTACCAAAAAAGTAGCAAGGCACGCAGGTGTTACTGACCTCTCATCCTAAGGATCGAAGATCTGTCACAGATCTCAGCGACAAGGATCAAACTACAAATCCTTGACTTCTAAGATGCCTTTGGAGGCATTTGCTGTCAGAGATCGCACAGGATTAAATATTTCTCAGGTGTTCGTAGACACTGAAGAGAGAATATTGGACTACTGCTGTCTGTAAAATACTATTTTATATAGTTCAGTGAAACTAGCTAAAACTACCAATCTAATGCTACTGTTCTTTCTTAAGTCATCAGACAGATATAGTACATTTCTCCTGCCTATGTAAATTAAGTTAACATAAATCATATTAGCCTAGCTCATTTGACTAATCACTGAGAAAAAAGATTACTACAATGTGTAATATTTTATACAAGGTTGCATAGTTTTCACTGTGTTAAATAAAATAACATATACAGTGTATATATAGGCTATACATATTATTTTTCCCAATAAAAACTATGTAACTTTGTGTAAAATACAATTTTCTAATCTTAATGTTTTGGTTTATACGTGATGGATTTGGTACTCTTTCTGAAGATGCACGAAAAGCCTATAGATGACGACAAGTGACTGTTTATGAGTGAGTCAACATTGTTTGATTCATTCTGAACGAAACGAGCGAGCTAGCGAGTAATTCTTTGAATCATTTTGAGTGAGTCAAAAATACTGATTCAGTAAGGAACGATACTTATGAGTGAGTCACTGAATAGTATACTACATCAATTCGTTCAGTAGCAATGATTCATTCATGAGTGAAACTGTCTTTGTGAGTGAGTGAGTCATTGAATCATTCGCTCAACTGGTTCGTTCAAACACACTGATTTATTTAGTAATGAACATCACTACCATGTGTTGAGAGGAGACCGTTGTTGCTGCTTTTTCTTCGTCTGGAACTCTTTTCGTTCACTGAGCAAAACACACAGAGCAACTGGCCAGTTGTGTATAAAATGTAGGTTTTTCGATATTAACCTTATGTATTTTGAACAAAAGCGATCTGCTGTTGGTAGCCTTTATGATGTCAACAAAGTCATATTTAGCTGCTGCAGTGCATGCTGTTACAGACCCAGCATTAAGTGTAATATTTGAGACAAAAAAAAATTGTTATTGGAAATGTATAAATATTTACATATAATAAAAATGTAATTTAATATAAAAATTGTGCTTGTGCTTATAAAAATATAAAAAGTATAGTAATATAAAAAGTGTGTGTGGTTACATCTAAATTAGTGTTGTTAAAATATGTAATATTTAATATCACGAATAAATGTAGACTAATTAATTGTCAGTAATTCTTAGATAAGGTATCTGGGATTTAGTTAGCCAGACCAGTTCTTAATACACAGTCTTGATATAATGGCTGTTTATTCAGCTGGTTCGAGGTCCAATGATAACAACTTTCATTATTGGTTGACAGAATCAACCAACACAACATACTAACTACTTTTAAATCTTGTTGCTTTAGCTAGTTAACCATTAGGCCACGCCAGCCTCTCATACGGGCACCTGCCTGTTGTGTTCTGACATTTGTTGTTGACCAGGAATTTCTATAGAAAGCACTATAACCATCAAGTTACCACCGCCAAAACGATGCCCATGCTTCACTTTAACTGCGCCCTATTACTGGAAAAGATTACGTAATTGAAGTAGAGCGTATAGTTGAGACGATCAATTGTTTTCGAAAAAGGTCTTTCTGCTCTCGTACATTAGATAAAATAGTCCTCTTTCAAAACCACTCTCTGTGGCTGTTATTCAGTAATAGGTCTGCAGTTATTGTAGTTAGTTTGCTGAAGTGTGTCTGTTATCTATTATGGCTCACACACACAATATAACTCTCCTATTGTCTGTAATTCTTGAGTCAAAAAAAAAAAAAAACTGTCTGGAAAATAGTGATGATGATCCCATACCAGATTCCTTAGATTTTTCAGAGAGAAATATGACCAAAAATAATGATGCAGGCCTTGTAGTCACAAAACAATTAGGCCTCCATATCTGAAAGGTATAATTTATTCCTCCTCCCATAAAAGCCTCTCGCCAAGTCTAAAAAGTCCATATCTGGCTAAACTTCTTTGTCATTGGATTTTTTGGCCGCAATGCTATCGCGCCACAATCAGTCTCCTCGTAACGCGACCTTGGTCCTACTTTATCTACATTATGCTCGTAGCAGACAGAGGCTTTCTCTCGGTTCTCGAGGTGTGACAGGCGCAATATCCACTGCAGTAAAACCCTATTTCCCCAGCTTTATTCTCAAATGCATAGGAATGGTTTAGCCGGGCCCCGGAGGGAAACTGGAGTGCTCTGATTGCGATCTAATGAAGCCATCAATTAATGTGACAAAGTTTCTGGACACCCTTCAGCCAAAGGCAAGAGCAAGCCTTTATTCCACCTTTACTTGAGTTACGCTTAAATCACAGGAAGGAATTACAGCAATGATGGGGATAACCACAGTGACTCAGGTGTCTTGTGGCTTATTGTTAACTCTGAGGAGTAAATCAGTGTTTTCGGTGGATGAATCAAATGTGAAATGTATATCATTAACTGATGCATCTTACTGCAGTTTAGGAAGTCCTTGGTTGTCTTAAGAAGGCATGCAGTTGTGCAACAAAAGACATCTTGTTTACTTGCAATGTAAAAGGGATTTAGAGTATTAAAATAATAAATCCATGTCATGACCACTTTAAGAAAATGTACATGTATGTATTATCCTATTTATACATGTATGATTTATATTATATATATATATATATATATATATATATATATATATATATATTATATATATATATATAAATGTATAAATATACACAGTACTCACACATATTATGTAAACACAAACTTTTATTTCGGATGCGATGAATCGTGATGAATCGATTTGACAGCACTAATGTAAATATAAATAAACATGATACAACAAATATGATAATAATTCAGTACCGTGGTTTGAATCAAAGTACCTTGTATGAGCACAGTGCTTTTTGTTAGGCTTGTTTAAATCGCATGTGGATATATAAAAAACTGTGCTTTTCGAATTAGTTTCCCCCATGACCTTTCTAGCCGCAGGTACAGATTGAGTCTCAGTCCCTTGTCTCCCCGCACATCCAGTACTGACCTCAGAACAGCTTTGAACATCTGTGCTAGACCGTACTCCACCGGAGAGCCTCAGAGGACCCTGACATTTAAATAAAAGATGCTGTAATCTGGGAGAAATGTCGTGCCTTACACGGGTGGCCAAAATCTGATAACATGGAATAGCTTTTAAGGTGGCTTCACTTAAAGACTATCCTCTCTCTTCATGTTCAGGTTGCAAGTAGGCAATGTTCTAATCAGAGATGGATGCATTGCTGTACCCTGCAATTTACATGTTGTTTACCAGGTAAGCTTTCTTTCATAGCCCTCTGAATGCATTCGTTCACAGCAGGCCCATCAGCGCTGGCCCTCTTTTTAATTGTTAAGCCCTGTTATGAGAGCATATGCTGCCATGGCACAGATGTGTTGAACAGAAGCAGAAATCGTGTCAGGTAAAGCTCTCTATTGGCTCGGAGCACCTCACCCAGTTTGAAAATGATACCATTCTCATGTTGAATGAGTATTTTATGAATATTTCATTCATTTTGCTTCTTCTCACCAGTATTCTGCCTGCATACTGGATTACTTTTCTGTAGTTTTACTAGTATTGCCATATGTGCTTTGCCAACCTGAAAATTTGCTTAATGTATATTCGCCGCATTGCAAGTGACAGTGAGGAAAAATGACTAAAATCATTCTAATTTATGATGGAAGTGTGCAAAATCAATGTTGCACTTACTTATAAAATAGTTTTGCTATATCAACCTCACGCTGTAAAAAAAACAGCTGTTAGAAACTTAATGAGACAATTTAATGAGGATTATGCTCACAACAAGAGAAATAATCTACCAATGGAGCAAGACAATAGCACCAAAAATGATAAAAATCACTGTAATTAACTACTTTCATGATGTTTTTGTCTTTTGGGGGGCTTGACAGCCAGTTTGGAGCTATTGTGTTATATTCCAGGTCTTCTGAAATCATGCAATAACTTTGTATGTGGTAAAAGATACAAAGTAACTTTAAGTTATTATTCAAAATAAACGTCTCTGCTGCAAGTCTGACTCATTTACAGTACATATGACTTTTACTTAAATGTGGTGCATTAAGAAAAACCATGCCAGATTTGACATCAATATTGCCAAATGACATTGTTTATGTGTCTCATAATTGATTGTTAGACTTAATTCTTTTAATTTTATAATTGAAATATACTAATGTGGACTTTTATGGTGCTTTTTTGTCATTTTTGGAGTTTGACAGCACCAACATCTTGCCTAACATCATCTTTTTGTGGCCTGCAGACAAAAGAAAGTCATTTTCTTTATGGAACGACATGAGGGTGAGTAAACTACATTTACAATGACTGATATATTCTGTGAAAACCAGTCTTAAGCAGTTTTGCTTCTCATGCAAATTAAAACGTTTTCAGGATGTTTCGTTATTTTTACACAAAAAAAGGAAAAATATTCATTAGGAATAGGATTTGTTTGCAGTGAAAGTGACACTGGGGAAAAAGAACAGCTGTTCTGTTGTTGATACATCCAAATCTTGGTCATAGATCAGGCTCTTCACCCCCAGAGCTTTAGGATCAACATGCCCTGGTGTAAGTAAAGCCCCTGCTTACCATTCAACACCTGTCTCTTTATACCTGATGCAGGCCTAGTCAATAAATAATCAATGTAAAGACTCTAGGACATGCATGGTGCAGACCTCGATTATTCCACAATCTAAGTTACATATACGTTATGCACAATATCATGTGTCTGCATTATGTGGTGACTGGTCATATAGTCCTGGAAGAGCAGTAGAAAAGGTGATATGGAATAGAGTTGCAATGTTCAATTTCAAAGATTTGAGTGGTTCAAGATTATTTGTTATTCTGAGGTCCTCCGAGGGGTTGTCATCATCTCTTCTCAGGTGTTCGGTCATCTCAGATCATTTAAGAGTGGTGTAATCTTTTAATGCATCATTTGTGTGATGGTGGTTCTTAGCTGGCTTTGCTTCAGGATTCAGATTTTACTTTAGTCATCAAAGTGGCAACCAAAAAAGAACCAAACCTGTTTAATGTACAAAAGGAAGCATATGTTTTGATATAAATCAAATATGCTCTGGTTAGGGCTGTACGATATTGGGAAACAAACTGAAATTTTTCTGCAATACACTGTATATTGAGATTTGAGAAAATGCAGGAATTCTCACCAGATGACTTCAATAGCTATATTTAGAAAGAGTGAATCATTTCTAGAGTTAGTGGGGTGACTTGAACTACACATGTGTAAATGCCAGGCTTGAATCCAGTAAAGTATGTAGTTATTTAAATCGCAGCCTGCTTGATTTGATAATCGCACTAAGCCATATCACGGTAATAGTTTTATTTCAATATATCATGCAGCTTTGATTCTGGTTAACATTTTTACACAACTTTTGTGCTTATATATACTGAAGTTTGATTGAATGACTGGCCTTTGATGTCAAAAACGGCAAAAAAAATGTATCTTATTTATTTTGCTTATTATATTTATTAAAGGTTTTGTTTGTAATTTTTACTGCTATGATCAGAACTGAACTGAGATCCATTTCTGATTCGCAACCCAACAGTTGAGAACCAGTACTCTTACACAGCATCTCTTCTTTCTAAAAACGGCACAGTATATTAGATCATTGCTTTCTTCCCAGGGGTTTAAACCACCTCCCTCCCTACGGGGAGATATATGGCAGCATTAGTAAAATGGAAAATGAAGTGAAGGAGCATGAAAGTGAGAACTTGCTCACTCTTCCCCTCCACCAGCCTTCAGTAGACTTCTGCCCCTGCGACCCCGCTCAAAGTGGTATTACTATTAGAGCTCTTAGGGCATTTGACCTTCCTGGAAAAAAAACCTGTCACAAATCCGCCCCAGGGACTTAGTCCTGATGGCTCTTTACAACTAGGAAGGATCTGTTGTTATTGTTGTTGCAGCCAGAGCTTTATTTTTTCCCCTGCACCTTACAAATCCTGAGGCTAGAAATTCGCCCCATGTATCATGCACATTGAATTTTACATGGCTTTCAGTTTGACCGGCCAGCTAGAGCAGTGTCTAATGTAATCTGAAATGTGTAGGGTAAATTACCCAGCCAGCCCCTAACCACTAATAAAATAAATAAATAAATGTACAAAGAAAGGAAGTAGATTAAATAAATCACCCAACAGGAGTTTTTCCGGTGTCATAAAAATGAACTCTTGTGACAAAACCCCTCGATAGGGGACCTGAATATGAAGACGGGCCTCCAGGCGGCAAAATAACAAATGATTGGTCTCCGTCAGGAAAGCAGATGTTGGAAATGCAAATGATTATTGCTCTGCACTCTTCATTTTGTTTGGTTGCGAGTGCAGTCCTTTGTCCCCAGGGTGAACTGCTTTATTCTTTTACACAGGTAAAGTGGGAATGGTGGAGATTAGGAGTCTTGAGAAGATGAATTCATTTCTTTAGGCGTTATCTGTTTAAATAATATCTAGGTTTGTGATTTATTATATGGTATAAACTGTCATAAGATACCAGACTCAAATAAATCATCTGTGGTTTTGAAATAAGCAAATGCAAAATATCTGCACTTAAAAATGTTGATCGTAAATATATGAGAAAGTATATGGAAGTTTGTGTCAGGTCTAAATGGATGGATTGTAATAATTTAACCTTCTGATGGATCAGTTATTAATTATTTATTATATTATGCAAATGTATTGTAATTATTTACCTTAACAAATGTTTGCTTGATAACCACACTTACTAAACTAGTTACTACATTTTCTGCCACTACTGTAAGCGATTTTGCAATAATAATCGGCTGACTGTATTTTAGCCTCAATTGCCAAATATTTACTTACCCTCAAGTTGTTCCAAACCTGTGTGAAGTTCTTTCTTTTGTTGAGCACAAAAGAAGATATTTTGAAGAATGTTAGTAATCAAACAGTTGCCACTGACTTGAAAAGAAATCGTATGGAAGTCTATGGCTGCCGTCAACTGCGTGGTTACCCAAAAAGCGTATATGTGAATAAAAGCCTATATTAAATCAGTTCATCATATAAAGTGATCGAGTCTCTTCAGGAAATTTGATCTAAATCACTCAATTCACATGGATTAGTTTTAAGACCTTTTATTAACTTTTTCTTCCAAAATGGTTTCCACACCCAATATGGACCTCTCAGATTCTATACAAAAATAAATCCTTCTGTGTTTCTGAATACTCCTCATCTTGTAGATTTGAATGACATGATTACGTGAGTAAATGATAACAGAATTTAAATTTTTGAGTGAGCTATCCCAGAATGCTGCAATCAGAATCAAGTATTCGAGAGAGTCGTCTAATATAAGTTATAACCAACAATTAAACATACCTTCTGTAATGAGACTAGCGTGAAGGAATCTTTGTCATCATGTCATCTATTTCCAGGTTAATGTTGTGACTTACTTTATTAACTACAATATTTTGGCGAAAACTATTCTTCTATGATAATTTTTTTGTATGAGTTTGTGCCTCAGGGTCACGTTAAATGTTTTGACAGTGGTTCCCAGCAGTTTTGACACCAGATTCATCACATACTCAACAAACACAGACTGACTGCTGCACAATAAGCTCATATTAGCATAAACGTCGTGGCATATCACACGGGTGTGTTTGCATGTGTGTGACAGAGGTAAGCAACCAGCGGGGCGAATGGCAGCGTGCCGTTCATTTGCATCAGAGATACTTCTGTGTCTTTGCTGAGGGTTGACAATCGCTGCAATGTTACCACTGAGGCTACACCTGTGTCCCGCTTTGATGACCCGAGACATTCCTATTTATGTTAATGTAAAAGTAAACCCACTTTGCATGGAAACATCGCTGAGTCAATTTTCCAGGCCTTGCCATGCGGAAAATGGAAGGAATACAAAATATGAGACACATGAGCCTCATATATTGCTTCGTGCACATATTCTGAGATAATGTGTGTAGGATGAGATTTAAGGGTTTCAGCTGTAAATCAGATCATATAACAGCTGCCTCTTTACCAGTCATATGTATCAGGTCAAAATGGATGGATTCCATTAATTTAACCCTCTGATGCTTGAGTAATTATCATGCATTTTTCATTTAAAACTTCCAAACAAGAATAAAGGCTTTACCTATAGGGGAAATAGAAAATCCACAGGCTGTAAAAATGCACCAAAAAATCTGAATTTTTGGGATTCAGATGAACAGAAATGAGACTCTAATGTTAAAAGCTTCAGTGGGGACCCTTGAGACAGACATGGCAATCAATCAGCGATCATATGGGAGGCTTTTGATTTGAGTACCTGCAAAATCCTGTACTTGTGTAGTACTTAAAAATCCACAGACGCATCCAAAAAAAAAATTCTCTGAAACTTACAGAACATTTGCACACCTTAAAAGTCACACATGACTCAAATGCCAGGGCAGTCTCACAAGGGAAATGGAGCTGTAGAAACTTTTATACAGTACTGCACCACCAAAATGTTTCTCTTGTGACATTTTCACCCCAGTTCTATCAAAGCCTCAGTATATATATATAAGAAAAAATGACAGAGCCCTAGATTTTGGACTGTGGTAAATACAGTATGGTGTATTTAGACTGTTGTTGATTTTATGTAGTAACTTGTCTTGTGATGTCAGTTTGCATAATAATTTGCAAGTATTGAATTCGTTTATTGTAACCCTTTTGAGATCTGTGTGGTAAATTATGGTATTTTCTGATGAATGTTTTTGATGACATCATTAGACATGCCCATGACATGTACATCATAAAATAATAACATCATATTGAATCATTTCTATTGAAATTAAGAAATTCATTTATGTTATGTAATCTAAATAGGTAATTGTAATGAAGGCAGTCATGGCATTCTGACATTTTAAAATCACTCAAGACATTTACTTTAATTAATTCAGCTCAAAAGCCATGCAAATTATCGACTAATTTTGTTTGGTTCTACGAACACCTAATTTTTTACAGTGTGATGTTTTGTTTAAAAGCCGCTAGAGAGAGACGTTGCCTAATGAGGGTGTGTTGCAAATGCTCTTTCCTTGTGATTAATGTCAATGTGCTGCTAAATATCGCATAATAGATTTCTCACTTTGTGCTCGTTTTGGGTCAAAGAAGCTCAGAATCATATCAAAACTGTGTCTGTCACCCTATTTAAACCTGATCCTTTAGACCTTGGCCTGAACTTAAATGCCAGTCATGCATAAATTCATTCAGGAATTACAAACTTCCAATATTTAGGAATTAGTCAGGGTTTCTGGGCCATGGTACAGAATCGGTCCCAATAGAGAGGAGCAGTGCAGTGGTTAAATGGGTTCTCCGGAGTATTTTTAAATGCCCTGACCCTGGGGTGAATACTTATCCACGAACAGAGGCACGATTTGAGGCTGGCAGTGGAGAGCGGGTGGAAAAGATGTACGTAATTGCCATGCCAGCCAAGGTATGGGTATATTAGAATGCCTGAATACATGAATAAGTATGTTGCAGATGTCGTGGAAACTTGAGGTTAGGAATAGAGTTGGGGGACAGATGCAGTCTGAATAGCTTCTTTCCTCAACGGCAGCCTCTATTAACTATATTTGTTTATTTTATGAAGAAAATGCGACCTGTGCTTACCCATGCAAAATTTGAAGCCACAGTAGAGGGTTGTGGGTGGTTGCCAGGGCATTGCTAAGGTGTTCTGAGGTGTTCCCTTTTGCTATGGCATTTTTCACCTGTTTTCATTTCTGCCAGTAAGATTGTATGTCTGACCCTTTAGAACAGCAATAATATGATTATTTTTAATTAGCTGGACTATTGGTATAATGCATGTGTGAGTGAGGGACTGTTCACACCATTCCATTGCACTACTTTTCAATGTTTTCTGTGCTTTTGTTTACAGTATCACATTTCCATGACAACTTTTATTTCTAAAACTATTCCTGAGTGCTGCATCTCACATTTTGAGACCTAAAGACGCATTCTGTGCGAACGTCCCCGTAGACTGTGGGCCTTTAAATGTCTTAAATTCAGTTTGATTAAATATAAGGTTATGAAAATATTTTAAATGGTACAACAAAAGTCTTAATTATCATTTAAAGGTCTGGTTTCACAGACAAAGCTTTGGTTAAACCCAGGATTAGGCCATAGTTCATTTAGAACATTTAAGTACCTTTTATAAACATGCCTTAGAAAATAACATTACTTGTGTTCATCTTGAGACAAAACAATGGTACTGACATATTTTAAGATCGATCGGTGCAAGTTTCTTTCAGTCTTTCAGATATGAATTCTAATCTGGGACTGGGCTAAGATTCAAGATTTGTATTCGTCACATACACAATTATACAGAATATAACCAGCAGTGAAATGTAAGTACTTAAGCCTTGTCTTATTTTTATTTGGTACATTTCGCTCTCCAGATGTCCTGGTATGTTTCAAATTCAAGGAAGATTCAGGCTGTTTCCTTCCATAGCACTGCAGCTATTCAGATTGTCCATTGTTTTTGTAGGAAGTTTTATGGTTACACGGTTTTCTCAGCACTCGTTGGCTTTGTTAAAAATTAATACAGTCTGCTTGTTTACACCCGTTTGGATGTCTACGTGGAGAAACAACATCAGTTAAACTGTGGTGCAATGCATTAATCTTTAAATATGACCTGCAAGGATTGTAATTTAGTCCTGCTCTTTCAAGTAAACCCACAGGGTGTGATACAAAGTTTAATGCGGTTTAATAGACAAACACTGCCAATCACGGGTTTTAATCTATAGTCTCTCTAAGGCATATTTTATTGAGTACAAACAGTGAAATCTGGTGTCATTTGCCTATGTTTGAGGTAAGGATTTGATTACTTTCTGTTAGGTAACCTTAAAGTGTATTTGTTGAAATCAACAGCAGACATCTACAATTATGCAAATTAACCTTAAAAAGTCATAGGGAACCATCTTAGCCATTTCCACCAGGTGGCGCTGTAATGTCATTCTAAGTAGTTTAGAACAACTAAAACGCTACAAGAGGCTGTGGTGTGCCTAGCATTGATCTAGATCAACATGTTTCATTTGTACTGGAACAGCATTCTTGTCAAAACAACACAAGATGGAATAGACTGATACAATGTTGAAAGGGTCTGACTTCTGCTCTAACCTTTAACCCTAAACCTAACTTTACAAACTAATTGGCTGATAAGAATGTGGCTCTAGCAACACATCCTACTTGGAAAAATCCCAGTCACTATTCTGGTATATATTTTTGGATGGAATATGGACTAGTCTACTGCTTGAAAGTGTGGGGTTAGGGTTTTTAATTTTTATATATATACTTTCATTCACCAAGCTCAAATTAAATTGACCAAAGGTGACAATTAAGATATTTGTAATGTTACAAATTTTAAATAAATGCTGTTCTTTTGAACTTTGGTCAACAAAGTTTCATATATATATATATATATATATATCACATACATTTTTTGTAATGTCAACTCCAAAACAACAACACAAATATTTAAAATAAAAATCACTGTTTTCAACACTGATAATAATAAGAAATGTTGTCTTGACCAACACTTAAGACTGGAGTAGTGGCTACTGAAATTCAGCTTTGTATCACAAGAATAAATTACATTTTAAAATATATTCAAATAGAAAGCAGTTATTTAAAATTGTAATAATATTTCACAGTATTACTGATTTTACTGTATTTTTTATCAAATAAATGCAGCCTTGATAAGTATAAGACACTTCTTTCAAACGCATAACTCACTGACCTCTTTTTATTGGTAGTGTATATAGATAATTGTATATACTGTTGAGAATATGCAATAATATATTACACATTTCGGTGTTTGATTTTAAGCACTTTTTCATTTTGTTCAGATTTTAGGAATGCATCTTGATGCTCAATGTCAAGTCATGACCATTTGAAAAGAATCTCTCTTATAGATATATCAGCAAAGTATATTGACAAAGCTGGATTATAAAAATTCAAAGTTCGTCTACAGGGCCAACACCAGAGGCCTCACGGTGGTGACGCATCACTTGTCTCACAGTTTGTACCCACTCAGCAGGCCGGCCATCTGGCTTGTCTTTACAAGGACAGAAATACAAATCATACCTAGCCACAGATATTGCAGAGGTTACACATTGGCAAAAACAAAAGTTCTGATGTAAACTCACTAGAGCGCTGCAGCTCCTAGCCATATGGGGACTTTAATGGATCCTAGAATTGTTCAGTCTATCTGCTGAAGCGCAGGTTTTGAGCCACACAGAGGCAGTCCTCATCCAGCAGAACGCAGGGGAATGTACTCGCTGCCATGTTGACACAATGAGGGCACTATATGGAAGACTAGGAGCATCAATTTTGTGCCTTTTTAAGGGCCCATGGGCCTTTTGTATGTAAAAGAATATTTAACATCAGGCGATGCAGCTGTTAGTGACTGTGTTTTGTCAATATAAATTATAAGTGTTGTCATGTGTGGATTAACTGTTGTGTCAGCAGTATTAATTGCTCTGTGTAATTAGTTTGCTTTTAGGATTTTTCCTCTTGATTCAAATCATCTCTGAATTTCTTTGATTGTTGGCATGTCTACATATTGAGATTTTGAACAACAGTAAACAGTGGAAACTACTACCTAATATCTTTTTTTTATTTTTTTTTTTACAGAGATTTTAAAAAGATTAAATGAGAATAATAGAGACGTTTGCCTAACTGCTTTCACAGCCTATTTTACTTCTGTAATGTGATTGTATTTTTGAGTAAATATATATAAAAAAAATAAATATATTATTCAGTTACATTTTTATCCATCGGGAATTTATTGGATTGAAAATAGTGGCAGTTCCATACTACAATGAAGCCATAATGTAATTTTGCAGTGAATGTGAAGGACTTTGGTCCAAGATGGTTTTTAACTGGAGTTCACCCTTGAGAGAATCTTGTCGGATCCCAATGCACACACTTACTTTACACATTCAAATATTACTGGATGTTTTTGCCATCACATTTTTACATTAACGTTGTCATGAAATTGCAGCATTAACTGTTGGCAAAATTTCAGAAAGGCTGCATTACTCAAATCAAATGCCTAAATTGCCGTTTGGCTGTTTTTAACGTTTACCGATTGCCTGAACGGCCATAAAGGAAAGTTGTTCCAGATGCAAAACAGGTAGTTATTTTGTTTAAATTTTAGGCTAAGAGATTTTTTGGTTAACATGCACTGATGGATTATGCCAAGTTTGATTTTGTGTAGATATTTTAGATAGAAGCAATGGTTTGAAGTTAAACACATCTTAATGGTGGATTTGTTTATTCCAAACAAGCAGCTTTTTGCTTCACAAGGCATTGTTTGAGTCATTTGAATTACTTATGGATAATAGTAATGTTTTTATCAGCTGTTTGGACTTTCATTCTAACAGCACCTTTTCAAAGTAGATACTTTGAGCAAGTGATGGTATGCTAAATTTCTCCAAATCTATTCCATTTTCCTTTTTGGATAAACTATTCCTATAAGAAATGTTTTAACTTGCTTCTTCAGCTATAGAAAAAAAACTCTGCAAAATGGTATAGATTTTTTTTTTTGGTTTTACATGATATAACCACATTGTAGCTGGACGTTTCTAAGAAAGCACAAGAGCACTTTCTAAGGCATAAGATGAAGTGTTCGATTCATAAATAGAGGTAATGCCACAGCTCCACTGTGAGAGCCATTCGCGGTGACATTACTGCCTGCTAGAGCGAAGCAGGATGGGCAAGCAGGTCAGAGCACTGGTGCAATTTAAGAGTATTGCAAATATAACATTTCAGAAGATCTGCCTGCCAATTAATGTAACTACCCTACTCCAAATAATACAATGTTATCTAAACCATCCAAACTGTTAACCCCATCCAAAATGCAAAACAGAAAGATGGCATCATGCATCAGAATTCCCTATTGTAACATCTATTTCCTCAGCTCATTGGTGTTTAATTATTGCATGTAGCTTGTGTGTGAATATATAGATTACATCAGCATGTATGCAATCTGTTTGTGGATGAATGTGCAATTATCCCAGTGCATTGCATTTAGTTGTACAATAAGCAATCTTAGCTCTGCAATCAAACATGTATGTGCATGTGCATCCAGTTCTGTGCGGTTCATTTCCTTCTGCTTTATTTCTCATTCTGTGTAAATACAAAGCTGGGCTGGATGGAGACTTGAGCAGACAGACATTAGCCGTGTGGCATATGTCCTGAACCGCTGTGATCTATGTCCACGTGGCCAGAATTGACCCCCAGTGGATTAAGAGATCCAAATTGGCTGTTTGATATATAGCCAGTCCTTGTTAACGGTGTTCCCTCCTGTCAATTCTCTCCATTGCTTTCAAGGTCAGCCGCCCCTTTTCTGCCGGACAAATCAGAGAGCTTACTTTGTCAGTGATGCTTGCACATACATGCGTGGACTTAAAAAAAAAATGTTTTAAATATTTGATTATATGTGCTCTAACAAGACATTCTCTACTTTATCCTACCGGAAATGTACATGGGAAATGTTTTGAAATTGATTCCTGTTCTGCCCTAATCATGGCCTTACATTAAAATAAGTAAGAAGGAAATTCAAACCAAATAGTTTTAGTTTCAGATTCTCGTATACCTTTATACTCTTATATACATATGCATATTTATATTTAGCCTGTGTGTTGTATTGACCTGTTTTTTTTCTATCTACTGTATTCTATTCTAAGTGCTCTTTTTCTTTTTTGTGTGTGTGCATTTAAATCTTAGCTTATGTCTTTGATCCTATTTTCATTTCTTCTTTAGAGCTTGCAGAAAATACATTTAATTGCCTGCAATTACTGATTCATGCTAAAATGTTGTGCATTTGACTGCAAGACTCTGAAATGGATCAATACCAGACCCCACATCTCAGACCAAGACTTGAGGATTTATAAACTTGAGGACATTTTTGCAGCCTTCACTTTAAATAGTGGCATGCTGAACAAGTGTTCGCCTTGCTATACTACAACTTAAAAAAAAAATCAGTTAAACCACATTTAGAAATAATCCAAAATGCACACTCTCACATTGCTTTTGTAGTCTAAACACTAATCTGTCCTGATGCAACACAGAAGGGCCGCCTACTCGCATGTCATTCAACCATTGAACAAAAAAACATTTGCTGGTTACTACTTTGAAAGAAAATCCAAAA
The DNA here is from genome assembly GCA_027422405.1 of Ptychobarbus kaznakovi. Classification (NCBI taxonomy): domain Eukaryota; kingdom Metazoa; phylum Chordata; class Actinopteri; order Cypriniformes; family Cyprinidae; genus Ptychobarbus; species Ptychobarbus kaznakovi. The sequence goes on along the minus strand of CM049800.1, from coordinate 4,061,495 downwards.
TATAAGCATGCACCAAATGTGTTTCTTAGATCTTAAATTAACATGGAGTAACACGCGTCACAAAATCAGAATGACAAGTAGTAACAGGAGATGCATGTACTGTAAATACCAATCTGTCTCTAACACCATTTTATTGGTTCTCTAGATGTTTATAGAAGGTGTTCAGGTTTAAACAATGTGAAATATATCAGGAGTTTGGGATTGGGAACTGTAAGCCAAGACCTAGACCAAGATGCCAAGGCCGCAAGACTCCCTCTGAGACGGTACTGATACAGGTGAGTAATATAAAATCCTTAATGCTTCTTAAATTGTCACAATTTTAGTCTGTATTTCTCAAGTGTGATGACAATTAACTTCAGTGTGCACCAAAGCTAATTAGAAGCTGTGAAGGTCAAAGTCTCCCCTACTTAATCTTAGCCTTTAGCTATGAAATGTCACAATTTACGGTCACAGCAGCAGAAATCTGTGACAGGTAGAAAATAGATTGAAAGAGATAATCAGACTGGTGTTCTTTTGAACCTCCTCTTTTCTATAAGCTCCATATATGACCCCATTAGGAGTGTCACTCAGCACTTCCTTTCACATTAAACCTTGCTGTGTTGAACAATGGAGACCTCGACAGGAGAGCACTGCCTCATCTATTCTTTACTGCCTTTTTCGTGGCATGTTTATTGTGATAGCCGTTTTTTCTCCACGCAACATGCATGTTTCAGCGTGAATGTATGGCCATCAGAACAATCAACTTTTCCTGAGGATGGTACACCCTTAGTTATACTTGGAAACTTTAACATCCACCTAGATAAACCTCGGGCTGCAGACTTCCACACTCGACTTGGCTCTTTTGATCTCAAGAGAGTGTTAACTACGGCTACTCACAAATCAGGACCTTATTTACACACGACACTGCTCCACTGATCATGTGCTGGTTACTCCACTGCACACCTCGGACCACTTCCTCCTCACTCTTAACCTCAACATGATTCCTGACACATCACATACCCCTCCACATGTCACTTATCGATGTAACTTACGCTTGCTCTCACCCTCCTTTGGCACATTCTTCATTAATAAAATTACAAACCTCACTGCACAATTTTCCACACCACAATCTGTCAAACACATCTTACCAGCAAACATAAACTCGTTCACATACTTCTCTCCACTCTCTGAGGCAGAAGTCTCTAAACTCATCCTTTCCAGTCATCCTACTACTTGTCCGCTTGATCCGCTCATCTCCTTCAAGCCATTTCTCCTGCAGTTGTTCCTGCACTCACTCACATCGTTAACACATCCCTTCACACTGGAATTTTTCCCTCAGCATTTAAACAGGCTCGTATAACCCCACTTCTTAAGAAACCCACTCTTAACCCAACTCTTTTAGGGAACTATAGACCGGTTTCCCTTCTACCTTTCATTGCAAAAACACTTGAACGAGTTGTGTTCAACCAAGTCACTGCCTTTCTCACACAGAACAACCTCCTGGACAGTAACCAATCTGGCTTCAGAAGTGGACATTCCACCGAAACTGCCTTGCTCTCAGTTGTTGAAGACCTAAGACTTGCAAGAACGGCTTCCAAGTCTTCATTACTTATATTGCTGGATCTGTCTGCTGCTTTTGATACGGTCAACCACCAGATCCTCCTGTCAACCCTATTGAGAAAGGGCATCTCAGGAACCGCACTCCAGTGGTTTGACTCTTACCTCTCAGATAGGTCCTTCAAAGTATCTTGGAGAGGTGAGGTATCCAAGTCGCAACATCTAGCTACAGGGGTGCCACAGGGCTCAGTTCTTGGACCACTTCTCTTTTCTGTCTACATGGCTTCACTAGGTTCTGTCATTCAGAAACATGGCTTTTCATATTACTGCTATGCTGATGACACTCAACTCTACCTCTCATTCCATCCTGATGATCTGACGATAGCTGCTCGCATCTCAGCATGTCTAGCAGACATTTCTTGCTGGATGAAGGACCATCACCTTCAACTCAACCTAGCTAAGACAGAACTGCTTATGGTTTCAGCAAACCCATCGTTTCATCACAATTTCACCTTCCAATTAGGCTCATCAACCATAACTCCTTCAAAAACAGCCAGAAACCTTGGAGTTGTGATTGATGATAAGCTGAATTTCACAGACCACATTACTAAAACTGCCCGGTCCTGTAGATTTGCATTATGTAATATTAAGAAGATCAGGCCCTTTCTCTCGGAACATGCAACACAACTCCTTGTTCAGGCTCTTGTTCTGTCCAGACTTGACTATTGCAATGCTCTCTTGGCAGGTCTTCCAGCCAGTTCCATCAAACCTCTACAATTAATCCAAAATGCTGCTGCAAGATTAATCTTTAATGAGCCAAAACGAACGCATGTCACACCTCTGTTCATCAATTTGCACTGGCTGCCAATAGCTGCTCGCATTAAATTCAAGGCATTAATGTTTGCCTACAGAACCACCTCTGGCTCTGCACCCCTTTACCTAAATTCATTACTTCAGACTTATATGCCCTCTAGAAGCTTGCGTTCTGTCAGTGAACGACGCATTACTGTACCATCCCAAAGAGGCACAAAATCACTTTCACAGACTTTTTCATTAACTGTTCCCATCTGGTTGAATGACCTGCCTAACTCAATCCGAGCAGCTGAATCCTTACCCATCTTCAAGAAACGGCTAAAAACACATGTCTTCCATCTTTATTTGACCCTCTAACTCTAGCACTCTCTATTCTAAATTAATTTTATCTAATCTGTCTTCTTTTTATAAAAAAAAAACACAAACATTTGACCCTCTATCAAGTGCATATTTATTCTCTAACTGCTAGCTTTTCTTGTAAAACTAACACTAAGTTTCTTTTTTCTATATTCTATATACTTGTTTTCTTAAAAAAACAAAAACAAAAAAAGCTTCCTACGTGTACTACGTTAGGCTAACCAGGACTTGTAATAGCACTTGCATGTTTTTGCTCTTTTGTTGGTTTTGATTGCTTCTAGAATGTCCTAATTTGTAAGTCGCTTTGGATAAAAGCGTCTGCGAAATTACTAAATAAATAAATAAAGATCTTGTGTTGTTTGGGTGTAAGGCTGCAAAGACCTCAAAAAAGACCACAATTGCTCCTCCTGCGGTTAGCCTGGGTGTAAAGCTTCCTGAGAGGAAGAACAAAATCTATTGATGTCAGTATTTTGGAAATTTTACTACGCAAAGCAGAGAGAGTAAATATTTTGGCTTGGTGTCATGTCCAGGACACAGTCGCTCTGAAATGAAAGAGTGACTAGGCCTTTGAAAGTCACAGCAGGGAATTGGGAATAACGTGTTTTACGGTTTGACTCTGCTGATGCGTGGAGCTGAGCATTTTCTAGTTTCATAAAAATAAAAATAAATAGAGTGCAGTTTATTCTCGCTTGGGAAATATTGCTTAAAACATTGTCACCTTGGTTCTTTGATCCCCTGGCCTGCTTGTTTAGAATGAGAGACAATGAAGGCTCTGCAACTTAATATTGATTCATTAGTTCTGTAATGGTTACAATTTAGATGTTTCAGTTGGAATTGGTGAATATGAAGACACTGTGAGTTTTGGGTTCCAAACATTCCAAACTGAGCTTATAATTCCTCTTAAATTCCAATTAATTATTTAATTTAATTTGAATTTAAGGAAGTGGATTTGATAGATAGATAGATAGATAGATAGATAGATAGATAGATAGATAGATAGATAGATAGATAGATAGATAGATAGATAGATAGATAGATAGATAGATAGATAGATAGATAGATAGATAGATTGTATTTCAGATGGATTTGTTTTGTCCGCAGTTGCATGGCTTATAGTATTTGTAAGTGATTCTAAGAAATTGCATCTAATTCTGACATAAGCCTTTGCACTGCAGTTATTTCTCTTGAACCGTAAGTCGAAACAAGAAAAACCTCTTGTTCTGAGCATTTTATGCAACCTTGCTCACAGATGTCAAAGAGATTACCAATTGAAAACAGTTGCTGTGCTCGGAGGAAAGGATTTGACCCTTAGGAAACTGTGTGTGTGTGTGTGTGTGTGTGTGTGTGTGTGTGTGTGTGTGTGTGTGTGTGTGTGTGTGTGTGTGTGTGTGTGTGTGTGTGTGTGTGTGTGTGTGTGTGTGTGTGTGTGTGTGTGTGTGTGTGTGTGTGTGTGTGTGTGTGTGTGTGTGTGTGTGTGTGTGTGTGTGTGTGCATGATGGTTTTTGTAGGTGTCACATCTCATGCGCAACTGCAAACGCTCATCTTTACTGTCAGTCATTGTTTTTTGTTCCTTGACCTGATTGAAAGACAAGTATCGTGAATCAGAGCTAATTATAAATTAGCCTGTACATGCTGCAGGAAGTATAACAACGTCAGTGCGTGTTACTATAAAAAGGGTGTTTGTTGACATTGGATGCATTGACACAATCAAAAAGCACTGTACGTGCTATATCAAAGACCACATATTGAAACCTTTGTTCTTCAAAGGAGACCCCTACAGAGTCCTGAATGGGTGGCTTAGACAAAGAACAAGGAGGAGGAGAGCAGGGACACAACTGGGCATGGTAGCAGAGCTCAAGGAGCCAATAGAAATTTATCTTGAATTTGCTGTAGATATTGGAGGCCAATAAGAGCTGCCCTGAACTAAGTTGAACACAGTTTGACAAGGCTGAACATATCACAGGCCTATAGAAGTTTCAACAGTTCTTTTTTTACAGGCAGACCGCCGTGTTTTTCCTTGCGATTATTCGCATAACTAGAGACTTGCCTTGACCCAGACCGGTCCCTTAAAATGCTGCTCGCCATCACTGTGGAATAGAAGAGTACTTTGGACTATTTTACGCAGAGCATTTATAGTGTGCCAGAAAGGTAGGAGCGCTTCTGTGTGGAATGTGTGATTCTAAGCTTGAATGCGCTAAAAAGTCTATCTTGACGCCATGTCAAGGACCCATTTTACCTGTAAAGTTATTCATTTCATTCTCACTTCTTTTTAAACCATACAGCACTTCAGTTGAAAGGAATGATATGCTCTGCCAATATGATCAAACTGTCAGATTGTCCAAAATCAAAGTGAACAGCCCAGCGATGCAATAATGGCTAAATCAAAATATGTCTTTAATACAAAATTGTTTTAATGACATGATAAGAGAGCTTGTATGAATTCAGTTCATTCTGTTGCATTTGAAACTGTTTGACAATACCTTAAAAATACTATGCGCCATTCTGGAATGTTCGATTCTAATTGGCCAGTCATAATGCAGTTAAATATTTTTGTATAATTGTATCAGGTAACCAATCACTCCATGGATTCATTGTTGTCAGCTTGGGGGTTAGAAAATTAATACTTTTGTTTAGCAAAGAATGCATTAAATTGAGCAAAGGTGAGACATTTATAATGTTACAAAAGATATATAATTCAAATAAAGGCTGTTCTTTTGAACTTTTTTTTAGTTAAAGAATCCTGGAAGAAAAAAAATACTAAGCAGCGCAACAATTTCTGATAATTGTAAGAAATGTTTCTTGAGCATCAAATCGGCATATTAGACTGGAATAATAAACAGGAATAAATTCAGTTGTTTGTTTTTTTAACTAGAAAACCATTATTTTACATTGTAATATTTCACAATATTACAGTTTTTACTGTATTTTTGATCAAATAAATGCAGCCTTGGTGAGCCTACAGTACTTAGGCGGCTTCAAAAGTACAAACATTTTACATAACCAAAACTTTTTAACAGTAGTATATTAAAATGATTTCATGTCTATTTGTTCACTTGTTTGGTTGTTGCTGTGTAATATGGAGGAAAATACACAGGCAGCCAGTCATTATCACAAAATAAACCTCTTCGGGGTGATGCAAGACCCTCTTTGCGTTGGAGTCCTGATCGCCTTGTCTGAATTAGTTTAGTGATAATGACTGCACATTGTTTTTTTAATGAGAAAGTTGTTCTTTAAAAAAACGATCTAGCAGCTAATGGCAAGGCGCCCTGATGCCTCAAGATCTCGCTGTCTGGGCTGGCAAAACAAATCCAAGAGCACACGTGGAGAGGCTTAAATGCCAGTGGGGGAAATAACCTGATATTGGTATAAGGTGCCTCTCTCTGACATAAACCTCTGATTCTCCTGAAATAATGGAAGTCACATTTACATTTTGAAGGGCATGTTCACTTTAAAAGCCTCCTGCTGTGGCTTTACAAATACTCGATGCTCTCCGTTCGGCTGTGAGGCTTTAATATGTAAAGACACATGACTCTTTATGTACCATCTACATTTCCTTTGAACACACACTTCTGCCACATGTATGCACAATGATTTCTTGCAGTTGTTGGATATAATTCATGTTTATTGATGTGTGATGCTTTGAAGTTTTATGTTTACCATTAGAGGACAAGTTGTGCGGAAAATCTTGTATTTTCTGGCCATGAATCGAGGCATTAGAGATGCTAGCATCACTATTACTATTGCTCATACTTAGTGATAGGGATTTGAACAAACCCTTGGTATTAAATTTCAGCACGTAACTCATCCCACACCACTTGTGCTTCTGACATGAATGTTGCCTCAAATGATGCGGTTGAGGAGATATTCTGACTTTAGACATTTCTCAGCTTCTGGGTAAATGGACAAGAATATCCTATAGAATTACCCTGAATGAGTGACATGGGCCATATCTAGAGACCAGAGTATTGTAAAGAGTCAGCAAACAAATAGCAACACACTGAAAGCAACTAAGAACACTCTAGCTTAATTTGCTCCAGCAAACACCATTAATAAATATGAAAGTTGTGTTTTCTTAAAAAAACAACTAAAAAGTGTACATAGTTTACTGTTCAAAAGTTTGGGGCCAGTAAGACATTTTTATTATAAAGAAATAAATATTTTTATTTAGCAAGGATGTGTAAAATTGATAAAAAATGACAGTAAAGCATTGACAAAAGATGTTACAAAAGATATCTACAAATCCTACTGACCCCAAACTTTTGAACACCAATGTGTGTTTTCTATTGTGAAGTTCTTTACAGTTTATATTAGGTGACATCATTCAAATATGCATGTTTTTATGAGCAGCCTTGGGTATGTTGAGATTGTGACTTTTTCTCTTTTTTCCCCACTCTATTTTCCCTGTTTCTGTACAGAGAGAGCTTTGTAAGCACCTGGAGCCATGGCACCTGCTGTTGGAGGTCCTGTGGGATACACCCCTCCTGAAGGTGGCTGGGGTTGGGCCGTAGTGTTTGGTGCCTTCATTTCTATTGGTTTCTCCTACGCCTTACCAAAGTCCATAACTGTGTTCTTCAAGGAAATTGAAGGGATCTTCCATGCCACCAGCAGTCAAGTGTCCTGGATCTCTTCCATCATGCTTGCTGTCATGTATGGAGGAGGTAAGCAGTGTCTTCCTGCATTTTCCTCTTTCTCCTCCCCTTAAACCTCTCAAGCTCTATTTTCTATGTATTATCAAAAGTTATTTCTGAATTCATACTGGTTTATTGTTGTTTAATAGGATAATCCTGTCCTTGGGTAACTTTTAAATCAAGCTGTTTTGTCATCCATTCAAGCCAGTGGTGAGATCATGGCGCAGGTAATGAAGATCCCGACACAGTTTATCAATAGATGTGGTGCGAGTGAAAGGCCCTTATTCATTTGAATTGTAGAAGTTAGAGGCATGCTAGACAAGGCTTAGACATCAGCCACCGGCTGCTTTGCTGAGAGATTGAGCTCTGAATGGGAAACTCTATCTCCTTCTCTCAGGAGTCAGATGTTTTCCTTGGAGAGAGATGAGGAGATTCTCAGTCAGCTGACTTTATTCAGGAAGTGCAAGTGTCAAAATTGATGTTTTCCTTGGAGAGACAGATGAGTAACAACGAGATGAGTACGCCTAACTCAATTTGAGTTAAAGGAGTCATTACACAGACTTGTGAAATGTTAATACTCTTACAAGAATAGCTGGGGTTTGTAAAGTCCAAAAAATAAATGTTTCAGAATATGGATAAAACTTTTACAGTTTTCCACATGCTCTAAGGGAGAAATGGTTAAAATAATACTTAAATGGTTAGTAGAATTGTCATTGATGTCGATACAAAGCAACTTTTTAGTAACAACAAAAGTCAAATTAAGTTCTATAATGCTTATACATAACGTGCTGAAAAATCAACCTGCACACAAATCTTAAAGTTTTTCATTATCCTCTCACAACACAACCAAAAAAAGAAATGTGCAAATAAATTCATGCATTTGCAGCTTTCTCTCTTAATCAGGTGTTTTTTCTATTTACATGATGCCACTGTATATTTTTGATGAAATCAACCCTGCATGCAACTGACAAGATAAATGCGTGGGTATCGTTATCATGTTGCAATTTTATAATAAAGAAATTGAATGTGCAATTTTTGATTTATCTTAACTTTCCGAAGATATTGATAATAGGAAAATAATATATAATTTTTGGGTGAACATTAATTATTTTTGTTAGTTCAGGTTGTGCCACGAATGTGAACTTTTTTTGCAACTTTTTCGTTTTCTTTCAGTTTCATTTTATTTTGTGAGTACTTTTCAGTATGTGTTTTTTTCTTTCTTCATTGACTTACATACTTCTGTCAAACGTAAGCTTTTACCCTTACATTTGTCATGATGTCGATCAAGATGTTTCTGAAAGATAGACCTTTCAGTTTATGCCGGTGGGGTTGACATTATGGCCATGAGAACTCATGGCATGTGAGAGGCACATGACTTTACATTTGACCTCATACTCCTACATGCCCCTTCTGGCCCAGCAGAGCTAATTCCCTAGTGTAATGCACTGCAGGGGGCAATACATAGCACATGACCCAGATGATCACAGAACCAACCACGCATGGAAACAATCCAGCAATTTGTTCTGACGACAATGATAAACAGAATTGCATTATGTAGTGCTACTAGTTAACATATTTGCAGGCAAGACATTGTCTGAATATTTTATGCTGACTTATGCACATCAGACATTAGTGTGGCAATATATTCCATATTCATAATAATTCACAATATGCTCACAAGTAAATCAGAATGCCCTTGTTTTAGCATCTAGTTTGATGCTGGCCATGACTGACATGTGTTGTGGTTCCCCTTTTGCTCTCATTTCCCTGAATACAGCCACTGTCTCACCCACAGTTTGCAGAGAAGTCTGAATGCCCTCTAAGCTAAATACTGTCAGAAGGTGTTCGTTTCTTTCAGGGATGTGTTGTTTTGGCATTCTAGGCCAAGACATCTTCCTACATAGACCTCTAGTGCATTTAAGCTTGTTGTCGGTGACCCAGAGAACCCAGAAGTAGTTTGCCTGGAGCAAGAGAGGTCCAGATATGAGGATATTTACATGTATGTGGACTGATCTGATATGTCAGGAGTGAGTTTTTGTTTAATGTCACCCAAGGGCTTAGTCTAATTCATAATTATTCTTGGACCACATTTACAGTCATATTAATTTTATTTACTTAAATTTTAATACGAAACTGCACAAAATGTGATGCTTCCAAATTACCCTGGAAGTTAAATAGTTAAGGCTTACTATTAGGCATTCTGCATCACTATTAGGTCACATAATGACTGTTTTCATACAGGTTTCCGGAGTACTCCTCTCATCTGCCATTGGTTGGTTAAACAGATAGCCATAGCCCTATCCTGACACCATTGGTTGCGTTTTTGCCATATTAAGTTTATTTACATGTATCTATGGCTAATGATTTAATGCTTGAAAATAAAGATATTAAGACAAAATAAGCTATAAATATTAGTATTTTAATTTTAATTGTAATGTAAAAAAATTATCATGTTATTATATTATTTTTAGTAAATACTCAATTTTTTATTTTTACAGTGAAATATTACAGAAGAAAAATGTATTGTTTTTATTTAGTAATGTTTATATGGACTCTAATATCAACACTCTTATCAGCCAATCCGATTTAAGGACCAGAAAGAACTGTTGTGTAATATTATTAATTATTTTATAATTTTTTGACTGATGTATAATCAAAACATTTTGGCCAAATTGTGTAGCCCTATGAACAGCGAATCCAGATTTAATTTTATTTGTTACTATTTTTTAATTCGAAAAATCACAGATTTTTTCCCCCTGAATGTATCTACTTCACCATTTTATATAGAGCCTGAAATCTCAAATCTGGTGAAAGTACTGTTATTAGTAGTCGTTGTGACGTAAACTAGGGCTTGTACATGATGCTTATGAATCTCTGCATTTATAAATCTGTTCATATGTTATTTCGTTCATGTTCACAGTGACTTGCACCCCCACTGTATGAGGTGGATTAGAGAGGCAAACAAGGCAGCCTATTGTACTGAGAGGCTGAAGACGTGCAGGCACTCGCCATCACTCCACGGTTTTCACATGATTAGCAGGCTTCCTTCCTACATTCATGATAGGATTTGGACTCAGTACACGGAAGCCTTAAAAACACGCACATAACTGGAAATACCTTTGGGATCCTTGTGTTTGCTACTGTAGGGCGGTATCACAGCACATTAGTTTGGTTTGTTAGGACTAAAGTTTGCCATATAGGGCGAAACGTATCTAAATTATGATTTAGTAGAGCACTTTAAGATTGGTCTTTCAGCCTCTGCATTTCACAGGTAACATATTTTGCTCAGTTAGCTGGATGATAGTGGGAAACAGCTAAATCTGCAGTTTGATGATTACTGCAGTTATATGCAGTCAAATGTTATTGTTCTTCCCCACAGAGCTGCAATGCCCTCTAGTGGTCTGAATAGAGACTATAACCTTATGTCATGAAAAATCCAAATTTACCCTTCTTATTGTTTTAGTGTACATTCCTGATGTTATTGTGGACAGTTCATGTGTGCGTGTTATATCAGATATATGTTTGTCCTCGTAATCTTTTATCATAATGTAATAACATGCTGCCTCTCTGAAACGGTGTTCCTGTGATAGGCCAGACCATCTTTTTTCAACCCCACTGTTTTCAATCCCATCAATTCCCAATGGATAAAATCAAGTCCTGTATTAAACTTCCTGATAACTTGGAATTGGGTGTTGCTTGAACCACTGTTCTCTTTTACTATTACCTTGATTTTTCTTCACACACCACATAGCTTGTACTAATCTCAAGCATGCTTTTCAACAACACTGTTATCTCCTTGGTAAAAAATTACAATAACTTTAGATAAAGATATTGTATATATATAATATATAGTATGTATGTATGTGTGACCTTGGACCACAAAACCAGTCTTAAGTCGCTGGGGTATCTTTGTAGCAATAGCAATAGTCAAAATTATACATTTTTATTTTATGCCAAAAATCATTAGGATTTTAAGTAAAGATCATGTTCCATGAATATATTTAGTGAATTTCCTACCGTAAATATATCAAAACTTAATTTTTGATCAGTAACATGCATAGCTAAGAACTTAATTGGGACAAATTTAAAGGCGACTTTCTCAGTATTTAGATTTTTGTGCAGCCTCAGATTCCAGATTTTCCTATCCTAACAAACCATACACCAATGGAAAGCTTATTTATTCAGCTTTCAGATGAAGAAATCTCAATTTTAAAGAATTGACACTTAAGATTGGTTTTGTGGTCCAGGGTTGTGTGTGTGTGTGTGTGTGTGTGTGTGTGTGTGTGTGTGTGTGTGTGTGTGTGTGTGTGTGTGTGTGTGTGTGTGTGTGTGTGTGTGTGTGTGTGTGTGTGTGTGTGTGTGTGTGTGTGTGTGTGTGTGTGTGTGTGTGTGTGTGTGTGTGTGTGTACACTATATTGCCAAAAGTATTGGGTCACCCCCTTCTAATGAAAGGTTTGACTACTTTAGTAATCTCCACGAGTACAAATCTTAATGTTTAAGCATATAATGATATTCTAGGGAATTGTGTGCTTCTAATTGTATAGCAACAGTTTGGACAGGACCCTTCTCTATTCTAACATGACAGTGTCTCTGTGTATAAGGCAAGGATCAAAGAGAAATGATGATTCAGTCAGTGTGGAAGAACTTGACTGGTCTGCAGAAAGCCAAGTCCTAATCCCAGCTGAACACCTCTGGTGTGACTTTAAATGCAGACCTTGAGACAAAAATTCATCACAAAATGCAATATAGTGTATATATTTATATTATACAGGATTTTATGATGGATTTTAAGATTTAAAATCTGGATTTGATCAAAAATTCAGTAATATCAAAGTAACGGTTTAGGTTAGGCCATTGTGGATTTACTTTTTTTTTCTTTATATTTTTTTTCGGTTTTAAAAGCATTTTAAATGCTATAAATATATATATATATATATATATATAATGATTAACCTATTTAAGTATCAAGTTGTAACTTCAGAAATAGCTGAACACATCTATGTTTTGGCTTCAGATTACAGAAATAAATACATTTTCCTCTGCTTTGTACAAATTCTGACAGATTTTTTTTTTCCTTTGCATCTCATTCCCAGGTCCTGTCAGCAGTATCCTGGTCAATAAGTATGGAAGTCGACCTATTATGATTTTAGGAGGCTGCCTCTCAGGAGCAGGGCTCGTTGCTGCCTCTTTTTGCAATACCGTCGAAGGCTTGTACTTCTGTGTCGGTGTAGTGGGAGGTATAATTAAATACAAATAAGAGATTTTAAACATACACCATTGCTCTTATCCCATGCAATTTACAGTAATAGCATTCCTAGGGATGTTACACTCTTTTGACACATTTTAATATCACCCAGGGGACCTGTTTTCATTTCGAACTGTGTGTTATGATGTTTTCCAGGTCTGGGACTGGCATTCAATCTCAACCCAGCTCTCACAATGATCGGCAAATATTTCTACATGAAGCGCCCAATAGCTAATGGTATCGCTATGGCTGGTAGCCCAGTATTTTTGTCTACTCTGGCTCCCCTGAACACCTGGTTCTTCGACCAGTTCGGCTGGAGAGGGAGCTTCTTGATCCTAGGTGGACTTCTGCTGAATTGTTGTGTAGCTGGATCACTGATGAGGCCCATTGGGCCAAAACCCCAACCCGCTGTTAAAGCTGTTAAAAGTAATAGCGAAGCCAGAGAGCAAAAGAGCGTGATGGAGATCATCAATGGTTTTATCGATCTGACGCTCTTCAAGCATCGTGGATTCTTGCTTTACCTTCTGGGTAACGTGGTCATGTTCTTCGGCCTCTTCACTCCTCTTGTGTTCCTGAGTAATTACGCCAAGAGTAAGGAAATTCCCAAGGAGAAGGCGGCTTTTCTGCTCTCTGTCCTGGCCTTTGTAGATATGGTTGCACGACCTGCAATGGGAATAGTCGCCAGCACAAAATGGGTGAGACCAAGGGTGCAATATTTCTTCGCCGCAGCCATTCTCCTTAACGGTGTGTGCCACCTGCTTGCCCCTCTGTCCACAGACTACACAGGGTTCGTGATTTACGCCATGTTCTTTGGGTTTGCCTATGGCTGGCTGAGCTCTGTGCTGTTTGAAACCCTCATGGATCTTGTGGGAACTCAACGTTTCTCCAGTGCTGTGGGACTGGTGACGATTGTAGAATGTGGGCCAGTGTTACTGGGGCCTCCTTTACTAGGTGAGTAGTTTTAGCATACCAAATAACAAAAGGTATTTGTCTGAAACTAGTAAAGGCAAAATGTAGTTAGGTTTGTTTTTTTTTTACCAAAAATGACCAGTCACATGATTTAAAATTAACTTTCCTTCAAGCATTTAGATACATTTTTATCTAAAAAAAAAAAAATCATGCAAACGCATTAACCATGCAGTCCCAGAAGAAAAGACTTCTGCGTGCCTTTGCAAAATTAAGATGCATAATTAGGAATATATTAGGGCATTGTGCATTATTATCTTGCAAAAGTTTTGTGAGTGAAAGCAAAAGCATGACCTACATTTGAATCACTTTTTGTTGAAAATGCGTTGAAGTATTCCACTTGTATCACTGATTATTTTTTTTAATATATATATAATTGTCTGCACTCACAGGGATGTTCAATGACATCTACCATGACTACAAATATACATACATGGGCTGTGGAATTCTCCTGCTGGCTGGCAGTTTGTTTCTTTTCATCGGAATGGGCATCAACTACAGGCTACTGGATAAAGAAGCAAAAGAAGAATCCAAGAGAGCCAATCTGCAGGAGAAACCTGGCAAAGAGGTTGCAGAAGTATTGAAAGTACCCGATAACAATACTGCAGAGGATACTGTGTGACAATAGCTGATCCTTGTTTTATTCTGGGTGATTCTTACATTTCTGCACTCTCTACATCTAGGATTAGGCAGTGATGCAAACATTTCAGTGCCTTGCATGAGCACATGGCCATACAATTGATATTTTTATTTCTAGAATTTAACTTTAGTTTAAAATGTATGCATTTACTGTAGGACAAGAACTGTGGCCATTATTTTGGGGGCATTTTATGTATGCTGAGAGTGAGAGAAAGATTAAATCAGTGGATATATGAAGAATTAATCTGCAAGAAACAAATGTTGCCTTCTAACAAAAGGTAATTAGTAACAACATTAGTAATGTGTAAGCAGTTAATATGCAAATGCTGTCTCGTTGAATATATGCACAAATTAAACATTTTCTGAGTTAAAACAGTTCATGCATTGTTGTGTCAGTATCCATGGACAGCGTCGGTCAGCGTCTGTTATTTTGTGTATTATTGTGCGTGTGTCTGTGTGTAGTCTAGCAATTTAGTGATAAAAGATTATTTACTTCTTTGAAACTGTGTAAACACAAAACCAATTTGTGTATAGCATAATGAGGAACTTTTTGTTAAGTTACTATCAGAGTCGGTTTAAATGTTTGTCATTTTTCTGTTGCAAAATGGTTCAAATAAAGATTATTCTCATTTTAATAAAAGTGTCACATCTCCTTTCAAGTGTTGGGGGTTAACCCTGGTGTTCTTTTAAGAATTACACTTTTTATGTTCATCTGACCTCTAACACATTTGCTATTATTGAAGCTTTAATCCTTAGTTGGATGCACCTTTCAGAAATGTGACAGGCATGCTTAACCATGCTTTAGGAAATAACTGAATAAAAGAAGACAAACAACTGGCAGGAGTGTATTTTTACACTTTTTTCTTAACGTTTGCTAACGTTACTGCTGTTTCTAATTTGAATCAGCCGCGCAAAACATTTCAAATCTGGGTCGCGTGAGTCAAACTGACGTCGGGTAAAAACCGTTGGTCAGCGGAGTCGTAATAATTATAAAAAAATTCCAGAAAGTGCTTACGTTAGAGTGACTTGCTTAAAGGTAAGTTAATGAACTGTTTCTAAAATTAGGTTTAATTACATACACGTAGTTTATAAAAGAGGAAAAGTAACGAAATCAAAACATTTGTGGGGAATAACGTTACTAATGCTAACGTAACTTAACGTTACCTTTGCTTTGCTCAACTGCCTCAACTTTCGACTTGACGTTTCTCTGCTAACGTAGCTAACGTTATTGTCTCAAAAGGGAAAAAAACTAAACAATAAAACTATTCGGTAACGTTATACAGTTCTGAGGATTTTAGAATTATATATTTCGTTTGACTCCACAGCATGGAAAAACCTTTCAACTTCAAACTGCTGGTGCCTCCAAGAGCTCATTTGAATCAAGTTTCTGCAGTAAAGCCTCAGGAAACAGGCTTGTTTGAAGAAAACTTAGTTTTTTCTCCTTCAAACCAGGTTGGCAAACTTGTCAATTCTCTGTTTGTGCTATAATGTTGCTATTTGACCTCTGGCTGCTAAACTGCTGTGTGGACATTTAAATGTAACGTTAGGCTGATAACGTTAACGTTACATGTAAGTTATTTTGTTTGTAGAGTTATAACAAATGTTCAGATATGGAGACAAGCCTGCCATTTCCATCAAAAATGGTGCTTCCTACAAAGACATCAAGAACTGGTAACATGTATAATCTAAATGGAAAGGTGTACTGTAATGAATAGGTTTTAATGAATTAAGTCCATTAATCCTTATACTATGTTCTTACAGAGGGCATGAAGAAGGCTGCAGTCATGCCAATGGAAAAGGAGGAGGTCGGGTTAAATGTTTATTTCATTTTATATTGTAGTTTACTGCTTAAATTATTATTCATACATTTTTTTTATAATCTATGGTTTATGGTCCACATTATGAATTCAGTGAAATGCATAATGTCAGTAAATCTAAGCAGTTTTTGCTTTTGCATTGCAGACATCATTAAGATCCAGCCAGCTGTACTCCAGATTGCTTGATGAAGCTGAGAAAATCAAACTCTGGAAGTTCAAAATAGATTCTGAGATTTCACAAAAAGACAGGAAGCTTCAGGAAAACAGAAAAACCATTGAGACACAGCGCAAAGCTATTCAAGAGCTTCAGGTATATCAGATTTGCAGGTAGTAGATTTATTTTCATTATTTTTTGTCTGCATCACTAAAGAGATAATTATGACTTATGTCCTTTGCAGTTTGGAAATGAAAGTCTGAGCATGAAATTAGAGGATCAACTAAATGAGAATGATGATCTTAGAAATAAGTATGTACATCATGGGTAATTTTTATATAAGCACATGTGTTATATTATATTGTAATTTATTATATTCTTTATTATGCAGAAGCAATGCAACCAGAAATTTGTGTAACATACTAAAGGACACATTTGAGAGATCTGCTGATAAAATGAATCTGTGTAAGTGTGAGAGCATATTATAATATAATATGTCATATACTGTAGCTTTACACTAAATATTAATTCATTGACCGTTATTAGAGGACAATAATGTGTTTTATTTTTTTTTATTTTGCCTGAATAGTTGAGGCTGAACGGGAAGAAACTCACGATCTGTTTTTACAGAACAATGAGAATATTCAGGTAACTACTTTATTTTATTTATTTAAGATGTATGCAGAGTTGACAATAGGCCAAACCCTAGATTAGGACAATCCCTTTCATGATATTGTAATTTGTTCATTTGCAGAGGATGGTGGCAGCATTTGAAGCTCTTCGGAAGCAAGCAGAAGCTGATCAGCAGGATATGTTGAAATGTGCACATTTTTCTAATTATTTAAAAATTTAATTAAGTGAATTTATTTGAAGCATATAGTGTATTTGAAAAAATGAAATGGAACATTATTTTGTTAACATCCTACAGTAAGAGAATGCCTTACACAGTTTGACGATCTTAAAATGCAGTTGGAGAGTGAATGCCATGTGAAGGAAAGGAGGTTAGTGCCTTTGCTCGTGAGCCTTACAATTAACTCATTCAGCCTGAAGGGGACAGCACTTGCTTGAATAATCTTGATTTTGAAAGACCTTGCATACAGTAATACTCACCTGTCTTCGTGTTCTTGTGACTAAAACACATGTGTATTTTGTGTTGCTTGACTTTGACTTGTTGAGGTTGCTGTGCTTCAAGAAAAACTCCAAAAAAAAGAAAACAATCTCAAAGATGTTTCACTAAAACTCAAAGAGGCACAGCAAGGCTGCAGTGTAATAGAGGAGTTAGCAAGTAAGAATGCATGAAACTTTTTTGCATCAGTATTTTCTTGATTAATTTTCAAAAATGTATTTACCTTCACTTTTGTTGTTTTTAGGGAAACATCAGAAATTACTTCAAAGCATTACACAGGACCGGGAGGCACTTGAGGAGAAACTCAGGTTGACAGAGCAACTCAAATGGGAGATGGAGGTTTGTCCTTTTGCAAGGTCTTAATAAAAATGCCCTTACTTACTTGGAAGGATAGTACATAAATAATAAAATAATTCATGTTATGCATAGGAATCCCAGAGAGCCCTAAATTGCAAACTGGAACAAAGCAAGGAGAACCATGAGAAAGCTATTCAGAAGAAAGACGATGAACTACAAGAACTAAACAACATCAAAGAGCAACAGTCAAACCAGCTTTCAGAGATGGAGCTGACAGTGAATTCTTTGCAGTCCTCACTAACTTCTGAGATACAGAGGTATGTTACGGAGGCTATTTCAGTACAATACCTAGCATAATGTTTTGTAAATCTCAAACCATTGTAGGGGAATTACAGTTAAGACCCAAGGACCAGGTGTGTTGAAGCAAGGAAGACCGGGAGTCAGAGATTTGATCAAATAAAGAAAAATGTACTGAAGAAAATAGTTTGCAGTTTCATCAGCAGAAGACAGCTTCAACACTCACATGGAGCTCGTAGGCCGCTCTGCTTTACAATTCATAAACACTAGAAATTATACCTTAACAGAGATTGCTAATTGCGACAATTCATAAGTCAGCAAAATTCTGATTGGTTCTAAAACTGAAATAAACTTAGACAATTTCCACATATGGATGCAAGCACTTCAAGCATATCTCCAAATGATTATTGTAGGCGTCAGCGATTAGGAGGAAGACACCTATTCCTGATTGGGATGCAGCAGTGATGACTTCCCTCAGACAGTTTCCTCACATAACACAGGGAAAAGATGCCGACACACACATACACACAGAGACCTTATCTGTATCTCAAGGTTTTCTAGCTTCTAGCGAGTATCTTATCAATATGGTTGGTTACATACATACTTTGTAGCCATCAATTTGGAAAGTAGCAATACAGGATAGTACAGGATTCTTTAATATCTGTTATTCTAACATCTAAATGTCACAGTTCTCTCCATCACTCGTAGCTCACATAGATGGGAGGTCATCCTGACCCCTTAGCATGGCCTCGAGACCCTAGGGCAGGGGTCAGCAAGTAAGTTTGGCATCGGACAAAAAAAAATTCCCCACTACATGGCGGGCCAGAACATAGTTAGAGGATAATTAAAGAAATTAATTGATGACAAATGCTACTAGAATTGCCTGTTCAGACTGTTATAGTGTCTTTTGTAACTGCTAGTGAGCTGTTACTCTGTGCTAAATCCTGTAGGAGGACAGTCATTAACAAAAAGCCTCATTTATGTGGCAGTGTCCGGCAGAGAATGTGAGCGGAGTGGAGCGTCAACAATTTCCCCTCAGTGCTCCGAGCATTTATTAATCACTCCGCACTCACTGATATCAGAAACACTGCTCCGTGGATAAAGTATTTAAGTATGTTTGAAATATCACAGTTCTGTTCATAACGTATATAAAATAATAACAGGAGAGTTTTAAAGTGGCTTATTGGAACACTAGTGTTCAAACTTTTTTCCTACCACATGACAAGTTAATAACATGGTTGTCCGCATTAAAAGGTATAATTGCTGCTTTTTGCAGTGCAAATTTTGTTTGTGATGAAAATAACGAAGTTTTCGTCAGTTATTTTACCTATGGATCGATACATTTCTTCAGATACAGATGAAGTAGCACTGTAAGATTACATTTGTTTGAATGCATTATTGAGAGAGCGATTACGTGTGAATTTAAATCATGCTTTCAGCTGAAAATATTCAGTAGGAACAAACAAATTCCTTGAGAGCTATAACTTCCCGCTCATGTCCATTGCTGTCATCATAGCCTTAAGGGCTGTTGGCATGAATTGTACTCGTGGTGGAGCGAGTGAAAACCACGATGCTCCAACTTAAAAAAAAAAATCAGCTCCGTGTTCCAGTCAAAGTCATACCGCTCCACTTTCACTCCGCTCCACTCACATACTCTGTTTTTTGAATAACTTGCTATCATGACGGATCTATTTCAGAACCAGCCTCTATCAAAAGAATCTTGCTGGCGGGCCACCTGTTGCCGACCACTGCCCTAGAGAAAGAATACAATCAAGTGTTCACACCTTTTACTCTTACTACTTCTAACAAGACTACATACACACATATGAATATAGATGGCTCTACTACTTAAGTCAATCATCAAACAATCTGGGAGGTTAAATACTGATCAATAACTTGATTAATAATCAAACAAGAAACTATGTAATAAAATAATTAATATCAGAAGGAAGGATATTGTCAGATCAGCATCCACTCCTTCACCATTATCACAGAAAACAAAATAGAATTAAATATTTAACTTTAAAAATATTTTTAATCTTTTATTAAATGCTTTCTGTTTTCACAGGGCACAAGACCTTGAGACAAAGATAAGCTCCTTGGTGAATGAACTCCGTGACAAAAACACAGAGTTAGGTGTGTTAAAACTGTGTATGGTAACGAATAATGATAATTTTGCATGCTTGGTACCATTCTAAAAATCACTGGTTAAACTATCTTCATGCAGAAGTTATCAAGGGGCAGAAAGAGGACCATAGCAAGCAAATACAGATACTCAGAGATGAGCTGGTTTGTATTGTCTTCTGTTTGAGCATTCACATTCTTTGAATCGCATTAATGAAACCACGCTCATAGTGTTTCTGTAACAGGATGAGAAGTCAAATTCACTCTCGTCTGTAAAGGAGGAATTAAAGACAAGGGAGGTTCAGGTATTCCAGCTTATTACCTCACTTGAAGAGAAACAAAGTGAGGCAAACAATTTGAAGGTGAGGAAAAGGTCATTATGCATTCATTGACATAGCAACATAGTAATTTAAGTGCTACATGTGCTTCATATCTAACAATCACCCCTCTCAGGATGAAATGGAGAGTGTCAGCACAGAAAATAAAAACATGAAGGAAGTCCTGACAAGAGCTAGACTTGACAATGAAGAGCTGCAAGAAGTTGTAGTTTTAAAAGAGGTCAATAAGTTTATATTTTCATTATATTACAAAGCATGTGTATTTATTTGAGTTTTATGATTAAACATGGTCGAATGCTTATTTGAGTTTTATGATTAAACATGGTCGAATGCTCAAATTGAATCTGTACATCTTTCATCCAGGCTAAATTAAAAGAGGTGGAGGAAAAATTGTCGGGTGCTTTGGAGAGCAGTTCTAAATCATCAAAAGAGGTAGAAAGATTGGAGAGGGACATAAAGCAGCAGAGGTAAGAGCATCCATTACCTTTTTGATTTTATGTCAAGGCTCGAAATTGTGACCATTTTGGTCGCGTATGCTCCCGAAATGTAATCTGTGCGACTCCAAAATATATTTGGGAGCATTTGTGCGAGTGCAAACAATTGTTGTGGTGCGACCTCTTCAGTTCTCTGCTAAACGTTAGCGAATTACTGTACAGTATGTGACATGGAGCTAACTTGGAACTAGTGGTGTGTGATAGGACTATCTTTGATCGTGGATGATAAAAATGTCTCCACGATCTGCTTTTGAAGAAATATAGTATCGTGCTACAGCGCGCACATTCACTTTCAGTTCTGATGCCTCCATCTCAGTATACTGTACAACGCCATATCCATTCAGTGTGCGGTAGAGTTACTCTCACAGGACACTGCACTTATTCTTAATCACAAAAATACATTATTTGCATGTATTTAAAGCCTTGCCGGTTAAATGTTTCAGATGACAGAATTTTTATTCTTTAAAGGAGTCATATGATGCAATTTTCAAGTTTTCCTTTCTATTTGGAGTGTTACAAGCTGTTTGTGCATAGATAAGATCCCTGAAGTTGCAAAACTAAAATCTCAAAACCAAAGAGATATTCTTCATAAAAGTTAAGACTGCCTAACCTTCCTAAAAAGGCTCATTCAAACATGACATGTGGAGAGATTTCCATAACACCGCACAAATGTATACGCAAAGAAAGGGGGCATGATTTTTATTCTCGCTGTAGTGTTGTTTCTGCCGCCGGCGCCATGTCCTGGAGACGCTGTTTTGTTGTGAAAGCGAAAGTACTTTGTTTGGGCTTCCAAAAGACGACACATCCATAAATCAGTGGTTAAGTTATATTTACAACACTGTTTCAGTACAGTTCAATGCAAATATTCGAGTGTGTGCAGCATATTTTATCAGGACTATTTCCTGATCCTGGGAGAGTGTAGCCTACAAAGTGAACACTAGGGCTGAAATGATTAGACGACGATATTTCTGTTGTCGAGTAGTCGTTTGATCTCATATGACCTAATGCAAGAGCCTGCAATACTGCGGTTTGACCAGCGTGGCGCTGTAGCGCAAGACTAATTCTGATGCAGTTCAAGAGAAGAAGAGACACAGCACTTTAGAGCATAGCGTTAACAACAAACAAAACAACAGTTCAAACAACAAAAACTGACAGCGGTGAGAAAGTGATGTTTGCATGAGCTCTTCAGTTCGGTACTTCAGTAAAGTAGTCACATCACGTTTATTTAAATAGTACTTTATGCAATGGATAGCCTTAAATCAAGCAGTTTAGTTAGTGTCGCTTTCAGTTAGAATTACAACTTGATTTTCTGTTGTAAAGCAGATCTCCAGTGTGGAGCTAGCTAGTGCTAAAATATTTTTATTAGTTGGGGAAGTAACCCAATTAAAGTGGTAGTTTGGTTTGCAGAGATCAAAGATTGATCTTGCTCAGGAATTTTTTGATTATCATAACCCTATGAGGTATTTTAAGAGAGATATGTTGTGAATAAAATAGTTTATCAAAAAAAATAAAGCATCTTATCATTTACCTTTATTTTTTTCTTATCCATATTACTTACAAAATAAGATGTTTGGCAGAATGTGTCATTCAGTTATTTTTTTAATATAGCTAATTAAATGGTGATTTAAAAAGTTTTTTTCTGTCATCTCATTTTGTGTGCCAAATATATCTATTTATATAAATTAATTGGTAACACTTTTACAGTAAGGTGTTATAATAGGGCCTTTCGAACTAATTGTGGAACTACCCACTTTTTTGGCGTGTTCGCACCGCGGGAACTAGGAACGGTTTTAGTTCCAGGAACTCCGTTTGGAGGAACTAAATTAGCTCCTACTTCAGAGTAGGGTCTAAAACAGTTCTAGGAACGATCCGTGACGTAAGTGTATGCTGATTGGCTAAACGCGTACGAAAACGCCCTCACCCTCCATGATTTAAAACACTGTGTAAACATATACTGTGTAAACATTGTATCATACTGAGAGCATTTATAAACTGTATTTACCTGAAGACTTCATCTATGGCGTTTTGTGCTTCTATCCGCCTCAATGAAATGTAACACTGCAAATTGTCATTGGAGATTCTCAGTCCTCCTTTCCATTCTTTCAATCGCTTGACATTCTTCTTTGTTTACGTTGTTGAATGCCGCACACAAATGACGTCGCTGTCGACCGGCTTACATCACTTCTTAGTACCCACTATCGGTGCGAATGCAACCCTTTAAATGGTACTGGGAAATAGTTTGCGCAAAATCGTCCCAGTACTTTAGTACTGTACTTTTAGTTCTGGAACTACAGCAGTACGAAAGGCCCTAATGTATTACCTAACATGAATAAACAATACATTTATTTCACGATTAATCTGTTAATGTTAATTAATAAATACAATCTTCATTGTTAGTTCATATTAAGTCACAGTGCATTAACTAATGTAAACAAACACAACTTGTGATTTTAATAATTCATTAGTCAATGCTGAAATTAACATTAACTAAGATTAATAAATGCTGTAGAAGTATTGTTCATTATTAGATCATGTTAACTAATTAAACTTTATTTTAAAAGGTTAGCAATTTATTGTGTAATAATTGTAATTAATTACATATGTGATGCTGGAGCACAAAACCAGTCATAAGTAGCACAGGTATATTTGTAGCAATAGCCAAAAATACATTGTATGGGTTGAAATTATCAATATTTCTTTTATGCTAAAAAATCAGTAGGATATTAAGTAAAGATCATTTTCCATTGAAGCTTAATTTTTGATTAGTAATATGCATTGCTAAGAACTTCATTTGGACAACTTTAAAGGTGATTTTCTCAATATTTAAATTTGTTGTTGTATCTCAGCCAATGTTAACTGATAGACTGGAGTGGTGTGGATTACTTGTAGATTATTGTGATGTTTTTATCATCCTAACAAACCATACATCAACGGAAAGATTATTTATTCAGCTTTCAGGTGATGTATTATCTCAATTTTGATTTTCAAAAGCTGAAGTGATTACATTTATTTTATTTGTTAGAATATGTATAACTCAATATTTTAACTAATTGCAAAAGCTGAATAATCAAAGTCAATTGATTAATCAGTGAAATAATCAATGTTTAGTCGATTAATCGTTCTAATAGTCGTTAGATTAATCGATTATCAAAATAATCGTTTGTTACAACCCTAGTGAACACCATGAACGGCTGTAAACACTATAAAGTGGGGTAATTCCAACGCTGCAAGGACAGTCTGGTGTAAGTATGTTTCGATATTTAAAGAATTTGCTACTGACTATTCAAACGCGAGTTTTGAGCAGTGTAGAGTAGTGCTGGTTTGGCGTTTCTACGATCACAAATGCAGACATGGTTTTACGTTTACGTCGCGCCGGACCATAAACCATAAAAAGGCTGGGATGGGGAACATGGGAAGGAAACTGAAGGGAATCACAACATGGGAAGGGGCGTAACATTTCTGTCACACGCTTGAGGTATTCGGCCAATCACAACGCACTGGATAGCTGGCCAATCAGAGCATGCCTCGCTTCTCAGAATGATGAGCTTTGTAAAAATCGACGCGTTTCGGAAAGGCGGGGCATAGAGGAGCAATAATAATGTACAGTATGTGGAAAATTGTTTTTTGAACCTCGAACTGCGTAAACACATTGCATTACACCAAATTCACAAAATAATGTTCCTTTTAGCAACATCATATGACCCTCTTTAATGTTAAAACAACAAAACACAAAGAGAAAAAAAACAACTCTCTACTCTTGACTGGAAAAAAAAATACGGTAACTTTAATAGGAATCAATCTATATAGTGTTTTATTTTTATATTTGTTCATTCAATTTATTGAATACTCTGGCTAAATATGTCTTTTGCACCTGAAAATTAAACACTGTTTGTTTTATTTGTATATTATGTGTATTTTTAATGTGTATCTTTATTCTTATTTTTTAATAACAAAGAAAAAATAATGACAAAGATTTTTATCTTTGCCCATTTTGGCCTAAATATCCACCATTGTTTTTTATATTTTGATACCTTGAAAGGCTTTGTCTTTATAACAGGGAAATTAATTTGGCTGTACTGCTGTAAAATGGTCAAACCAACATGACAAAGAATCGTGATAAAATTGTGATATGATATTTTTGCCACATCGCCCACCACTACTTGGAACTGACCGGTTTTGTGACCGGACTTGCAGAAACTGCATTGAAATCATTTTACAAAATGTAATTTGTGTGGAAATATTACTAAGTCTGTAACGGCCATTAACAGAAGCCAGAGATGCTGAAGACAGACACAAATAAAGAAAATACTGTAGCAGCCTGCGCAAGCTCAACGTTCACTATGCGAAATATAGAAAGGAAATCAAATATTGAATTGGGAGTGGGGGTCTATATGAATGTATTTCTGAGGGGAACTGACTGTCTTGAGAAAAGTTTAAATGACATTTTCTTCTCATCTTGCCTCTGTAAATTGCATGTATAAAAAACAAAGCACTACAGCTTAAGGATCAGGTTCAATTGATGAAGCTTTTAATCATCAGGATGTTGCCAGCCCTTCCGCTCAATTGGCAGTTGTGATGCTCCTTGATATTCAGTGAATGCTCCTAACTTCTGGAAGTTGGGAGCACCAGAGCAACAAAGTAAAAAAAGTTAATTTCGAGCCCTGCATATCATTAATCTTTATATCTCAGACTGAGCCACTCATGTTAAAAACAAATGTAAATTTGTTTAGCAATTTGCCCCTCTAATTTATTGCTTACTGTTTCATGTACTATACAGATAGTGTAAATAGATAGATGGATGTGTGTTTCGAGTTTTTATATGTGGAAACAAGAATGTTCAATAATTTTTGCTAACACTTTAGATTGGGGCCAATTCTCACTCTTAACCAGTTGCTTATTAGCATGAACATTACTAGCATATAAGTGGTTTATTAGTAACTTATAAAGTATGTATTAATGCCTTATTCTGAATGGCCATATTGTATATCCCTTAATTCTACTCCATTAACTTAATTAACATCCATCTATTTTAATAAACTGTAAATAGGAGTTTACTGAGGCAAAACTCAGTCAATAATTAGTTGATAGTAAGAACTGGTCCCCAAACTAAAGTGACCTAAATTTCTTATAAGAAAATAAGCTATAAAAACATTGTAATGGTCATTTAAATCTCATTAAATGAATTAGTTTGGCCATTTTGTACCATCAAAATCCATTCAAGAATTTATGGAAATCTTTTTCATGTATTTTTTTTTAAGGGAGAAATACGAGGAGCTGATTTTGAAGTTTAATGACCTGCAGATACAGAAGGACACCATTCAACAACAGGTTGATAGTGGTGCTTTAGAGAAGAAAGTCCTTCAGTCTCATCTCATGGTTTGTAAATTAAATCAAGTCTCTGTATGTAGTAAATATAATAAAGAGATCCTCAAATGCTGCATGTTGTGGTTTATTTATTTACAGAAAAGCAATGTAAATGCTGAAAGAGAGAAGACCGAGATAGAGAAACTTGAGAGAGAGAAACAACAGCTTCAGTAGGATTAGAAGAGACTTTTGTCTTGTAACATTTCAAATTTGATTTTATTTATTGTTCTATTTTGTCTTACATATACAACTTCATATTCCAGGGAGCAGGTGGATATTTTATCTACAAAAATTGCTGGGCAAGATGAAGAGAGTAAGAATGTTCAGCAGCAGGTGAAGGAGAGTGTGCGTTCTCTTTTTTACTATTTTATTTTATTATTTGAGTTGAGTATCATCTCATGTATCTAACCATAATTCGTTAAATCACCCCAAAAGGGCAAAACCGCAAAGCGGGAACTTCTGTTTAAAGACAAACAAATCAAAGCACTGGAGTCAAAGGTAAAAATACATATTGTGACATACATTAGACTGTTGTTCTCTGTGCTCATTAAACATTTAAAAAAAAATTTTTTTTTTTTCAGCTAACAAACACTAAAACAAAACTAGAGACGAAAACAAAAGCTCATGAGGAATGTCTAAAAGAGGTAGATAATTTACTATTATTTTTCTGAGTGATCAAATAATGTTGAAAGTCAACATGAAACAGAAATGTCAGCCAAAATTAATTTAATTTGTGACAAGATGTTGCACTGCTTTCTCATAAATTTAAGGTAAAAGAGTGATCATGTACAGTGTTTGACATTTCTTGCAGATTATTAAACTGAAGGAAGATTCAGAAAGTATACAGAAGTGTCACAATGAGGAGCTTCAGAATATAAGCTCTGACCTCGAAGACAAATCAACATCAGAGGGTCAACTCAACCTTGAGGTGCTTTTTTTCATCAAATTCTATAACTGAAGAATTAATTCAACTTGATTATTATTAATTATTATTATTATTTTATTTTTTTGTAGGTGCAGAAACTGAAGCAAACAGCCATGGAGGCACTGAAGAGTAAAGATGACACCGAAATCAAATGCCAGCAGAAGATATCAGACATGGTTGCTTTGATGGAGAGGCACAAGGTCATTATTATTCTTGATAAATGGCCTCTGAAATTATACAATATTTTCAGTTTTTGAGCACTTTATATTTGCTTAAATGTTGTTCTTGGTAGCATGAGTATGACAAAATGGTTGAAGAAAAAGATGCAGAGCTGAGTGAAAAACGGATGAGAGAGGCTGAAGTCAGTGCAAGCAAAGCATCTCTGGTAATGATTTGACCTTTTTATGGCTTAGCTTGACATCTTGCAAACAAAAGCTTGAAATGAATTTCATTATTAAAATAACATAGTGATTAGATGCCTGAGATGTTAATTATAGTCCTAGGTCCAAAATATGGATTTATAAATGAATTGGACTCTTTGATGCTGAGTTACCATTGTGTCCTTGAGACATTTAAGTCTCTGCTAAAAACCAAATAACCGATAAATTTAGGAACTGGAGCTGTCTCACCTGCAAGTGGAAAATGAAGAGCTTATACAACAACTTGAAAAGCTCAAAGGAGAGATGGTGGCCTTGAGGACACCAGTCTCATCTCTTGAAAAAGACACGCTTCAACAGGTGTTGTATCTTGTCATTTGAGAAACCATAAGTATACATGGCAATTTAAAATGGACAGTGCAATATGCAAATATTGTTTTAGGCAAATGAAATCAAACCAAAGAAAGGAAGAAACAAGATCTCTAAAACTCAAAAAGCTGACAACACAAAGAATGCAGTGTATGAACTTTTAAAAGAGGATGAAAATGAAGCATCAAGAAATGCATCTTACACTCCTGTTGTAGGTTTTTTCCTATTATCTTGTCCATTTTGTGCATTCTTATTCTTCACATCTATCAATTATAATAATTATTTGTGTGTGTTTTTTCTTTTGATGCAAGGGAATGGTGAATAAAAATCTTCATACCCCATTATGGAGCAAAACGACTAAAGCAACACCTCAAATAAAGGTATGGGGCAACCTGAACTCTTTGCACTATTCATCATTCATCTTGAACATTTATATGAGCCAGTTGGTTTTCCAATTCAGTCATTCAGAATCCGCACACCACCTGAGATGAAAGGGTCTTGGAAGGAAAACATTCTGAAGCTGGATCCAAAGTCAGACAACTCAGACAGCTATGACATACTGGTAAATTTGATCTATTTACACACCGTTTTGCTATCTACAAAAAGTTTCCCAGTGATCTGCAATTTTATTTGCAGTCAGTTTTATTTGGTTTGTTACTCTTTCTTAATTCCCTTAGAGTTTCTCTCCAAGACCTGTGAAATCAAAGAAACCTATGCAACCAAAAGAGTCAGACACAGGGAGTTTGGACATGTTCAAGAAGGTAAAAAAATAAACATTTGACCAGTTTTGTCTCAATTTTATTCCTGTATGTTCTTGTTTTGACTGTCATCATGTGCAAATTATGTACAGGTGCCGAGTTCTTTTTCATGCAAGTCTCCAGGAACAGTGCTGAAACTGGCTGCAATAAAAAGAATGCGAGATGCTGGATGGACCACCGTTAACAATTCAGATAAGAAAAAAAAAGTAACTGACAAAATCTTTGCTTAAAAGTATCAAAAAATTTGTGATTACCGTTTTTTTTTTTGAGTGCACATACTCTTAAGACAATAGCTTTTGATTGTTTGCAGCTTCTACTGTTGTTTGAATAAGTAGAAGTATAATTATATTATTTATTCTTAGCTCTTAGTATAGTTTCTCTATATCGTGTGATCAGTTAAAATACAGTACCTTAAACATGTTTATCAAAAAATGCTGGTTCCTGGTATTGTTGGCTGCAGTTGTTTTACACATATTTGTATTTGCATTTGTGTGTATCTGTTATGTTCACTAATTTCATTACTTCAAAAGTTCAGTGTCAAAGTTAAAAAATGTAACTGTTTAAAAACAGTCTTTTCCCGTAGAAGCTTCAAGTAAAATAAAATGTTCAGCTCAAAAATAAAATAAAATAAACAATTTGTAATAAAAAGAGGTTTGTTGCTGAGATCTTAAGGCTCTTGGTCATGTGCATGGAATGTCTGAAAGGTGGAGGTCTCATGGTCTTGATCCTCTCTGAGAAACTCCAAGTGGAACTGAGTGGGTCTGGAAGCAAATCCAGATGCGTCTGTCTGGAATTCTTCATTCTGCACTGTCATGGTGGGGTTGTAAATCTGAGGGCCATCATAGAGTCCTCCTGAAATGACCAGCGTGTCATCTGACAGTGCAAACGGCTCACCTATGAAAGGGAATTACACACAATAACACCATTCATAGTGAATATTACATTTTTATGATTACTGTAAACTAAATGTTAGATTAAATGTGCTTGCCCATCGACCATGACCCGATGGCATGATGTTGGAATTGGCCTGACAACTTTATCAGACTTAACCTATTTCTAAAGTGTTATGAGTTATGAGTAGGTCTTTTAAAAATTCTATAACACAAAAATCATGGTTACCTTAGCAAACATCACCAATAAAATAATTGATCATATTACAAGGTCATATTAGTTTTAACAGATTTTCCTAACCTGTCTCTTCATTCTGGAGACGGCGGTGAATGTATTGGACACTTCTCTCTTTGTTCCTGCCGAACTTGTACACAAAATGTCCCAGAATTACCAGAACTATTACACCAAGCAGAATGCTGAATAAAATGGTCAGAGATTTCTCTGAATGATTCAGGTCACCATCTGCTTTGAAAAAGAGATAGGAGTAGTTAGGCAGGGTAAACATATTCAATTATTTGGTTTACATTATTAATGCTAGGTTATGTTCAGACCTACCTCGAGATTCATTGAAGGAAGCTGAGCTGTTTTGAGTTACAGCAGTAGAAGTAATCGCTGTGGATTTGGTCACCAATGTAGTGTTTGGTGTAGCACTTCCGTTGCTGCTACGAGTGCTGTTGTCTGTAGAAGTGAGAGCTGTTGAACTGATGTTCAATGTTGAGGATGTGGCTGATTGGGTTGTCTGAGCATTTTCTGTTGTGTTTGGCTGCCCTGCTGATGCTGTTACATTGCTTTGGTTGGGTCCCAAAGTAGTGGTGGGGGTTGCCTGGGTTGTCAAGTTGTTTTGAGTTGTTGCGCTATCATTGTATCCTGTATAGCTTGATGAATTTGAGACATTGTTTTCTGTGTGGTTTCCTGTTGCATTCAGAGGTGGAGCTATTGTAGTTGTCAAGCTTGATGGTGACACACTTTGTGCATCAGTTATAATATTCAAGACAAACGAAAACAATATTAGCTGGCCACACACCAAAAGCTGAAGACTTAACACACCCATAACTGTTGCAACTGCTTCTCCTAAAAAAACAAAAACATATACTCAACATAAGTCACAACCGGTCAAGAGATAAGACATGCACTTTCATACAGCGTATGCCCTAATTCAGTGCAGTTTATCTGTATGTGGTGTTGACGTGGTTTCCTGTTAAGTGCTTGCAAAGTTTCCGTTTATCTAGTACTTTTATTTCTGCGAAATAGTTAGCATCATGACTTCCTTTGTGTTTTATTATATAAACAATGTTTTTCTCTTCTTTACCAAAATACCTTTTTTATGTACTAGACATTTGAATTATTAATACATAGATTTGAAATGAAATGCATACTTTGTTTAAAAGAACACGTACAGAAAGTTAGAATCACATGAGGCATTATGTCTAAAATGGTGCTGACATGACACTGAAGACAACACGGAGCCGCATGGTTTTACATAGGCTAAACAAACAGCCATGGGCGACCCATGTTATAAATGTCACCCATCACACATTTACCATAAAGTGGCTTCCTATCATTTAATTGTTTTGCAGACAATTCTGTTGAATTTACATCCAGTATACATTGTTACAAAAGCTATGCTTTCTGGATCTTTTTAAAAGAAACTTAATTCTGCTCTTATTTCTTTCTCATTTTGCTTTCATTCTCCCTCTTGTTTGTGTAATTGTTGTAGTTTATATAAAAAACGAATTAATTTCAGACAGCAAGCGCAGAACTTACCTGTAAGCTGAAAGAAACGGTGGTAGTGAAAGCAGGAAGTAGCTGGCAGCAGTTATTACACTCCCCCACCTGCTGCAGGCTCGCTCTTTTTCCACTCCCTGAAGAAAACAGCTCGGCTCCACGTCAAACAAACAGGTAGAGTGGGCCGGCCTTGAATGACTGACTTCCTTTACGGCATCGAGGAGGCAGTTGTTCAGCCATTGTTTAACCCTCGTGTTTTTAACCCTTCACTCCGATGCACTTGTTTGATTTGAGTGGTTCCTTCCTGGGTGTTACTTTGTTATTCCAGTGAGTTTGACACATAATCATTTGTCATTTTATTTCAAAACAATTCAGATTTAATACAAAACCTTTTACTACATACAGTATTCAAAACTTGATAATTAAAATCACAATTTTTTATATAGTTTGAGAAAAGCCCATATACAGTATAATTGACATAAAAACAAAGACATGTTTAACATTAATTTTCTTGCTTCTCTGATGGAAAGGTTTGAAAAGATTGAATTTATCATCATCACATTTTAGCATACCAAAAATACAGTCATAATTTACTATTTACAACGTATCCAAAACGATTTATTTTCACATCTAAAACTTGGTGATCTTCTCCTTGTAGTCTTTCTCTTTCAGTGCAATTTCATTGTCGCTGAAAACTGGACTCTCCAGCCCTTCGATAGTTTTTGGATCTTTCTCAATTAATTCTGAAACCTAAAAAGAAAATAGTGAAATGCAATTAAATACAAAGGCAGCTTGTTGTTGCTGTTATTATTATAAAAAAATGTTTTACTGAAAAATATTATTTCTGTTTAAAATTCAGTTTTTATGAGTTTTTTTTTTGGGGGGGGGGGTACAGTGTCTGTCACACTGGTAATGCAAGCTCTTACCTCAGAGTCTGAGTTTCTGCATCTAAAGAAGGTGAGATCTGATATTCCAATAAAGAGCTCAGGTCGAGCTTTCTCCTGCGCACAGCCACCTAAAGTCAAAATAAATAAGAGTTTAGGTTCAATCTCTGACTCTCCGCTGCACCTACAAGAACATGCTAACAAGTCACCTTACCTGTGATTGCACTAACTATTAATCCTGTGACCATGGTCACTATTATGCCCACAGGGCAGAAGTACAGGTAGGACAATGAATACCAGCTGTCTGCCAAAGCGGGTCTTGGCCTGAAGAATGCCATGAGACACGTTACGATTAGCTTTGATTTCTGTATTTAAAACAGAGTATTATACATACATTCTATTTAGCAAAGAATTCTGAAAATGTATCACATTTCTACAAAAACTATTAAGAATCACATAAATTGAAAATTCAGCTTTGACATCACAGAAATAAATGACATTTTAAAATATGAAGACACTTTTGAATTTTTTAAATGAACTGCATCAGTGTGTTGTAATAAAATGAATGCAGGCTTGATAAGCATAAGAGATCCTGATTCAAACGTTTTGAATTGTTTTGTAAATATATACAAGTATTGGATTGCTTACTGTGGAGTTGTGGTTTGTAGGACTGTGCTGAATGGTGTCATGGTGGTGGTTTCATTCACATATGGTGCAATGCATCCTTCCACACTCAAGGAAAGCCGAAGGGTCTTCTCGGGTAAAGGAGGATACAACTGAGCTCCAATTCCCACCCATAAGGTTATAGCCAGGCCGGAAATCAAACCAACTAAACCTCCCTGAAGGAACACAGTTAATCTATGAATCTGTGGTACATCAAACAAACTCAAAAGTGTTACATTTTAGTTTAGTGTTAAAAGTGCATTAAGTACTTTTTTTAATATGACAGTGGTCTTGAAACCCTATTGGTATGGATGTAGAATGATGTAAAAAGCAAAAAAAAAAAAATTAGTTACTGAAGCTATTGTAGAAATACTGTTCATAAACAGTTGCTTTGGAAAATGTAACTTGGTGCACTTTTAAGACACTGGTTATTTGTTGAAAAAGATGCACAAAATGACACTTGAAATGTAGTAACGAGTACATTGAGATGTACATTCTTACAGTGGAGTTCACACAGCGGAAGAACATGCCCAGCATATAAAGGCCCAAGAGAGGTCCACTGATCATACCAAATATAGACAATGCTGCCTGTTGAGGAAGGTTTCATAGCGTGTCATTACTGTCTGTTATCAGCAGAGGGTGCCTTTGATACAGTGAAAAACTGCTGTATTGTATTTAAAATGTTGGCTTTGTGTTTACCTGCAGTATATTTCCCATCAAAGATGCCACACCAGCCATACCGATGCATACGCCTCCATAGAATACACCTAGAGATAAGCAGCACAGCTATAACACATCAGTACATCATCCTCCTCTACCATGTCCTGCTTCAGTTGTCAGTATACATACAGCTGTTGCACTGATACTCACTCATGCCCATATTGATCCAGTACAGCTGTCTCTCTGTCAGCCAGGGACATGCTGGCTTCAAGAAGTCCTCCACTGTGACAGCCACCAGAGCGTTGATACTCGATGACACCGTACTGTTGAACCAGACACATAAGCCATGACTAATGCTGACCTGACATCAACTAAATTCACATTCAGTGTTACATCATGACCTACAATTTAGAGGATCCCACACTAAATTATCATCTTCTAATTTTTAACTTAGTAATTTAAGTATGTTCTGATATTTCAAAATATTATAATAAAAAATCATAGTAAAACACTTAATATAGTTTTATATAGAAAACTATCATTAGGAAAAAAAAATTGCATTAATAATTTAAAATAATCATAATTTATTGTTATATGTGACCCTGGACCACAAAAGCAGTCATAAGTAGCACGGGTATATTTTTAGCAATAGCCAACAATACATGGTATGGGTCAGAATTATTGATTTTTCTTTTATGCCAAAAATATATTAACTAAAGATCATTGTTCCATGAAGATATTTTATATATCAAACTTTAATTTTGATTAGTAATGTGCATTACTAAGGACTTCATTTGGACAACTTTAAATGTGAATTTCTCAATATTTAGATTTGTTTTGCTCCCTCAGATTCCAGATTTTCAAATAGTTGTATCTCAGCCAAACATTTCTTATCCTAACAAACCATACATCAATGGAAAGCTCATTTATTTCAAATGGTTTTGTGGTCACATATATCAATTTATTAATATTTATCAAATGAATAATTAAAAATAAAAACATGTAATTTATACTATATAATATATACAGGTGCATCTCAATAAATTAGAATGTCGTGCTCACAAATCCGATGCTCACATACGATAGGGGATGAAACTCTAAAAGTGCTGAACTTCTGAGCTGATAAAACATCTATGAGTTGAATCACCGAATAATAAACTGTGACATTCTGTAGTTTTGTCTCATATTCATCTCTTAATCATATTTGTAAATGTCTTGACTCCACAGCCAACAGAACAATTTTGTCTTTACTGTTCCAATACTTTTGGAGGGCACTGTATATAAAGTATAAAATATAATTTTTTATTACATTACATTACATTTTTGATTACATTACTTATTCAAAAATGTTGTTTTATTATAATTTATATAATCATGTATTTGGTGTAGTTTATATGAACAGTATATGTAAAAGTATATCTATATGAATTTGGCTTGGCACTGCTATAACAATTGGTCAGAAAAAAAAATCTTTCTGATGGTCCTGGTTAGAAAACCTTTCCCAAATTAATGAGGCTGGAATTATCTGACACATTTATTTCTTGTTCACCTTAATGTTCCACTGTAAGCTGCAGCCACGAACAATCCAGGCAGTCCTTGGAATTCTGCTAGTATGTCCATCACCAGATAAGGAAGGAGCTGGCGAACATTCGTTTTGGTCAGATTAAGTGTTAACTTTGTGAGTACAGATTAAAACGTCACTATTAGGACTTGTATTACCTGGTCTGAAGCTCCTACATCTTTGTTGGTGAACGGATCACAGTCTTTATAGATGGAGTACATGCAAAGACCCGAGAGCATGGCCAAACTCACTGTCACCCACAATCCCACCATATTCAAATACAGAGATCTGTGTGGGCAGATGTTGACTATATTAGCTGTAGGAGCATGAGTAAAGTCTCGTAATATCATGTCTTGAGTCAATGTACTCACAGCTTGGCTTGAGTCATTGTTTTACAGGAGATGTAGCGCTGGACCTGTGATTGGTTGATCGAGTACATGGATGCCCACATCAGACTGCCGCCAACAACGATGGTCCAAAAACTATGACGTCTCAGTGGATCAGGATCAAAACTTTAGAAACATTTGAGAGGTTTGTTGGAATATCTGAAGTAGTCTGTATTTAACTATACATTACTGTTCAGATGTTTGTGGTCGGTACACATTTTTTGTTCTAATATATGCTCACCAAAGCTGTATTTATTTGATCAAAAATAAAATAAAAACAGTAATATTTTGAAATATTATTCTGAATTTTCAGCATCATTACTCCAGTCTTCAGTGTCACACGATCCTTCAGAAATCAATCTAATATGCTGATTTGCTGCTCAAAAAACATGTCTTATTATTATCAGTTTGGAAAACAGTTGTGCAGCTTAATATTTTTGTAAAACTGGTACATTTCATTTTTTAGGATTCTTCAACGAGCAGAATGTTGAAAAGAACAGTGTTTGTTTGAAACTAAAATCTTTTGTTACATCATAAACTGTCCCTTTTGATCAATAAAATGCATCCTTGCTAAATAAAAGTATGCATTTCTTAAGAAAGTGACCCCAAACTTTTGAACAGTACTGTGTGCTAGTGCAGAATTCTTTACCTGAACGTTTCCAAACGTCCTCCGTGGTAGCTGTCATTCCAGATCTTTTCAAATCCCCCCTGCAGCACAGCTCCACGAGCGATGACCGCCACAAACCCACTCAACATGATGATCATCTGGAACACATCTGTCCAAATCACTGCCTTCAGCCCTCCCTGTTAACAAAAGCATATTCAGGTAAATCACACAAACATTTTGTCCTTTTGTGCAAATCATATTTTAGATGAGCACCTGAAGGCTGAGAATATATAAAAGACAGCAATGTTGGTGATTTTGAGTCTGCATGAAAAATGGAGTCTGCAAATTTCTTGTAAATGTATGCAAAAGTAGAAAGCAGGCAGGAGTGTATGGGACGTAAACTGAATTACGTTACTGACCAGGGTACAGTAGATGATGCAGACGGCCCCTGTTGCCACCAGCACCCCCCAGAGATCCAGACCGGTGACTGCAACACAACAGCTTATTTATGGACATTTGTGTGTTTCATTTGATAAAATCATCCTTTAGGACAGAAAATTGCCTTTAAATTGTACAAAAATCTTTATGCGTTTACATGTATGCTTTATTTGATTTGATATACAATACCGGAATGATTTATGATTTTTTTATGTTGTTGAAAGAAGTCTCTTATGCTCACCAAGGCTGCATTTATTTGATGATAAATGCCCTAATATTATGAAATATTATTATGATTTAACATAACTGTTTTCTATTTGAATATATTTTAAAATATAATTTATTCCTATCAATCAAAGAATCCTGAAAAATCATGGTTTCCATAAAAATTTTTAACTGTTTTCAACATTGATAATAATAAGAAATGTTTCTTCAGTAGGAAATCAGCATATTAGAATGATCTCTAAAGGATCAAAATTGCAATAATATTTCATAACATTGCATTTTTACTCTATTTTTGATAAATAAATGCAGCCTTGATGAGCATACGAGACTTCTTTTATTCAAGCCTTAATAAATGCAAAGGTTCCTTTACTTACTCTGATTAAGTGCGAGTGCAGGAGCATAGATAACCATGCCTGTGTATAAAACCTATGAGAGATAACAATACCCATTAGATGATTGGACAACAATCTCTTTTGCCTTAAATTCTTCAATATATTTAACACTTATGCAACATTATGACGTGACAGAAGCATAGACCCAACAGACATTGTTTTTCCGAAGTGAAATACGATGACGCAATTGAAATGCGTGTTTAGTTATGCATAAAGTCATGCAAGAAGCTAAAAGCCAACTCACGGTTTGAGCAATATACATGCTGGTTCCAATCACTCGTAACAGCTTGTTGTAACGCATCTCCAAGTACTGCAAAAACAAGTGACCAATTCAATTACTTATTAGCAAACGAAACAACACATTTGCTTTATATAATTTACATAATTACACAAAACTCGGCTTGTATGATAAACTATTACATACGGTTAACATCTGTTGTTCAATGATAAGAATGATAGGTTATCAAGGTTAATGATAAGAAACTTGTGTTGAAATACACATCTTATTTGAACTGTAAATATATACCTTTTTTGTTTTTATTTAGATTTATTTTACGTTTTAAAATATTTTTGAGTTACATTTTTTGATAGTTGTTTTTTCCACACTGCACAAAATTACGTAATCTTGGAATCACAATTTTCCATTACTTTAATTCAAAATTATTTAACCGTTTTAAACTTATTTTTAAAGTTAGTGTAAAATAATTTAACCTGAAATGGCTTGAACAGCCAATTTGATTATACATCAAATTAAAGGCAACAACTGAACTTTAGTTTTTAAGTTGAAGTAAGTGGAAATATTTGACAGCGGTCATGGACAGTAACCAAGAACAGCTTTTGCACTTTGGATTATACAATAAAATTATTCACTCTGAAAATGTCTAGAAGCCATAGATCTATATAAATGAGCTATCCTGACATTACCTCTTTCCTTTTTATCCTTATTTCCCTGTCTCTCTCTCTGGTCCTCGTTCTATTTCCATCAATTGATTCTTTAGCAAGCACAGGCACAGATGGTGTTTTCTGTCTCTGTTCTCTGTCCTCATGCAAACCCCTTGTGCCCAGTGTTGCCCTCTTACCTCGTATGTGCTGGTGATGCTCAGCCGGTAAAACAGAGGCACGAAGAGTTCAGCGCTGATGATGGACATGATGGTATAGGAGAAGATGAAGAGCCAGAATGGTGTGCCGTACATATACGCCTC
This sequence comes from Ptychobarbus kaznakovi, assembly GCA_027422405.1. NCBI lineage: Eukaryota > Metazoa > Chordata > Actinopteri > Cypriniformes > Cyprinidae > Ptychobarbus > Ptychobarbus kaznakovi. The sequence continues at coordinate 4,023,237 of CM049800.1, read as the reverse complement.
TGCAGGAGTGCCAATAACAGTGATGCCTGACATAAAACTAGCCGTGAGGGACAAAGCCACAGGCACTGCGGTCATCTGACGGCCGCCCAGGAGAAACTCATCACTGCTAGTCTCCTTGCGTCCACGGATGGCTTGGAACAAGCCGATGCCCGCAGCAAAAAGAATCAAGCCAGCAAACACCACATAGTCCCATACTGAGAACGTCGCAACTGGACCTCCGCTGCCTGGCATGATTCGGAAAGTGCGTTCAGAGAGTCCTTCAAAAGCTATATAGCCAGTGTCACGCCAGTCAGAAGTAATGTTCTGCTGGAAATTCCTCCGAAGCTTTTGCCAAAAGGAGGACGAAACCAAGTAGCTCCTGTCAGTGCCAATAACTGATAAGAAGTCAGGTCTTCTGTAATCTTGGACTAACCACAAAAAAAACATGGGTTAATGATCCCTCAAGGCCAGAACATTTGTACAAGTTACATTGTAAAAGGAAGTGAATGTTTTTTATTCCTAATCTTGCACGAACAGTTTGATCGAAGTTGCTTAACGAATTTAGGAGGGTGCTTTGTGCTGACGTTAACCACGCTTAGGCAGGCAGCTCATTTGCCCTCCATTGATAAGCAAACAAGGTAAACCGCGAGAAGCTCTAGACTCTTTACAGAAGATCAGAGGACTTCCAGAACGTGACAGAACAAACTTACCATTTCATCACGCGCCTGTAGAATGTCATGTCAAATTCTTCAGTTCCTGGTACTCGTTTGAAGTTTACTTGAAACTTTTGTTTTTAGTTTAAAATGTTTCCCATAGGGGCTGTTGAATCAGTATCTACTGACAATTCCAGGTAAATAAGAAACTGTGCAGTTTTCCATTCAGTTACAGCTTGACAGAAACTCTACAGGTGATACGATGCAGCAAATATTAACAGCATGTGAAACAAGGGTCCTATAGGACGTTGTCAGATATATGAGTACATATTGGATAGCTGTAAAATCACATATTAATGCTATTCAATGGCACATGTGTACTGTGAACATGAACCTATAGTTCAATCCACTAAATCAACATAAGTAATGGTGCTGCGACGGTTGAGGAAGTTAATCTGTGACACTGTCAAAACATCGTGTCGTGACTGCAAAACAATTTTTAATGCCATTCTTTCTCCTATTTGAGCGCTGAAGATGCGAAGCACTCAGCTGGAACGAATTGCACACAAACTGTGCATGCATTTACTTTTCCATTTTCTATACTGTGAACTTTGCACACCAGATAAGACATGACAGATGCATATGATAAGAGCTCGGTAATTTGACTGACCTGATAGCGCATGGCTTAATTAAAGATCAGGTGTGTGGTCTGCCAAGCTAGATGACTAAATTAAACCCATTTGTTGCCATGTTATAATACAGCTTAATTTGTGCATAACCGACATAGGATATATTTCAAAACTGAGTATCTTAGGAACACTAGAAAAGTATTAAATTAATCCTGTAATTATTGTAGAAAAGTGACATTATATATGTTTATACCAAAGCATTCATACAGTGGCGAGATTGATTTTGGATCAGACCCAAAAAGCTACTGTAGGGAAGGAAGATCCCAAATGAGATCTCTCTAGTATCTTAGTTGTTTTTCTTAGACTTTACTAATAGTTGTAGATTTTATTTATATAGCGCAATGTCTCCAACTGTCCTCGGATACAAAGTCTGCAATCAAAGGTCACACACTTTACAATAAAATTCTCATAAAGTTCCTCCAAGACCAAGAGATACTACCAAAACCAAATACCTAAAAAAGTTGTTTTTTGCTCATTTAAATTCATTTTAATTCTAGTTTTTTTTTTATTTTACAAGTAATTTTAAGAGAAACACTTAAGTTGATATTCAAATGTAACAGACCTGCATGAAAAGCAGCAGCAGCCTTTCCACTTAGTAGAAAAACCTAACTCATTTAGATACATGGTGAATATTAAGTGGGCCCTGAAAGGTGAGCATACAACATGTGGGTGATTTAGTTAGAAAGCATTAGTTTTATGCATGCTGCACAATAGATGGAGATGAGGTTCAGTGTCTGTATAAGAACAGCAGCCTTTCAACACAAACAGGCTTAACCAGATCCTCTAGGTAAGTGGTCCTTTGATTTCTTCTATAATACTGCTGTTTGACAGTCAAAAACTTTAGGAAAGCTCAGAAAGACGCATTAAATGATACCCATGACATTGGAATGGCATTGTCACATTTTTAATATGGTGTATAAATTTAAAAGTACCTACATTTTACACTTTCAATCAATTTTTTTTCAGTGCTGCATCACTGTATGCTGTAACAAAAATGTATAATAATTATACAAAAAAAATAGCTAAACAGACTTGTGGAAGGGCCCTTCATGAATGGTTTTAAAGTGTTCACTTTCCTTTGGAACCCACCCTTACCAAAGTGCCCTGCAGGGGGTACAAAAATACCGTTTTGAATTCGCATTTACTGTGCCCTTCATGTGGAGTCAGAAATATTGTAATTATGAAGCAAAGTCGCATGTAGGAGTGAGAAACTCAGAATTCTATGATAGACAAATTGCATAGTTGTGACGTTGGAAGAGGCATCTATTTTAAACATGGTGAAAACACTTATATATAATTTAGATAATGTGTACACGTTATATAATGGGAGATCAGAAACCAAGTCTATTGCAAATTATTTCAATTACTCAACTCTTTACGGTTAACTTTACATTTTGTTGTGATTCCATGTAAAAATAATAGGTGTTTTCATCTTTTTGAATTTGAAGTTATGTGGGTTTATTGTTCGCAATGTATTTCATTTGTCCATGTTTCCAATTTGAATGTGTGACATGTCGCAATAATAAATGCCCAACTCAAAGGTACTGGAAAGCATGTAATCACATAACAATGCACTTGCAACCACCCACGACAAGTGTCAGTACCAATCACATTTCTTTTTAAATCATGTTGCCTGGTTTACTGTCTACTTTTGTGATTTTTAGTGTTTATTATATTCACTGTGGTTCTCCGTATCTCTTTAATAGACATCCTGCTATTCTGCCAGATATGTCTCCTGTGTATGTGGTTGGCATGCTGGGTATTTTGATGAAGGTAGCCATGCCTATGTGTGCACCCACGGAGTACACCATTTACATCGAGAGACAGGAGTGCAATTACTGTGTGGCTGTCAACACCACCATCTGCATGGGCTTCTGTTTCTCCAGGGTAAGCGAACACAGTGAGGAAAAGTGAAGATGTACAGGGAACTGGATCCAAGGAGAGATGTTCCAGCTTGCAGCACGACAAGCAGATTTGAAAATGATAATTCTCTTATTGACTGATCTTATTGTTAGATTATTATTGTCTGACTTCTGTGGAACACAAACAGAGAAAAAAATGTATTTCCATTGAATGTAATTTTATTTTGGGTTCCACAGAAGAACAAAGGTTGAATGAGTTTGGAAATATATGAGCATGTGTAATGCAGTTTATAGACATAGTGTGATTAAATCTGCAATACAATATCCGTCTTATAGGACAGTAATGTGAAGGAGTTGGTGGGTCCTCGTTTCTTGGTTCAGAGGGGCTGCACGTATCAAGAAGTAGAGTACCGGACGGCCATCTTGCCCGGCTGCCCTTCACATGCAGATCCTCACTTCACCTATCCGGTGGCGCTTAGCTGCCACTGCAGCACATGTAACACCTACAGTGATGAATGTGCCCACAAAACCAGCAACGCTGGCATGAAGTGCTCCAAACCTCTCCGTCATTTGTACCCCGAGCCTGAAGAGAACAACTACATCCAGGCATATTGGGAACAGTATGAGTAATGTTCGATTAGTCCTTAACTAAAACTTAAAATAAACAAAGTGTTTGTAGCAGTTGACTGTGTACAGTAGTTTTTTTTTTTAGGTAATCGTTGAGTAAACCTTATGTCACAAAGTTACCTAACACGTATGTTGCATTTTATATCAAGCGTATGATGTCTTTAATGAGGCCAAAGGTGGTTCAAACTAAGGTTTGGCTTTAATGGGGTTCAAATACTTATGCTTTTATGGATAATGCCCATTCTGTAAACTTTTGTGATGTTTTAGTGTTTGATTGGTAGTGCTTCTATAAAAAAAATACAGAGTGAAAATCCTTCCATAAAAATGAGTTTTTATCATTATTGTCAGTGTTTATGGTTTAACAGTTTGTGTCTGTGTAATTATTCATACTCTATTATGGTTTCCAGTAAACTGTAAAGACAAAGGCCCATGACCAACAAACTTTCATCGCAATTTGCATTAATTTTACATTTTGGCAAATTGGTAGATAATTCATATTAATTAGTTTGATTCCTTTCGTATGTTTTCATATTGCATTATTGAAGTCCCATAATGGTTAGCTTTATGGTGGGGTGAGGGTTGTTCCTTCATGATTTAAAAAAAAATTGCTTCCGTATGGATCACATTGCACAAATTCATATGAAATTATTCATTCATACTCTTTTGTGGTTTCCAATTGGTTGTAGGACAAAGGCTAGAAAAGCATGGATTTAAAAGATTAGTTCACCTCCGGAATAAGAATGATCAACTCCAAAAAATGCACTCACCCGCATGTCACACAAGATTCAAAACGAAAGGTTTTTGAGAAAAACATTCCAGGATTTCAATGCGTTGAAGGGCTAAATTGTAGTTCCAATGAACTAATTAATCCTTGAACTAATGTTGCTGAACTGAGCATGATTAGGAGGCTGAAAGGGCCATTTAAAAACTGAATCTGAAATTGTGCCACTTGGTAAAGCATTGTTTTGTGTAGATGCTGTTCATTAAAAGAACTGCGTTGTATTGTATATTGTATACAGTGTCATTAAAATGTAATTGTCTGAGAGTTAGCCGTCATTGCGGTGTGTTTGTGTGTAGAAAATGAGCACTCATTGCTAGATAATGCATATTTAGAGAGGCAAACAGCTGTGGGTTATTTATATTACGAGCACAGAGGATGGTTAACCCAAGCTTGCATTCATTCTAGTCATTTTGTTACTGCCTTTATAGGCCATATAGTATTTTATGGGAAATTGTAACCAGTGTTACTACGTCTTTCTTTTATGACTGTCACGCAATAATATATTCTACTTTGTTATGTGGCAAAAAATAGAGAAGAGTGTTGCCTAGAGGCTGGTATAGAACTGACATCATGGTCACATGCTTGGGGTTCATGGCAGGACAACAAATGAAATATATTAGGTCCCACCTCTCAGTCAGTGTCCTGTCAGCCAGTACAAACATGACCTACTCCTCCCTAACAATGGAAAACTACTACACATTATATAATTAAGAGAAAACATACTGTACGTTCCTTTTCCTCCCTGTCCAAACATGTACAAATCAGTACATTTGAATTGGTCATGCGTGGATTATGTATAGCATGGAGGTTGTTCTCCATCTTTTGATTGTTATTTCTGCTTGTTTGTTTCCAACGGCCATTCCAACGTGATCCCCTTCATATTATTCAAGAATGCCTGTCGGCTTGGTCACAATCTGGCCAATCAAATGAGAATTGCGCAGATGCTTTCTTGACAATAGTGCATGAGTCTGTGTTGTGATAATCCAATGCCCTGATATAATAACACATCAAACAATAAAGCTGGTGGAATCCGGCTGCTCAGCAGTCTTTTGCAGGCTTGGTGGGACTAGCATACCTTCCTCATCTGTTCAGGGTCCAGTGGAATTTGTGTGCCGCATTCCTCTTGCTAAAACTGGCTAGACTTGAAACATGAACCAAAGATAAGAAGCCCAAGGCTGAATTTCAATAGGGCTGTTGTTGCAAGTTCAACAGTGTTGCATTCAAGTTTGAGTCTTTAAGGTACATTCCAAGTGGGTCTTAAGATGACCTAAATAAATTTCACACAGGTCTCAACAAGTCAATACCTGTAAAAATGTGTCCAAGAGAAGTATTTAAGATAAAATAACAGCATGACACAAGAATACAGCCTTTGTCATCTAAATTAGAGCTGATCAATAGTTCACGTGTTATGAATCAATGAGCTATAAATAAAGATGTTACTCTGAATGATAACCACCAGCTGCAGACCGTATAGTTTTAATAGCACACCTTCACCCTTTATCGTCTGGTATTTTAAGCATATCAGACAACTGTTTACTTAATTTAGATCTTTATTACTACAACTGTCAGCCAGAGAAACAAAGATTAGCACGTCGATCACTGATCTTTCTGGAGTTTCACTGAGAAGAAGCTTCTAGGTATTTACTTTCATCATGTTCTAGGAAGAGTGAGTCAGTGTGCTACATCTCTTAATCACAGTTAGGCTACTTAGCTACACCGAACTAGTAAACATTGTGTTTCACAACACAGGTTATAATTATATGGTTTCAGGGGGGAAGTGTGGAAAAAGCTTGTTTTCGTGTTGGGCTTTCCCCAGTTGCCTTTTCTACATAAGCATTATAATATCAATCAGGGCAATCAATAAAGCCTAATGAAATAGTAGGCTATTTTATGGTAATTATGTTTACTTTTGTCATCTAGTTTTAGTTTATATTACGAAAAATTATATATATCATGTCCATAAATAATTAATTTATTTTATTATTCATACATATTGTGTTTAAAACAAACTAAGCTATTATTCTGGAAACGTCACAGAATTAAAATACCCGTCCTGTCCATATGGCCGCTGTAATTTGACACCGTGTTGTTCACATTGTTCACCCATAGGCTTTGGTTGTGGCTAGAAGGGATACAGCTCCAACCAGAAATGAACAATGAAATTAATTGTATACCTATTGGATTGTGTTTTATTAATGTCCACACCTACCTCAACCCTAAACCTACCGAATAAAAAAATAATAACTATTGTTGTAACGTAACAGTGTGACTAAATTTACGCTGTATTGATGTGCGCATGCCCAGTAGCGCCATACGTATCCCTAGCCTCAAACTCATGACTCATGGGGAGGTCCTTAGAACTGACTGGTAAATGATTGGATAAATCCGGAACAAATGCCCCGCCTCCTATTTTAAAGCTAACAGGAATTTTCCATTCAAACATTCATTCAAAGTTCGTCGTCGTGGAAGGTTCTAGAATACGGAATCTCGTTAAAATATTTGAACGCTATCTGCTCATTTTCTGAGGTAAGTGTTTATTTTTTTGGGGGGGGGACGTAAAGCAGATTTATTTTCTAGTACTAATATAGAAGTTAAATAACGTTAGTAGAAATATAGCAGAAATAGAATTGTAGTGCCCAAACGTTTACCGGTAATATACTCATAACATTTTTATATATTCAGTGTTGGAGGTAACGTTATGTTCTTTTAATTTTATTTAAACCGGTTTTAGTTTGCCGTGTAACTAACCTGCAGTTTAGACCGTTAGGCGAACCGGGTAATTCATTTCCGTTTTTTAGAAATGCTGACTGAATTTCCGTAACCGCATTCAAAGTGTTGCTTTTGAGATTCGTTTTATAAATGTTTTTTTTTTCATTGCATTGTGAACTCTCGTTAATACTGTATTATCTTTAATGCAACAGCCACATACATTTTGATAATTAGGAACGATATTTGTGAAAAATAGTTATAAAATTGACGAAGAAATAGAGACTTAAGCTTGTTTGCAAGCCTGGACTAATGGGCGTGTGTAAGAGGAATGTCACTGAAACATGTCAGGTCTGGAGTTATCTTGTTATAGTCCTATGAAGCGAATAAGCGGTTTCCAATTCGTGAATGAATCATTCTTTTGAGTCGACTCTTTACGATGAACACGTTGAGCTGGTTCACAAAACCAGTTTGAAAGATTCGTTCACGAATTCACTTATTCATTCCTAGCAATTAGCGTGTCAAGAAGTAACATCAATATTAATAAATTGCATATTGTGCACACATATGGCTTTACCGTAACATTTTTAAAGTGTTTAATCCGTTGGATGCCAGAGACCACGTAATTACGTCAGGACGTAAAAGAACTGCCCGCGCATTGAAACTCAGCAGACCAGAGATCCTATTACACGGCACAAAGCCAAACCCCTGACTGAACACATGCGTACAGGCGTTGTCTTACACATTAGCCGGAAGTGAGTCAGTCTCATTTGACCTTATGGCTCAGTGTTTAGGCCGGTGGAATGAAAGGTCACGCGATGCGTCGGAAGAGCTTAATGACAGCGAGCGTAAGTTATTTAATCCGGATGTAGAGTACGTGTAGACAGGCTTATATCAGTCAGTCAGTTAACATTGATCACTGTCTTTACTCCAGGTCTCTTACTCTCGAGGTCTGACATTCTTTACTGATCACTGCAAGAAGCTCTCATCAAACCCAATCTTCATCTCATTCCTTAATTCCTCACTTCACAATGTCTCAGCAAATCAGGTACAGGAGATTATAAATCGTATATATTTAATTATGTTTTTTTTGGCTGATATATTTTTTTATGTTTCTTCTGTTGAATGTCCTTGTAAGTGTGACTTTGTAAGTAGTTAAGTGTTCAAAAAAGTATACTTTGTACTCGCACCTTTTAGGACTATTAAGTCCTTTTGATATTAAAGTGTGTGTGTGTGTATGTGAATGTATAGTTGTAGGTTTTTTTTAACTACTTGTTTCTTTTTTTACTTTTTCTCACCTCTAGCCTCCCTGCCAAACTGATTAATGGTGGCGTTGCTGGCATCGTTGGGGTCACTTGCGTGTTTCCCATCGATTTGGTCAAGACCAGACTCCAGAACCAGAGACCAGGCCAGCAAGTCTACAAGAACATGTAAGGGCCCTTGACTACTTTTCCTTATTCTATTTTAATTCACACACTCTATTATAAACTCCTGCTTGTTTCATGGCTGTGTCATTCCTCACTTTGATTTGATTAGCCATGCATTGGTAGGTAATCCTAGTGGAATGTGTGATGCGTGGTCGGGCATTAGTAGCCGCCTGACATGACGGTTCATCCACTGTGGTCACTGCAAAGCCTTATAAGGATTGAGGCCAGACTGTGTTTTGTGCTTGATGTAAACACATACTGAACATACCACATGTTGCTTTTGTTGCTAATACAGGTTAATTTGTTGAAGCAGATTGGCTGACCCATGTTAACACAACTCTGTTTGTCTTTTAGGATTGACTGCCTCATCAAAACAGTGCGATCTGAGGGATACTTTGGCATGTATAGAGGTAAGATTCACTCTTTTATTTATTCATAAGTGATTTAATGTATACTTGTACTCTATTTAAATTGGTATAGCCTTTTATATAGCATGATGGGTACACCTGAATAGACTTAAGGAATCCAGTCCATATGACTTTGGAGCATAAACTAGAATAGCTTGGCAGGTGGTAGTTAAATTAAAACGAATACAGTTTTCTGCTATTTGTAGCTCTGAAATGGCAATATTTAAGCACTTAATTTTTTTTTAAACCGTTTAGGGTACACTTTGGTTGGTAAATGGCCACAATAACAGCCTAGAGTAGTACATAACAATTTATTTTTAACCCTCTGATGCATGGCGTGCACTTATGTTGGCATTTAAACCATTCATGTCCAAACAACCTTGGGGAGATTTTTATTTGACCGTCAGCCATAATTCTTTCTACATGCCTGTGCTTATACTTGACCGCACATCTTGCATAAGTAGCTGTGATATTCACAGGGAATACACATACTGACAAAAAATGTATAGCTTTGGATAAAAGCGTCTGCTAAATGATTAATGTAAATGTAATATTTACCATTAGCTTATAAAGTTAATGGATCAATTTCTCAAAATACATTTTATTTTAAATTCAAGAAATAATGTACTCAAAAGTAGGACATGGTTTTATGGTGTTTTACAGTATGAAGAAATGTAACTTTTTTTGGGGTTTAATAATTAAAGCATCAGAGGATTAATTTTAAATGAAGCAAATCAAACATGTTATAATGATTACATTTGGTAGATAGGTTGTTTGGCTTCAGTTATTCAGTAGACCAATATAAGTTTCCTTTAAGAGTGTTATCTGTAGAGTTTGGAGGAGATTGGAGTCGGTGTTTTGTGCCGGGTCTCCTTTTCTGTGAGGAATGCTGTTGTTTGCATCTGTGTTTTTCATGTTACAGACATGGGTCCCTGCTGGGATAGTGAAGGCTAGCCGATAAGGCGCAGCCACGCTGGAGGCAAATCATTTATCATGGTTCTTACTCCCTCTGCTCTATTACAATTAGGCACCAGTTCTTGTTTTATTTACACACAATTCTTTAAATGATATTAACTTTTTTGCCTCTTGGTTTTTTTTTTCTCTACTTTTTTCACTATCCTTGCTCTTGTCTCATTTGGTACTAACCCATCTTGCCATGTTCTGTTAACATCTAGAATCTTTTGTTGGATATTCATCATCACTTGCGCTCTTCTGCTTTGTCTTTAAGATCTTTTTATTTGATCATGTGAACAACTGCTGTGCTTTGTCTTTAAAGACGGTGGCATCTTAAAATAACTGGTTTCAATTAGGGCTGGGGAAGTATGACTAGATTCTCTATATATTTTTGCCCAAATTCAACCCCAAAAGCTTTGTATTGTATAGTTATACTTGTTTCAATAATATATTATTAAATTATAATATAATTTATAAATTAAAGTTACCTTTTGTTTACATGGATTGTTTTCTTTAGTATGTGAATTTGAGGAATGCACAACAAATCCATATGTCTGTAAAACAGTTCACTTCATTTAACACTTGTTAAAAAACAAGTCAATACAGTACATTATAAATAATATTTGAAGCAGTTATGACCTCACATCAGATGACTAGTATTAAAACTACAGTTAACACATCACGTGAATCACATCAAAACTACACAAAGCGGTATTCAATGCAAGTGGCTGTTTGCAACCGTTTGGAGAATGGGCTGTATTTCTGTTGTTTGCAGATTAATCACTGCATAAACGGCCCAGCAAAATCCACCTGCTGACACGTTTCTCTTCTATTATATACCGTGATACTGCACAACCCCAATGTTGGTCTCTTTCTGGAATGTGCCTGCATTCATTTTTGTTTCACTACATTTCAATATTCTGTCCTATTTTTCTGTCCACTCTGTTTGTTTGTATACTAGTCAATTTTTGGTTTTGTTCACATTATGTAAAATCCCCCTCCATCATCAGCTCACAGTTCTCTCATGAGCTTTTCTTATATTCTTACAGTCTTAATAGCATTTTTATCTGTTTGAATGGTATTTGATAAGGTCATGTTGTAGATTTATCTCTGGTTTGATGGTGGTGGGGAATGTGTGTTTGCTGATCTGTGATCAGTTGTGGTGTAGTTTTCTTCAACCCTCTGTTTGTTTGTCTTTTAGGTGCTGGGGTTAATCTTACACTGGTCATTCCTGAGAAGGCCATCAAACTGGCTGCCAATGACTTCTTCCGGTGCCACCTTTCCAAAGATGGGTACGTTTACAACTGCTGCACTTCTTAGTGCTTGTTCAAAGGCAGTTCTTTTAAAATATACATCTATAATCATTGCCTTGTTTGTTACAGGAGAGGGCTGACTGTATTTCGAGAGATGTTGGCTGGATGTGCTGCAGGCATGTGCCAGGTTATTGTCACTACTCCAATGGAGATGCTGAAAATTCAACTACAGGATGCTGGGAGATTAGGTAGGTTTCATTTTTGTTCTTAATGAAGCAAAGAAATCTAGCCTATTGAGTATTCTTGATTCTATTGGTCAGTTGTCATTTGGCATCAATATTTGTTAGGATTATTTTGCAATGAGTACAGTGTAGTTGTATTTCTCACTCCGTCATTTCGTTGTAGTAACAACTTTCAATCTTTTTCACAGCCGCTCAGCAGAGAAAACTAGGCATCATTCCTCCCAACAGACTGGCGACCACAAACGCAGTGTTGAGTCGCTCCTACAACGTGGTGCCCAACACCTCACCCAGGGCCGTATCTGCCACCCAGATTGCAAGAGAGTTACTGCACACTCAAGGCATTCAGGGGCTCTACAAAGGCATTGGAGCAACTTTACTGAGGTAATGCGTCATAAAATCTCTACTGTAACGACTCGAAGGGCAATCATTCACATTAATGAGACTATAAATTGTGTTTTTTCTTTTTCTCTTATTTAGAGATGTACCTTTCTCGATGGTCTACTTCCCTCTCTTTGCAAATTTGAACAAGCTGGGTAAACCCTCGCCTGATGAGGCTGCACCATTTTATTGGTCGTTCATCTCTGGGTGTGCCGCAGGCTCCACAGCTGCTGTCGCCGTTAATCCCTGTGATGGTAAGAGTTGTTTTGGGTCCTCTTCAGCCCTTTTTCATTGGCACACCTTAAAAAAAAATGCATGTGCTCACCATTTTTTTAAATCCTATTTGGCAGTGGTTAAGACCAGGCTGCAGTCTCTAAACAAAGGAGCCAACGAGGAAACCTACAGCGGCATAATTGACTGTTTCAGGTGATGCATCAGTCCTATAACTTGTTTGAAATGTTACGATTTAACTGATTTGTAATACTGGAATGTGAGTATATCATCTACAGTGTGTGACCTTTGCTTGTTTTTTCTTTCTACAGCAAGATCATGAAGCGAGAAGGGCCGTCTGCTTTCCTGAAGGGAGCGGGCTGCAGGGCTCTAGTCATCGCGCCACTGTTCGGTATCGTACAGGTCATGTACTTCCTCGGCGTGGGAGAGTTTATCATGAGCCAGTCCTCCCTAAAGCTAATCTCTGACTGAACAGACCCCAGTACCTCAGACTGTGGCAGCTACACAACCAACTGTACTTTTTACAAGAGAAGATACACCGTAATCAAGATGGTAGAGTTGTCGAGAGAACGGCAACTTCTACTCTGGTTAAGTTCCTGTGAGATTTTTCCAGCCTTACCACACTTCCTCTTTGGTTTACAGGCTTATTTGATGGGCTGTGGCCAGCGTTTTGCACTTGTTGGTAAGGATATGTCTGGAGGAGAGCGCTTGATGTGCTTACGTTTTCTTGAAGCATATGTGAAGATTTCCCCTCTATGAGGGAGACTGGTGTCATTGTAATGACACTGTTTTTCTTGACTTCTTTTTTTCATCTACAATTCTACTTGTATTAAATTCTTTGTCTCTTTTCCTAATCAAAATTCACTTATTTCTGTGTATTGCTCTTCCTGTCACTGTTTTCAGTGTCTGTCTTGAATGCTTTTGAAGCTTTCAGACTTTGTAAATTGTTCAGTTTTAGGGAATGTCATTGACTTTCATTCAGTTTTGCTCCATTTAGATGACCATTTTGGTGAAGGTACATATGGTGCAGTCTAAAATGAAGTATGCAATGCCTACCTAAAACTGCCCAACATTTGATGCATATCGTATTTATGCAATATTTAAGACGTGTATTCATTTTTTTCCTGTTACATGGACCAGCATGTGTTACTGTAGCTTCCAGGGATTTCTGATCCCATAACGTAGGTCATTATTTTCAGGTCATGTGTTTGCCTTAAATTAACATGCAAGACAAACTCTTTATATTTGAGGGACCTAGCCTTGAGCAAAAGGCTGTATGTTTAAGTGCTTTGATGTTTGATGACAGTATTAACTTCCTACAATGACACCTCAATGCAACATGTATTAATTTCAGTTTAATGCAATGTGCTACTTCAACATTACAAAAATGAATAAAAAAAAGCATTTTTTTTATTTGTGAGCTCTGTTTTAATGTTGATCAGGCTTTCATGCCCTGTGACCATAGTTTCTTATTTCAAAGCCATTTACATGCAACACGATTCTACGAAACAGTAAAAAAAAGACTACTTCATGTTAAGAGCAACTACAAAAATGTGCATATTGTATTTGCAAACATGTTTATGATGCAGCTTCGTCTGTTATAAAGGCATATACAACATAGGACAACACTAGTGAGTCACATTCCTTGAACATACCTGCCAAAGAAAGTTAGGGAAAAAAGTGGTTGAATTACTTCTGATGTTTTTGTAATTTTACAGTGGTATTGCAAATTACATTTGTTGCTCTCCTTAAAAACTGGGGTTTAAACTTTACAGATTCAAAATCAGCCAAGTAAGGAAAGAAATATGCATTAACCAGATTAAAAAAACGAAACCAGTGACTCTTGGAAAAAGTCAGAATCAAACAATTTTACGTTTTTTATTGTCTGGAACATGGAGGTCGAAAGTTGACCTTCCTCAGCAGTAAACCGTTTTTCAACTATTCGCTAATATTGCTGTAATCGTTATTATATTACTATTAATCAAGTTACTACTGGCAGTTTTTAAAAATGTGGCCTAAAAATGTAGTAGCCTAAACTGTTTTTTTTTTTGTTAACATTAACCAATAGCACATAGGTGCGCAAGGTCAAAAGGTTGTTTCAGAGAAAGAGCAAGTTAAATTTTGATAAAATTATGAAGCTCAGTTTCGTTTGGAAAAACATGCACTGATGAACCTTTCACTATAAAACTTGAAATGTTATGAAATTAAATTGACAGTTCTTGTTGACTCAATCCACTTCTCAGCTTCATTCAGTATCCTTATGATGTGGCAAAGTACAATAACCAAATATTAATAACCAGTAAAACACAAACATATGTCCCATTATCTATTAGCACAAAAACCTGGTCTAGTTCACACAATAAATAGCATTAAAAGAAAACATGAAAAGTAGTTGATCAGTGAGGCAGCAGAGAGCTTATTTACATCAGCAAGTACATGTGCAGTTCACTGTGAAAGTCTGAACTGAAGACTATATTAAAGGAGATCAAGTTTAAAAAAAAAGCAAGATGTACACTGAAGTTTCCCCTTGTGATGATGATTCAGTAATAAAGACAAAATAAATGTAAAGGTTAACGCAGTTACAGTAGCAGTCCATGCAGTGGAGGTCATCATCAAACAATGCAAGTAACAGAAAAGACAGAAACAATCGCTGTTCACGAAACAGTACAACAAGACCCACACTGCCTCATGGGAGCTCCTCCACCCGCTTCCCGAGCCTGATGAGGTCAAAGACGGCGGGCTTTGAAACAGTCCAACTGGGTGAGAGGGAAACTGCGAGGAACCTAAATAACTTCTCTGCTGTTCCGAATGGCGCAGCATAGAACCATGCTGAAGATCATGCCAATGATCTGCCAAAACAGAGAGGGAATGTTCAGATGTTACACATTACAAATACAAGCTACAGTGTTCCCAAAAAGCATATAACCACTTAAAAGCATTTGAACACTTAAAATCATTTACTCACCCTCAAGTAGTTCCAAACCTGTATGAATGTCTTTGTTCTGCTGAACACAAAGGAAACTATTCTGAAGAATGTGGGAAACAGAGCAGTTCTGGGGCACCATTGACTTCCATTGTATTTTTTTTCCTGCTATGGAAGTCAATGGTGTCCCAAAACAGCCTGGTTACAAACTTTCTTCAAAATATCTTCCTTTGTGTTCGGCAGAACAAAGACATTCATAAAGGTTTGGAACTACTTGAGGGTGAGTAAATGATATTAGCCTAAACAGTGCAACACTGCTAGAAGGTCAGTGCATGACAAAATTTCAAACAAAGTCATTAATATTGAAGATAACATTTACACATTTTGTATATACACTTTTTTATACTATAAAGCAAATCTCAGGCAGCTGCCTAATTTTTTAATTCATTGCACATTGTAACTGTATTACCACCTAGCTCTTACTATTAAATAAAAAAATATATATATAAATTTGGATATTTATGTATTCTCATACATGGACTATACTAACGTAGGACCATATGCGTAGGATATAACATCTTGTTGCAAAATACAAACTATATGATCACTCGGCTCTAATTAAGGCATGCACGCACGCACGCACACACATATACAGTATCTTATAGAAGTGAGTTTACAGCTTGTATAACAGTGTAAATTTGTTGTCTACTCAAAATAACTCAACACACAGTCATTAATGTCTAAATCGCTGGACACAAAAGTGAGTACACCCCTAAGTGAAAATGTCCAAATTGGGCCCAATGTGTCAATATTTTGTGTGGCCACCATTATTTTCCAGCACTGCCTTAACCCTCTTGGGCATGGAGTTCACCAGAGCTTCACAGGTTGCCACTGGAGTCCTCTTCCACTCCTCCATGATGACATCACGGAGCTGGTGGATGTTAGAGACCTTGCGCTCCACCACCTTCCGTTTGAGGATGCCACACAGATGCTCAATAGGGTTTAGGTCTGGAGACATGGTTGGCCAGCTTCTTTAGCAAGGCAGTGGTTGTCTTGGAGGTGTGTTTGGGGTCGTTATCATGTTGGATTACTGCCCTGTGGCCCAGTCTCTGAAGGGAGGGGATCATACTCTGCTTCAGTATGTCACAGTACATGTTGGCATTCATGGTTCCCTCAATGAACTGTAGATCCCCAGTGCCGGCAGCACTCATGTAGCCCCAGACCATGACACTCCCACCACCATGCTTGACTGTAGGCAAGACACACTTGTCTTTGGTCGACCATGGCAAGGCCTGTTCTGAGTGGAACCTCTCCTGTTAAACCACTGTATGGTCTTGGCCACCGTGCTGCAGCTCAGTTTCAGGGTCTTGGCAATCTTCTTATAGCCTACGCCATCTTTATGTAGAGCAACAATTCTTTTTTTCAGATCCTCAGATAGTTCTTTGCCATGAGGTGCCATGTTGAACTTCCAGTGACCAGTATGAGAGAGTGAGAGCGATAACACCAAATTTAACACACCTGCTCCCCATTCACACCTGAGACCTTGTAACACTAACGAGTCACATGAAACCGGGTAGAGAAAATGGCTAATTGGGCCCAATTTGGACATTTTCACTCACGGGTGTACTCGCTTTTGTGGCCAATAGTTTAGATAGTGACCAAAGTGTCATTTTTTCAGTGTTGTCACATGAAAAGATATATCCATATATACAAAACACACATACACATATATACAAAAATGTGAGGGGTGTACTCACTTCTGTGAGATACTGTATATACACACACACACACTTAAGATACAAAGATATAATAACCTTTAACATAATTTTCAGTAAAACAATGTACTGTGAAAATCACTATACAAATACATTTGACGATTTTTGAAGCACATTTCACAAAAATACGTTTGTTAGAATTTTGTTACCATAATTCCAGCAATGCCGATGCCAACATATCCAATTATGATGAGTTTTGCGTTGAAGAAGTCTTCTATAGCTGTGTTACAATCCTTGAAAATATTTCAAAAGAAAGTTGAGTGTGGAAAACTGATGTAGTGTGATAAAGATAAAACAACAGCATACATACATCGGTTCAGTTCTACTGATTATAAAATGAATAGCTCTGGCTCTGAAATCTGATTGGATGAACCACTATCAAAGTTATAAAATAGCAGAGATATGAATGTTTTATCAATTGTAACTGCTTAATTACTTTATAAACAAATTAGTATATTAGAAAGATTTCTGAAAACTCATGTGACACTGAAGACTGGGGTAATGATGCCGAAAATTCATCTTTGCATCATAAGAATAAATTACATTTTAAAATAGAAAGCACGTATTTTAAAATGTAAAAATATTTCACAATATTACTATATTTTATATTACACACACACACACACACACACACACACACACACACACACACACACACACACACACACACACACACACACACACACACACACACACACACACACACACACACACACACACACACACACACACACACACACACACACACACACACACACACACACACACACACACACACACACACACACACACACACACACACACACACACACACACAGGCTGCAGCTAATAGTTGTGGTGCACAAAATATATTTTACTAGTTAATTTCTATGCTCTATGTAAACATTCTGTTGCGGTTTGGTTTTCTCTAATGTGCTTTGATGATTGGGATCAATTGACAGTATGAACTTGACAACTGAAGCACAATGTGACATGTTTCTCAGCAGATCAATGTGTCTTCCTGCCTGCTATAAATAAAAAACGGGCGCCTTTGTGCCCCTGTGGGCTTATCGGATCAAGTGACTCATGGGACATCTTGCCACTGTCTGCTTCATTTCTCTCTCTAAGCCCCTCTTCCCTCCTCACTCCACTGGTCTGTCCCGCACCCCTCCCTCCCTCCCTAATACACCGTACAGAACAACATGGCTGCCATCTAAGGGTCTGAGTCAGAACTACTTATCTCTTGAGTCTGAAACATGTCCTGCTTGTCGGTCAAAAGAGCACTAACAAGCTCTGATGTTTAAGTGACACATAATAAAGTAAAATAAAGAAAAAAAAATTTGAAACGCTACAGGTGTGAATACCATATGTGAATAAGAATTGGCTGTGCTAAGTAAATAAAATGTAATGTGAATTACTTATCAATCTTAACATGTGTGACCGTTTGTGATATGGCATCACTGCAGCGCTCTATACCCCAAAAATAGAAATGTGATCGACAAAATGGCCTGTTGCTCATTGTGGTCATGCTGCTGGTTAGAACAAACACTTTTTTTAATCGCTTTGTGCCTAGTTGACACACAGTGGCTTGTGCTGCAAATATACATATATAATACGAAATACCGCTGATGGCAGATGGACTATTCTGACGATGTCTTTCATACTTTTCTGGGCCTTGACAGTGGTATTTACTTGGACAGTCCCAAGCCTCCCGTTTTTCATCCAAAATATCTTAAATTGTGTTCCGAAGACGAAAGATTTACGGGTTTGGAACAACGTGAGGGTAAGTGATTAATGGTCAAAATTTTCATTTGGGTTGGAGTAACCCTTTAATATTTCATGCAGCCTTAGAAAATGGTCTAATAATGCTTTTCATGGATTCTCGTCTGTAGAATACGCCACTTCCAATATTTTACCGGTCAAACGACAACAATTTTCTCGAAGAATCATGACAGCCCTAGACGTAATTATGGATGAAAAATCCTTCTCAGATAACCTGCCTTTGGATCATGTGTCATAAAGTTAATTTAAGGCTCTGAATTATGTCTCCCTTCAACTAACTCAAGAGATTCCTTCAGATCGGTGTTCAAATACATATTTCAAAAACAGATTTGAACATACCTTGACAGGACTTTCAGGAGTGCACAGTCCAGAAGAGGTAGAGGGCTCAGGCCCGCAGCATTCAAGCTGTGAAAGATGAAGAGACATGTCAGAAGATGATGACGATACTGCTACTATAGGCACACATCATTTACTAACCGTGTCTGGAAAACAAAAGCTTGACTTACCACATTGTGATACATGGATACAATAGCAGTCCCATTGTCATTTTCCATAGAAGACTGGTAATAGTACTGTACATCTTGAATGATCTAGAAACACATGTGAGAGTATCTGATCATATCACATCATAAGATGACAGATCTTCATATTTACGTTCAATAAAATGATTGATACAGTGCGCGACATACCTTATCCTTATTTAGAAAGCCAAAGACTCCAGCAGCAACCTCTGCGCCAAAAATTACAAGAAGGCAAGCGAAGAACTAGACAACAAAGAGACTTCACTTCAGTTTGTAAATACTAATCACAAATCAACAGTATCATATCACAGGATATCAAGAGGGTTATTACTTCGAATAGTACTGTTATTACTTGTTTTATTTTTGTATAATTTCAACTGATTTAAGACCAATTATAAATAAAAAGCAGTCCAGTAACTAAACTGATTCCAATTCAAAATAAAATTAAATAAAAAAAATAATACAAATAAAATAAATCTCTTCGTATAAACAAACTAAGGTTTAGACTGTGCTCTTTCCATTAAAAACTAGAAGAGCTTAAGGTCAGAAGAAATCACAACAGTGGTGCTTTAAAGCAGTCACAGCATTCAGTGTGCATGTAGGCTGTAGATGGGGATGGTGGAACAGTGTTTTGTTTATTACTGTTGCGTAGTTCTTACCCACCGATCCCAGAAGACACTGTGACTCCCTCACGGCCCCGAAGCAGCCGAAGAACCCCACCAACATCATGACGCCTCCCGCTCCGATCAGGATGTACACCGCTGAGGAGAAGCCAAGAGTACAGTGTAATGTTTAGAGTTAGCTTATTGAAAGTTGAACTTCAATCCACAAACATCCCAGCATGCAGTTCACTGTATGACCAGATGATGGCAGGGCATGAATAGACCTGTGTAATGAAACCATCTGTTCATGTTCAAGAAACGTGTAAAATGTGCATATGTGGATGTAAATAGTGGATATAGTGGTTTTCAACCAAAGAGGAAATAAATGAAAATAATATTTTCTAGTTATGTTAAGCTCTAAGCTCTGAGATCCAAATTAGCATATGCTATATTCTCTATGCACAATGGATATTTTTCAGCTTTTCGGCTGGATTCATGTTCTTTGTACTCTCCCTATCTATCTAAATTAATTAATTAATGAATTCATAATTTATTTTCATGTAAAACTGCTGAGAAAATTCTATTTGTGGATAAAAATAATTACAGTGTTATTTTAGTATTATTTATATTACTATAATAGTTTTATATTAACTATTTTGAATTAGTATTTATTTTCAGATTTCAATTTCAATTTCATTTTTAATAAGTTTTTGTTATGTGTCATTTTTGTCTGGGCTTTTAAATATTACTATTTAGGTTTCATTTTTATTTCAGTTTTATTTTTAGTTCAGTTTTAGTTTTTATCAATTTACAGTTAGTTACTTTAGCGCTTCAACACAAAGGCTACTTTTTTAGTTTTTCATCTAATATTTATATTTTATTTCAGCCGAATTTCAATGAACAAAAGAAAAAAGTAAAAGACACATGAACAAACGTTGATTATTAAACTTCGATGTGTAATCTAGTTCTCTCTGTTACTTCACAGTGTTCTAGGATCACTGATGTAAAACCAGTCAGCATTCTCACTTCATGTTGGTTTATGAATGCTGACCCAGATGTATTTTCAGATGACTGAGAATGAAAGCAGCTGATTCAAATTTGATAAAGTTTCTGTGGGCATTTCCTGACAGGTGGTCAAAATCACCCTTACATGTTACGGTACTTTCCTATGCAATGCAAACTACAATCCCACGCAAAAAACCACAAGGCATAAAAGCGCACTGCAGTTCTTGTGTTTTTCATCTTGTATGCAGGGAAGTTTGAGACTGTGTGAAACGTGTCTCCTCACGTATCTCCAACAAGCAGCGTGTCAAAGGCCTCGGCTCAACAGAAACAAACAGTCTTTGTGTGCACAACACTCAACCAATGCCCTGAGACCATAATCGCATTTACCGGTGAGATTTTCCCCCAAACCAGTTAAGCACAAATTTCACTGGTCATCTCAATCACAGTCACCTGTGAAAAAAAGTTCAGATTTTGTGGATTCACTTCAGAAAAATCATGGACGGATCCAAACAGGCCAGTTTGCACATAACTGGTTTAATGTTATGTTAAAAAAAATAATTACCATCATCAATTTTTTTAAACAATTTTGCAGAAATATAATGGTAAAAAATATATTATTTTTATTTATGAAATTATTAGATTTATATATATATTATATATATATATATATATATATTTATGTTTTATTACTGAACATTTAGTCAAAAGCAAACCAAATAATATAACAGCAGCGCTCTGGGACCATTTATATAAAAAACAACTTTACATAAGTATAATGATATAAATGATAATTGTATATTTAAGTACATTTTGCGATTCCTTTTGCAAAATAATAAAATGTATTGATTAAATTATTATTGTTAGGTTTTAAAAATGTAATTCTATTTGTGTTAAACTTAGCACAAATATAATGTATTAATATTAGTAATGATGATGATTAGTCCTCGTGACTGTCATCATCATTATTAGTATTTCATTATATTTATGCAAAGTTGTTGTATAGGCTAATTGTTAAAAATGAATATTAATTTCTGTTTTGGGCTGTGTCATTTTAAGCTACATATTTTTCACTGAGAATGAAAAAGGCTGTTATTTAAAAAGTTAATTAACTATGCAAGTTATTTCTTTGAGAATATCATTGCTGGGTGCTTTTCTTTAGAAAGTCCCACCAAATGTATCATATATCTTTAGATCTGAAAACTGACAAACAACCACCTAAAAACACCCTAGCCATGCCCTGGAACAACACTTTAGCATTGTGTCGACGCCACTCTAATTTTCTTCAGAAAATATAAAGCTGTAGTTAAAGACATAACACTTCAGATCTATTCTGGACACGCTAACGTGCGCAAACACGTCTGTGTGCCAAAGTCCCTCGAGACGCCGTCGCTAGGAGAGCGCAATCTCCCTCGCGAGCAACTGCTTTCCCTCGCCGCCGACTCAGAGACACTTTAGACAAGCTAGGGCCAAACTAATTAATGGAAAAAGATGAACTAGAGCAAAACCAGAGGACCTAAATAATACAATCCCTGTCGTTTAACAGCCAGCAGTGTGTAGCGTTTCAAACATGTTTACACCCTTAAACAGGTTTACATTTCAGATATGACATTAACATCCTCCAAGGAGTCAAGAAGACCAAAAGGCTTGCCAAGAAGCACAGCACTGGAGCTTTGCTGAGGTTTTATTAAGGCTCAGGGAAGACAATCGTCACAACACACAATAATTAATCCCAGAGGGAGAAAATAATGTTGTTTTCGGGGACAGGACAAAGGAGATTTGACACGAGTCCTCTGTGAGCTCAGCTAAAAACACCAAGCCCTCACACTGCTCTTGACTTCCTAATTGCCAGATAGATGGAAATCATGCGGGCATTTCATATAAACAGCCCTCCTTATAATATAAACACTGAACATCTCTAAATGGGCAGAGAGATCTCTCTTAAGCATGCCAGGATTCAGGCAATTCAGTGGCTCGTGACTTGAGAGCATGAAATGGGCAATTGTTGTTTACCAATGACGCCAGAACAAGAAAAGCACAAAGATGAGCACATGGAAAGCTTTGACTCATCTGCAAAGATGTTTACTGGAAAATCACAGTCTGTCAGCTTTCAACAGTTTTTGTAAAATAGATTGTTCCAGTCATTGTTGCTAAAACGCACAATATAGCAACAGATATGATGCAATGCTGCTATATGCAAAAAAGAAACCAAAAAACACAGAGGCAAACTATTAATCTTTCAGCAGAAGGAAGACACTTTTTTACTTAATATTATAACGTCTGCGACTTATTGGTTAAATAGAATTAGACCAACATTTCACTGGATCTGACTTCATTATTAAAAAGTCATAAAAGTAAAATACTAAATGTATTTAAAATACATATGTGCCTAAATATTGAATATTAAATGTTCAATATAGTGTTAAATATTCAAATATCAAATGAAATAGTAATGTATAAATCATGTTTTAAAATAATATGTATAATTTAAAAAGCAGACACACACATACATTTATTATTTTATCCATCTTGCTTCCTGTTTTCGTCTCTACGCTTCTGCTCCATTAGCTTCACAGCACATAGTTGTTTGCCAAGTGATATCTCTTCCGTTTCTGGGTAGAAACGGTTTGTTCCAAGTAAAAGTATATTGCCAAGAATCTTGTTATCTTGTGTGTGTCAGTGATGAATCCACAGAGCTTCTCTCACTTCTCCTTTTTCATATTTGCTCTGTCGCCGAGACATTATTGCTTAAGATTATAGCAGTGCTAATAAACCTAACTGCTCAGTTTCTGGGTATTTGAGCCTATGATGTCAAGACTTAATGATCCAGTATTGCGATTTGCTAAAGCAGTATATTTAGCGGGCATCCTATCATACGCACGCTGCTTGTGTGGATGCATTCAGTTCTGACCGCAAAAGATGAGGTAATTTGATGTTATTTGACTGTTTACGGCACTCCAATTTTCCTGTTTTTATACTAGAAACGGCATTTTGCTTGTAAGAAACAAATGCTTGGTTTAAGTTAGAATTAAACGACTGCCAAAATTCAGCATTTTGTTTGCGTACCCCCTCCGTGCACCGTGCTCCGTGTACCCCAGTTTGAGAACCACTTAAACTCATCGTGGTGTTCATCGCAGAAAATACATTCATGATCCTTCCGTGTGTTTAGGGCAGAGCGGAGAACAACCCATCACTTTTTTTATTTAATTTTTTGCAAAGCAAAAGAAGCGTAGCAGAACTATCTAAAACAGTTTGGAGATGTGTCTCATTTTAAATAAACACTAAAAATATACAGTATATCTCGGAAAGATAGACAGTGCCTGCCGAGTTCAAACAGACGATATAGAACTGAATGAACATACCTGAAACAGTTTTCGTAACATTTGAATTTTCAGGTTTATGCAGTCTCATGCTGAACACAGCGCAGTGAAGCGAGCGAGTTTCTTCTCATCAATAATGCAGACCGAGCCTTTAATGAACCGTCACTCTGAGACCATCTCGATTATTGACAGTTGTGCGCGCCCGCGTTTCAAAACACGCAACTCATGTTTTAAGTCGCGGCCTTTGTGATCGCACTAAGCAATATCGCAATTCGTGATTAATGTTGGTATATCGTGCAGCCCTAGACTGAACTGTGTGTGCCATTGAAACGCAAATTTAGCTGCAGCCAAGTGACTGTGTGACCCACAAGTGGGTTTGAAAACCCCTGCTCTACAAGACCAACGAGGTATATGGAGAGACCAGCTTTACAACCAACAGTACTTCCCCAACTGCCTGCTCTGGGGACTAAAGGGGAAATAACGTTTTTACAATTCACCGACACAGTTAAACAGACTCCTAAGAGAAATCAACTTTAGCCATTAGCAAGAACTATCAGTGTCCCTGCTCATTCATCACACCTAAAACCAATATCAGATAGGCCATTACAGAGGCCATTAGGGCTCCATGATGCAGATGGGAAATTTCAGCCTGAAATTGCAGTTGAAGCCTGGTGCTTTGTTAATATTGGTGTTGTGCTTGAATGAATGAAACTGCACTATATGGGTTTCCTTATGATGGTTTCTGTGCTTTGTGATTGATAATATAGATAAAGTACCATGGTAAAACTAATAAATGTCACATGATCATAACAACACATATACCATTCTGTAGTGCATAATGGAAAATGTAGCATGTTCAAGCACAAAAAAGGGAAGTATTTAATGATTATTCAGCATATTTCTGATATATTGCACAAAAAATAAATAAATCTTGTGAGCTCTTGGCTGGCTTTATGCAACATCCAGAAGGCAGGGTACAAGTTTACATGTTTAATACAAAGTATTTTGTTCTGTTTTTCAGTTGTTATTATCTAAATCTATGTAAAATCATTTTTGGTAAGTGAAAAAATTAATTAAATATGAATTTACATGAAACAGTTAAATTTACAATGAGAATTAAAAATGTCTTGGCATCTAACTCGAAGTGTAAGGTTAAATAAGTATAAGTATATTAAATAAGTATAAACTGTTTTAAATAAACCCATGATGAAGAAAAAGAAAGGAAACTTTGGTTGGTCATTTTATATGTTGGTCACATGGCCTTTTTTTAAACAGTTTCTC
Organism: Ptychobarbus kaznakovi; assembly: GCA_027422405.1. Classification (NCBI taxonomy): domain Eukaryota; kingdom Metazoa; phylum Chordata; class Actinopteri; order Cypriniformes; family Cyprinidae; genus Ptychobarbus; species Ptychobarbus kaznakovi. The sequence goes on along the minus strand of CM049800.1, from coordinate 3,997,863 downwards.
TCATTCACAGATATCCACATTGCCCTTTCCTCTACTAATAACTCCTGAAAGTCTGCATTCCGGACACTATAATATGGCTTAGGTTTGTACATGTTTATGAAACCTACAAAAACTGTTGTGCAAACATTTGACGAGGGCTTTAACGTTCTTTTCCAACTCACCAATGAAGAAGTGCTCAGGGGCATCACTTTCAGCTAAGAGACCGGCCGTGTCTGGGTCAAACCTCAACCATAATCCCACAGCCAACACCAGTGAGCCCGACAGCTGCAAACAAGAGTGAAACCAATCAGAGACGTACAGAGAAATCTCCACTTCATTACATCAGCATTAACAAGTGGAAAAAACGTTTGTGTGACATTTGCTGGTTTACTCCGTGTCATTGGTTTCACATTCTGCACAGGTCTATTTAGGTACAAGCACACGGATGCTGGGTTTGACTTTGAGAACAGGATACTTTCTATTACTTGAGGGATACCTTGACTAAAATAGAGCTTTATTATGATACTGGAAACAACCATCTGTCCATCTGAAAGGACACCAGAAAGTCCTTTTGCCATCTAGCTATAAAGTGAAGCATACTAGACATTTACATTCACAAATATGTATCCTTTCGAGTGAGTACTGTTCATGTTTGCTCAGTTAAATCAGCCTCAATCTGCAACAAATACTGTCAGAATTATGATAAGAGCTTGAAACTATGACAACTATAATTATGACATTTAAAATCATTTTATGTCATAGATGCCATTATCTCATCATTTTAACTTTTGATGTCAAAATTATGAGATAAAACGTTAAAATCAAAAATGTAGTCAATTTTTGTTTTTTATTTATATAAAAACAGAGTCTACATTTTATGTTATAATTTACACCTAATTTTTTTGGCATAATTTCACAAAACAAAACATGAAATTAGGCATAATTTCATGTTTTGTTTTGTTTTGTGAAATGACATTTTTAAGCTTTAATAATATGTAAAAATACAAAAATGAGGTATAAAGTCATAATTATGATAAAAGGCTGCAGTTATGACAAAAATGTTAAATTGTGCAGTAAAAGACTACACTTTGTTATAATTAATCTCTCAATTTTGACATTAAAAAATGTAATATCATAACTGACTTTTTATGACATAATTCTGCAATTTTTTTTATAATTTTGTCTTTTTATGTCATATTACTTTTTATGTTAGAATTTGGAGTTTTATCTCATAATGATTAATATCTCAATTTCGACTTTTTATGTCATATCATAATTTTACAAAGCATCCTTTTTTCTAATTTGGTGGAAATGAGATTCCATGCATCAGGTGATTATTGCAAAGGCAATTCAGAAAAGGTCAAGCATCAAGCATGTTGTTTTAGTGTAATTTGAGCATCTAAATAGTTTTAGGGCCACTGTAGGTCTACTATGGTGCCCATCTCTATGATCAGCAGGCAGGCTGTGCCAGTCTGACAGGCTTGCCCTGCTGGCATCCACATCCCCCGGTGCCATCCCCTGCCCCCTCATGCCCACCCGACGCAACACCAGGACATAAAACTGCACAGGACAACGACCCACTTCTTTTTTTGCCAGCTCTCTCAAAGACAAAGGCCTTGCTGTCCAGCGCAGTGAGACCACTCTACAGATAACCAATGACTGACGCCACTGTCCTACATTACGTCTTACACCAACCGCTGAAGCCAATCTAATGTGGCCATCAGCGCAGTAACAAAATCACAGTGTAATGAGGAGTAGGAGGAGTTACATGTGCTCTTTGAACGGTTCCTATGACTTTTGTGTGGATTCAAACAACCGAGACTGAAGACTGAAAGAGATTTTAAAATAACTTCTTTCATCAGCTTCCAATGGAAAATACAATGCAGGAAATTATGCTTTATCTGATGCAGTGTTGTTGTAAACTAAAACTAAAAGAGAAAAGAAGCTATGATAAAGACTTTCAAAATGTATTTAGAAACTAAAATTAAAGAACAACGAAAGAAATGAAAGATAAGAAATTAAAGAAATGCTGCCTGGGCAAGTTGAAGTACTAAAATGACTGAAAATAAAAATGTTATAATAAAAGATAAAAAATTAAATAGAAATATAAAAAAAAAAAAAAACTAATAAAAAATGGCAAAAGCACATGACAGATTTACCACAACTTTAAAAACTGGAACTGAAAATGTAACTTATAAAAAAATCTAAATATTAATAAATACTACAACAGTGCACAAATACTAAAATAACACTGATCCAAACTGATAAAAAAAATCTGCTGTTTTTTACATTAAATAAGTATACATTTAGACAACATTATAATGTTTTAATAATTTTATCATCAATTATTTACATGACATTTTATCTCATTTTATCTATCAATAATAATGCATATGTATCCAAATAATAAATTCCTGTAGCTCAAAGAGGGCACTGGCAACACCAAAGTCATGAGTTTGATTCTCAGGGAATGCAAGAACTGATCAAATATAAACCTGCAATGCAACGGAAGTCAAATGTACTATTTCTTTACCATAAAACACAAAAGCACCGTGTGTCTGCTACATTTGTTTTCATGAAACAAAACAGAATGCTGATTTATACTACCAAGCTACAAAAGGGATAAAAAGCACCAATAAAATATAAAAAACAGTCATCATTTTAAGTATTGTTCACTAACAGACTTTGAGTGTACATAACTTGAGGCATCACGACTGGTCACATGATGAAAACCAGTGATCTTTACTTCAGTGACGTGATGCACTAATAATGGAACAGAAGGCACAATTTTGTTTTATGTGAACATAAGCACAAATTAGGACGTGAAGATTGAATAATGGCTTTGAGTCACACAAAGCTATCATTAAGTGCTAATCATAGTGATTAATATGGGGTCAGAATAACATGAGTTTTGTTTCTGTGAACTATATCTTTAAGAAGGAGCAGCATAGCAGGGAAAACCAGGTTACCTTTCATTTAGACACTGATGGATTTATGTGTTTATAGCACTAGGATTGACTTTTATGAAGCAAATGATAAAAGTGAGTGTTAACCAGATCATAAAATAATAAAAATACAACCTTAGTTCCACCTCACGGGACATGCTGTAACATTATTATCAGAGTATATGAATATCTCTTTGCTTTGCAAGCAAGTGATAAAAAAGTGATTGCCTCGTCTTTGAAGAAATGATAACGCTATTATCCAGAGTTCAATGCACCCTTCGGAATCCACTGCGGTTCAGTGCATAAAGGTGCTACTTTCAATAACTTTCCACAGTAACCCGATCCTTTCCTGACTGAAGACTAGCTTGTAAGGTTTGCTCATTCAGCGTGTGCACCTTGAATCTTAAAAACAGTTAAATGCAGCTAAAGAGGAATTTCAAAGCCACTCATGTAGGAATATGCATGTTGTTTGCTTCTTAAATACTCAAGCTAAAAAAATCCTGTTAGTAAATTCATGTGGAAATCACATCACAATCTCAAATGATTCCTGAATAAATAAGAGTAATTCTGTGTATCTGGCTGTGCCTGAGTTATGTCAAAAATGTCACAAACTGACAGTCTGTTAAATGTTTGTCACTCTCAGCTGGTGGGGTGTACTAGAAAATGACTCTAGGAGCCAAATAAAACACACTGGGAGACTATCCAACAGCCAAGTCAATGAACAGACAGTTTTTCCTATGATACGGAATGGTTATAGTTAACAAGCATACAGGAGAGGCTGGGCCGTGTTTCGTATGGTGTCAAACACCCAGCGACATTTGCATTTATACATTTAGCAAATAATTATATCTAAAGTGATTCACACTGCATTCAAAAAACACATTTTATCAGTAACTGCTATCCCTGGGACTCGAACCAGTGACCTTGCCCTTGATTATGGCATGATGTTCTGTTGGAGCAACAGGAAGGCTAAAAACGGTCCTAGAAAAAACTGTCCTAAACTAGAACTATTTTGTAAATGATATGCTACAAATTCAAATGTAAATTATTGTGTAATAGCTTAGTGAACACAATAAAACCACACTAGTGTCCATTCAATCAAGAGTAAACTAACGAAGGTAGATTTTAATATTAAAATTTTTATATTAGTTGAGATTTAACTTTGTTACTACTTGCATTTTGATGAAAAGCTAATAATGTATTTGTGTGTGTGTGTGTGTGTGTGTGTGTGTGTGTGTGTGTGTGTGGTGTGGTGTGTGTGTTGTTGTGTGTGTTTTAAACTATTTTAAATCTCAAATCCACTCTAAAAATATTCACTGCGAGGAAAAAAAGCATGACAACCAGCCCCATTCTCCCCTACAATTAATAATAAAAAGTATACTAATAAAAATGCTGATTATCTCTAAAACAAAGGTACATGGTGGCTGACTATCTAGTAGACATTGAGCATAAGAGACGCTATGATGCTCAGACGTGTTGTCCAGGTAGGTAGCTCACTAGGATTTGAGACACGGCCGACATCTGTCACCTACTTGTACTTTACAAAATCATCTGCCTCCAAAATGTAGTGCTATTGCTGCTAGAGTCCGCAGAAAGCTGCATAATAACACATTTTCGAGTTAAAACAGAAAAAGCATCATAAAGATGTTGAACAACTCCAGGACAAACAGGTGACAGCAAATGCACGTACGTTTGCTTTCGTGCAAATCACTCTAAATCAAACCACGCACGCGTGACATCATCCCTCAGATTTCATCAGCACTTACCCAGAATATGAAGTTGAAGACGAACAGCAGGTATTTGACACATTTCATGCCGCCCTGGACTTTGCTCATCCTGCCTGCCGTTTCGTTCCGCGCGCTCGCCGTTTCGACCAAAATGTTTGCGCAGATGTGCAGGCCTGTCTCAGAGATGTAGGTCACGAATATTATTCGAGCACAATCCACTCACGGACCGTCAACACGCAATTCGCCTGTGTGTGTGTGTGTGTGTGTGTGTGTGTGTGTGAGCGGAGCGCGCGCGCGGATCAGCACCGCCCATTGGTCCAGTAGGACATGGGGGGCGTGGGCAATTTCCCGCGTTTTAGACCTCAATGTCTACAATAACAATTATTAGATAGATAGATAGATAGATAGATAGATAGATAGATAGATAGATAGATAGATAGATAGATAGATAGATAGATAGATAGATAGATAGATAGATAGATAGATAGATAGATAGATAGATAGATAGATAGATAGATAGATAGATAGATAGATAGATAGATAGATAGATAGATAGATAGATAGATAGATAGATAGATAGATAGATAGATAGATAGATAGATGATATATAAAAAATGACCAGATTTATTTTGTTGTGAATTAAAAAATTAGAAAATGAATAGAAAGATTTATAATTATATGATTTAAAAAATAGGCCTATATATATATATATATATATATATATATATATATATATATATATATAAGTTTTAATATTTTAACATGAAAACACATATAATAATAATATTTAACAATATTACACATTTATATTAAAGAATAAAAACGTTTATATTAAATATAAAGGTTATATTTCAATTATAAAGTTATATTTAAATTAAAAAATATTTTTAGGAAACAAAAAGGGTTTTGCACGTGCACACACAAAACACATTGTTTTGCAGTTTTCAGAATTGCTTTCAGGCATTATGTTGAACCTACGGTGTAATTTACAACGCCTTCATGATGTGGTCAGACACTCAGGGTATTCATTATTGAGTCTCTTTCATACGGTGTGTCTCACTACACAATACATCCGTCACAATCACTGTCATCTCATTGGTGAGAGGATGCCATTGTCTGCAGGTTTGAGGTCAAACTCAGGACACGCGGAGATAATCTGGAGATAATCTTTCTCACATTTTCAGAAGAGACTGTCATTTTACTATATTTATTCAAACCCATGAGTGTTTGTGTATTTGTACATGTAAAACCCAGCCACTATAGTATACATAACTTATATAGTTTGACTATATTTAACTTTGGTAGACCTTTCTTGTTTTTGTATAAACTTTGAAATGTTTTAATACAATGATGCCAAAACACAGGTTGTGCCAAACAAAGAAGAGATCAACCTGTTTTTCAAAGTACAATAACCAGCTAGCTTTTATAAAACATATGAAGTTTGAGTAACCCCACCGGCTTTGACATCATCTGAGTTCAGGATTATACAGCCAGCAAAATCTGAATATGGTTTTTACATACATACAGGACTGTGTATACTTATTTAGGATTTAGTAGCTAACTGATATGAATCTAAAAATAATAATAATAGCCTAAATATTTTAGCATTATGTTTCATATTTCTTTGTTTTTTTATATATTTCTTTAGTTTAGAATTGTTTTATTTATATTTGTATTAAGGGAATTATTGTGGTTATCTCTGATTCATTTAAAAGTGGAAATGCTGCTATTTAAAAAACATTGTTATCTCAGGTTTATTCAAGAAAATGCTTTCCTATGAATCAAGTAAACCCTTAAACGAACGTCCCTCTATAAAGCTGCAATAAAATCAGGACATGTGATATTTACTACATGAGCAATTAATTATGTTACTTTAATTTAAACATCGAGTAAGATTATTATAAGAGCAGTGCGCCCTCTAGTGATAAAATATGTAAACTACAAACAAGTGTACTGTCAATATTGTACAACAACGGACCAAATGGAAAATAAAATTGAGTTACATGACATCTGGAATCTTATTTCTGAAAAAAAAATATATATATTAATTCATCCTATTACAGAAGAGAATACAAACATTAAATAGGCCTAATGCCCTCATCCATTGTAGATTTGAGAATGAACCACTAGAGGGCGACTGCTGTTTGTTTCTGAATTGGTCCGTTCACGCTATTTACTGCACACCTTATCGCTTTAGATACCTTAATTCACTGTTATCTCTCGATTAAGACTTTGGGACTTCTATGTGAATGTAATTAGGGAATATTCTGCCTTTCTGAAGACGATAGATCCTATTGTAGTACTCACACGGAGGGGCGGCAGGGCGGATCTAGAAAATCATTTGTAGGGTGGCAAAGGGGTGGCGTGGGGTCTATGAGGGGTGGCAACACCAAAGCAAGCCCCCATGCATAGTTGTTGGGGATATATTGTCTGACATGCACAGTTGTGTTCACAAATATTGCCTTGCCATTAAATAATAATTTATAGGCCTACTGTTTAAAATGAAAAATAAATAACAACATTTCAATATCCATCATGGCACCAAGTCAATACACAATATAAAAAACTTCAACAGGTTATAAATGTTTCTGAGCTTGTATCATTAAAGAAGACATGTGGTTCTATTAATATTAGCCTAGGCTACTTAGATGGTATAAATCATGTTTTAGTGCAAGTTTAAGAGTAACTCTTTTGCATTTCCTAACATTAGAAAGAAATCCAATCATATCAAAGCATTGAAACTGGATCAGTTTTGAAAACAATGTTTGATTTGATTTTCTGTTATTACCAGAGGTGGGGATGTCTATAATCGCCCAGAACACAGTCTAGCAACACCCCAGCAACTGCATAGCAAAAGCCTAGCAACCACCCAGAATATCCTAGCAACCAACTAGCACTTTAACACTTTAGGGAACATCTAACTGACCAAACTATTAATGTTTCTTAAACAAGATTTTAAGACAAGTTAGCATAAATGTGTCTTTCAAACTTTCCAATCGAGATATTACAGGTATTCTTAAATGCATGATTTATAGATGACTTCCCTGCCCAGTGAACACTCATGAGATCAATAACACTTAAAAAAAATCTTATTAGGATTCTGGAATTATTTTTGCAGCTCAATGTCCATTGCAATACAACATAAATTAAATTACAGATAATAATAATAATTCACCGATGAACTTTTGGGAACAGATCATTTTTATTTTACTACTGTAAAGTAATCTTGCAGTTGATGAAAAACACTAGAAAAGTTAAAATGCCAAAGAATTGTACATGAACTTGGTATGCACCACAATACAGTAAAGTAAAAAATTAAATATAAAAGTAAATTCAGCATCTTCTGCACATTTGGTCAAATTGTATTACAGTATACTGTACTATAGCAGTTTCCTGGTCTCCTGACACAAGACCAGCTGTATCTCTAGCACAGGCACATACAAAAATGGTTACAAATAAATATGACAGTCACACGTTTGAAGATATACAACATGTGCTACAGTTTACTGTACATACAGAATAGTGAAATGTCCATCATCTACTGTAATGTACTGTAATTATACTAAATGTGTAAGTATAAAACCCATGTATATTATTCGTTCAGCTCTCTCCTCTCCATTGTTAGGATGCATAGATTCTGATTGGTGTTATCAGCTTTGCTACCTAATGTTTAATACTCATTGTTAAACTTGAGAAATGTGTCTTTGTTTTGAGAACTGAATTTATGGTTTGGGAAAATGGGCCAAGCAGTTATATTATGTTAACAATCATGAAAACTGCAATACAAGATTCTTACCTAACTCTGCTATTAGTTTTCGTGATCGGTATCATCTTATTGATTTCGTGTTATTGTTTTGTCCTGATATGGCAGAAAGGCCATGATGAAAGTGGATCTGGACGGGGTTAGATTTCTCAGAAGACTTCTGAATAAACCGAGAGGCAGTATCTGATTCACGAACAAATGTAAAAATAATTCGTTAGTGAATGGGCTGCGCTTTGTGTTTTTGACTCAAAAAGAACCGGTTCATAAGAGTCGTTTGTTAATGAAGCCGACTACAATGAGCGCGCTGCGTGCGCGAGCAACCATCGTGCACAGTTTAGTGAAGGAGTTTTTTTTGTGTGTGTGTTTTTTGCCATTATTTTCTGTTACGCTGTTATCGCCGCGGCTAAAAAGTAGCACAAGAAATACTGCTTACATTTATATTTTATTCTGTGATCATTTTGGGGTGGCAGGTGTGGTGGCACAGCTTTTTCTAAGGGTGGCAGTTGCCACTCCGGTAGATCCGCGCCTTGTTTGGAATCTCCACGGTGTGTCAGTACCATCCACAGTTCATTAATCTCGTTAATATTCTTTGTGAATTAAACAAAAGGGGCTCTTGGATTTGTCACAGCAGACTCTCCACAGGGAGCTGTCCTACAAACAATCAGAGACAGGCTTGTTTGTTCCACTAACATGAGCGTGCGGAAAATGCTCTCTCATTCTTCATCTGAGTACACAGAGCTGTTTGAAATAACTGTTGACCACAAAACATCCTCTTCTAATGGGCGCAAATGGTTGCGTGAAAGTGACTTTGTTTGAAATGATGACCCTTTTACTTGACCCGCACTATATCACTAAACAAACACGTGCTGATGAAGGACCTCCTGGTGGGTTATGTGACATAAACCTAACAATCCTTTTGATTATTCCACCCGAACTTTGACGTCTGACCTTGCAGACCTGTGGCTTTCAGGCTTCCAGACATGACCTCATCGTTTGGCCATGCACCTGACCTTTGGCATGTGCTCTGTTTACACAATCAAAGCTGAGGTGGGTCTCACAGGCCGCGATCCATCTGTTTTTTAAGACTTCCACATGCTGCCTAAACAAATGTATTCAAAGTCTGATTGGAGTGACACACCTGTTTGTGGTTGTTAGAATTGCTTTTTAACGATTTTCACTCTCAAAGCCAGTTCTCTAGGCATCACGTGGAAGCCTCTGGAAGGGGAACATCTAATGCATTCCAGCGTAGGTCTGTTTCCATGTGTGTGAGGCACATCTGTTGAGACGTGAGGTCGGTCCCACCAACAGTTTCAACAAACTTTCCTGCTTACTTAAAGTGTCTGACAAAATTTGCCCCAACAATTTAGTTTTTCTGCCACATGGCTGGAGGTCGTGTCTGAGTCATGGCTTTTTTTAACATCAAAACCAGAAGAAAAAACAACTAATTCCCGAAAAGCTTAAACTGAGGCTGTTCTGTAAAGTTCAGTGGCTTTTTTGGGATTACAGCACAATGGAAAATATTTAAAGGAATATTCTTGATTTGGCTCTGTCAGCAGTATGGCATGCTGTCGATGACCACAGAAAATTATCTGGACAATGTGAAATATTTATAGTAATGCATTTGCTCTGGACGCCAAGTGGACCAGCATTTAAAAGCAAAAAAATAACGTTCACTTATGTCATAAGTTTATTTGACCTGTAAAAAAATGTCTTTGTATTCTTGAGCAAATACCAAGTGAAGGTAACTGCATGAGTTTAACTTTTTTTAGTTGGTTGATAAGCAATTCTAAACCATTTAGTGTTTCATGCATGTAGCATGTAATGTTTGGGTGTTTTCTCCCTCCAAAAAAAGAAAGTCATACAGCTTTAGAATAAATCTAGTGTAACTAAAAAATGACTGAATTTTCATTGTTGGGTGAACTAACCTTTTAAGTATTTATTCATTTACTGCATGCTTGTCTAGGCTTCAGTAAGTGCACTGTGGGAAAAACATAAATAAAAACTTTTTCATATTTATCTTTCATGTCAAATTATGTTCTGTGGTAACCAACAGCACAAATGCTGTCGAAATAGCTTAGGTCAACATGAAACAGAATTGTTTTACCATTTCCAAACCATTTTAATTTGATATGATTGATACGTTTCAGAGTCAAGATATTTAACAAGAACATGTAGGCCAGTAAACGTCTGTAAGATGTCCCTAAGGTTAAGAAAACCTTTGACAATACACTTCTTGCAACTGGGCCTGGGACTTTTTAAAACATTGGTGACTGACTGACAAGCTGTGGTGGAGCGTACCTTCACATAGACATCAGGCAAAAATAAAAGTCATTCAGTCATTTTCTTTCTTTGGAATAATGTGCACCAATCAATAATACCAGGAACATGTTTTAGTTAGTAAATTAGGTTACTTTTAAAGTCACATTGACAATAAGTTCATCCAAAAGTGAAATTTCTGTCATCATTTACTCACTCTCATGTCGTTCTAAACCCATATGACTTTATTTCTTCTACAGAAACCAAAAAATTACAAAAGGTCAATGCAATTATAATCAACAGAGACTGAGGTTTTCAAGTACGAGTAAATAATGACAAACTATTAATTTTAAGTTTTATTTAACTTTAAAATGACCTCATTCCTAATATGCACAAAATAAACTAGACAATAATGATGCGGTTTAATAAATAACAATTACCACACACAACAATGTCTGTACATGTTCTCGTACTGCTGCAAAAGAAAACAATTATCTTAACAATACAGAAATGCATAAAAAAGAACTGAAAAAAGTTCATTGTAGTGTCCTATGACAAAAAAACACATCATATTTATTATCCTTAGATGGTCTGTTTTATGTCAGAAGTTGTCATTAATGAAAATGCCCACCATCACAAAGAGGAATATGAGTTTGATATCATAAGGCCGGTGCTGGCGTGTTGAAAAGCAGCCTGTTTATTATTGTCTCCAAGACTTTCGGCTCAGTACACACACACAAGCTACATTGATTCTTACGAGTCTCCACGCCACCAGGTTCTTGAATGTAGTCAGCGCTCGCACAAACGTGTGTGAATTGGTACAGTATGAGTTCCAGTGGCGTGCATCGATTCCCAAACACCCGGATCCTCCGGTCCGCCCGCTGCTGCACGTCGTCTCAAAAAAGTACTGCTTTTTCTTGGAGTTGTTGATGATTACGTCGGGCAAGACGGTGACCTCGTTGCCCGAGATGTCCGTAGCTTTGGTTTTATTTCCCTCCCAAGTGCTAATGCTCTCGCAGACGGAGTAAACTCCGCGGTGTTGAGGTGCTCCTGCTTTTCTCTTCGTCCTGCTCCTCGTCTGGTGCCCAGCGGGCTCTGAGTCAGGGGGCTGTTCGCTGAACAGAACACGGGGTGAGCGGTACCGTCTCTTGTTGAAGAGTTTAGGATCCACGGTCGGCACAGGGTTGGCCGTGACATCATGCTGTCCGTGGTCGGTGTTTTGTGGACAGATGTCACCTGGGCGCTGGGCAAACATCTGGCTGCAGGACAAGAGCAGCAGGGCTAGCATGGACCACCACATGGGCTCAACGTGACCTGAGTACGGCACAGATTAATGTTAGCTTTCATCACACAGAATAACATACAAACAAATATAATGCCAGATTGATTTAGATTTTCTTCTGCATAGCAATGCATAGACACTTTGGCTGATAAATGACAGCCAAAGAATGGTAGATAAACAATATGATGGTTGAAATCTGTAAAAAAAATAAAATAAATAAATAAAGCTCCAAACCTTTTTTTAATATATATTTCTCACACACACACACACACACACACACGCACGCACGCACGCACACACACACACACACACACACACACACACACACACACATCTGTAGCTGAAAGTCTTTTTAATGTACATATTAAATATTTTATTTGTATTAATAAAATACTTTCAGATACCGATGGTCATATGGTCACACCTAATCTACTTTCTGATAACATTATTAATGATACATTATAGTGGATATATAAAACCTAGTTAAACAGTTTTAAGAATCGATTATCTAATATCATAAATATTTGAACAAAAATACTCAACAAGAGTTTGTCTCATTAACTGGATATTTTGACATTACTGTAGTACAGTGATATCAGATTGGTACCATAATACCGAATGATTACCATATCTATAAACTATACAACTTTCACTATAAATCTTTAGCATTAGCTGTACTCTCCAAAACTATGGTAGTACCATGGTACTATATCCAAATTACTGTCCAATGTACGTTTTGTTGAATCCGGGAGCCAGGACAATATACTATAATTGATAGCTATTCAAGCAGTAGAAATCTGAACCTCCGCAAACTAGCATAGCATAGGACTTTTTAAAAATAGGTTTATTTATGTGCTTTACACGGGTAATCTTGTGCTAAAGAGGAAAAAAAGAGTATGTTGTCTACCTGTGAAATGTGTCCAGGTGAACTGTTTTCTCCCGTCTGTCTTTAGCGTAGCTCTCCTGTGCTCCTCATGGTACATGTATTGACCAGCGTGGCATCTTCTGCTTCCAGCTCCTCTGCAGAGAGGTACAGAAAAGTATGAAGCAAGCTGTAATTTCACATAATTACCATTTACCACACGCGGATCACTCATGCAGCGTTGGATTCTAGTGAATCGATTCATTCAGAAAAAAATGATTCACCAAACCCAGGAGGGGAGTTATGTTAGATTAGGCCTTTTTTCTGAAGACAAACATCTCAAATTGGCATCTCGCTGCCGTCAAGGAAAAACATTTGTCATATTAAAAATATCTCCTATTTCTTTCCTACAGGGAGAAACACCTCATCCGTCCAAATACATTCCTTCCATTGGTGAAATGCTGGGAGAAAGATTCACATTTCAGACCATGTCTCAGCAGATAAATAACATCTTCTATGAGTGATGTAGTAATCACTGTCAAATTACTGCTCGAGCGTGACACGCGAAGGCAAACAAGACAGACCAAAACCCAAATGTGACACATCAACTTACACCCCACACCATCCGACTGCCACAACATACACAAACCTCCAGTAAATTGCTTTGGATCACAGCCTTTCTGTGTGGCTTGCGGAGGTGGTCTAAGAAATCCTCAGCCACTGACCTCAAACACATTAGCTGTGATAGAGACAATTTAACACGTTCCGTCTGGCATAGCTGGTGTTATCGCGCTGACACAAAGAGCCGAGCCAGGCGGTGCTCTCCTTTCAAAACAGTCTGCATTCATATGGTAACAGTTCCTGGGTGGCAAGGGTTTCAGTGTGTAACGTGAGCCCTTCCAAAGCACACATACGTACGGCCTTATCTGCAGCCTCCACAGGGCTATGGATTCCAGCGCCTGGAGGGCAGCTTTCTCTAAGCACTCATGTGTGGCAGAGCTCAGGGATGAAGCGTGGCTTTGTGCTTGCCCTGGGCCTGGGCCTGTGGACTAGTAGCCCGTGCACAGGTAGCATCTGCTTTAGTGCACACTGAAGACTTGTGCTGCAGTCTACATAGCTTCACGAGAAGCTGTCACATGGCATTACGTAAAATGAGAATCATCGACGTTTAGGATAAGGTGAAATGGTGGGCATGTTCGGACCGTCCTGCCAAAAAGAAGCTAGTCAGATTAAATTGTCTTCAAAGTAAATACCTATATAAAAAACATGGGTTCAATTCACAATGGCAAACAAATTAACTCAACTTAGATGTATATAAATTACAGTGAAGATGCATTATTTTTCTGCAGTTTTTGTCATGTTCTAATATATATTTTAAAGACACACACACATTTGATAGTGTGTGTGTTGTGTGTGTGTCCTTTCATTTTAATTAAGATTTATATATCGTCTGAAATCTGATGTATGGTTTGTTATGATAGGACAATATTTGGCTGAGATACAACTATTTGAAAATCTGGAATCTGAGGGTGCAAAAAAATAAAATTAATTAAATATTGCAAAAATTGCCTTCATAGTTGTACAAATTAATTCCTTAGCAATGCATATTACTAATAAAAAATTAAGTTTGGATATATTTATGGTAGAAGATTTATTAAATATCTTCATGGAACATGATCTTTACTTAATATCCTAATGATTTTTGGCATGAAAGAAAAATCTATAATTTTGACACAATGTGTTGTTGGCTATTGCTACAAATATACCCGTTCTACTTATGACTGGTTTTGTGCTCCAAATAATAGTTTTTTTTACAAATATATATATATATATATATATAATAATTAAAATGAATATATTAATTATTCCTTCTATATCTTTTGATATAGATTTTATTTTACATATTTTTTACACACACACACACACACACACACACACACACACACACACACACACACACACACACACACACACACACACACACACACACACACACACACACACACACACACACACACACACACACACACACACACACACACACACACACACACACACACACACACACACACACACACACACACACACTTTTGTGGTCAGCGGTTTAGACATTAATGGCTGTGTGTTGAGTTATTTTGAGGGGACAGCAAATGTACACTGTTATACAAGCTGTACACTCACTACTTTACATTGTAGCAAAGTGTCATTTCTTCAGTGTTGTCACATGAAAAGTTATATACACCAAGTAGCTTTGTCAAATTAGCCCTAGTCTCTATTATTTTATGGCTCCAACGCTTTATTCCATATAAATCTACAACATTTTCCACTTGTTTGATCATTTGACAGGAGAAGGAAATGTGTTAGGCCGCTTTTATTTATTTAGTTATTTAGATAAACTTGTATTTATTTATTTAGGCCGCTTGGCCACAATGACAAAGCTGGCTGGACAGCAATTCAAATTAATGACTGAAGTATTTCAAGGCTACAAATATAGTTTATCAATATAGATTCCCTGACAAATTTATGATTGTTAATATAACCAACCAAGGACATAATGCACACGAACACACTCACATACACACATCCAGACGGCTGGCTGTATGAGGTCTGTTATGAGATGGTGCGAAAGACTTATCGCTGGTGTTATTGACAACAGATGATGATGAATCCAGATGGGGCCGTATAATCAGCTCTGGATATAGAACCATCACATAAACACCCTGTTAGCAATTATACAAAGATTTCCATATCTCATCTCCACTAGACATAAACATACATGTATGACTTACATGTGAAACATGATCAAACCCCTGATCCTACGTTTTAAACTTTGGTTAGTAACACCATTTGTGCTACAGACATAACAGATCTCATGCAGCTCACTGACGAGGTGTGCTATTACTTTTCTAATGAAAGAAATCCAGGCTTCAAATCCACGCCCAAGTTATTGTTAGGGTTATCAGAAATATTCATCATAATTGTACATACATAATTAAAGGAATAGTTCAATGAAATGTAGCATTATATCACTTGCTCACAAATGGATCATCTACAGTGAATGGGTGCCGTCAGAATGAGAGTCCAAACACCTGATAGAAATATCACAATAATCCACAAATAATCCACACCACTCCCGTCTATCAATTAATATATTTTAAAGTGAAAAGCTGCAGGTTTGTATGAATCAAATTTATCAAGACGTTTTATCTCAAACCGTCACTTCTGGCCTGTTGTCCTCTCACATCAAAATCCACCAATATATTCATTTAGAACTGTTATGGACTGTTTTCACTTGCAAACTGTACTTGAGCAGTATGACTTTGTCACTGGAGAAAGCAATTGTATGGTTAGAGAACTCATATATTAGCTGGAAGTGATGGTTTGAAGTAAAAACAAAAAAAACTCTTAATGATGGTTTTGTTTCTTACAAACACGCAGATTTTCACTTCATAAGACATTAACTGATGGACTGGAGTGGTGTGGATTACTGTTATCAGCTATTTGGACTCTTATTCTGACGGCACCCATTCACTACAGAGGACCCATTGCAGAACAAGTGATGTAATGCTCAATTCTACAAATTAGTTCTGATGTATAAACAAACTCTTCTTCATCTTGGATGGTCTGAGGTGAGTAAAAATGGGTGAAATATTCCTTTATATATGAGATATATGTGTATAGAAACTCTAAATTAACAGTGAAATAACCTTGAAACCTTGACTATGTGTCAAAGGGATTAAAAGAATATGCAATGTAAAAACTGAATAACATACTATGGGCACAAGTTTGTATTCAGTTAAAAAGCCCTACAGTTGAATGCACACACCAGTGTACCTAGTGTTCTGCAAACAGCCACCCAACAGGTCAACATGATCAAGATGAAGTACCTGCTCTCCCTGTGAGGACGGGTCATCACAGCGGAATGCACACACATCACTTCCTGTGTCAGAGCGAGTAGCCAGAGGCTGTATGTGTGTGGTACACAGTGTAAGGCTCAGGCTATTGTCTCAGACAGGTCCCAGGCCTCTTCCAGGACCGCCTAAAACGGTTACATTGTTTCTTTGCAGTGATGAACAGATATGACAGTTAAAGTTTAGTCAAGTCAAAATCTATTTATCAATTTATACAAGCGCCAGAGAATAACATAAAGAGAGCGAATCATAAGAAGTAGGGCTCAACAATGAATATAGATTTTTAGTTCACGGACACAGTCAGGTATAGTTCAGATTGTTGAGTGCCCTAACAATTATTTTATTTTCAAAATTATTAATTATTTAATTACATACATGACATTCAAATATTTGGGGACTGTATGATTTTTTGTTTTGGAAGAAATTATTAAAATATTATAAAATCTCACTGATCCAAATTTTGAATGGTGGTGTAATTATGAATGAATATTTTTTATATATTTTTTATATACTCTATATCAAATATAATTCTAAAAATAGATGTATATTTTTCATTGAATATTAACAGAAACTATTTACAACTAACAATTGATTTAAATATTTATTGGAATTTAAATGATAATTTACATATAATGAAAACTATTGCAACATTGGCTGTAATGTAACTCCGTCGCAGCTGTAAATTTCTAAATGCATTTTTTTTGCTGGAAAGTGAGGACATACATTCCAAAACATTACTAATTTGTTTATAACTTTTGACCAGTGCTAAATGATGCTTCCAAGACCATCACAAATCATTGAGACAGAACCTAATCCAAATCAGCCAACCAGATAACGTTACTGTGGAGATGTTGTAAATTCACAACAACACTATTCAATACATCACAGTAAACCAAATGTGTATGTTTGCATAACACACAACCAGTGATAAAAAAGATATTCCCTTAAACCCTAAAACACATCATAATGCAGACAATGAAGTGCATAGTTCAAAATATGTGTAAAACACCCAGTGAAAAATCAATAAGGTGATTTTCTTCATATAACACAATAATTGTACCCTATTTTTACAGACTTAGAGAGAAGATATAGACAAACACAGCCCTGGTCTCTCTTAAGATATCCATCTTGTTGGTTCCTTGTAAATCTACCAGTTAAAGTTTCAAAGAAAAATACAGCATGTATACAAAAGTCAAAACAATAAAAACAGACATTCAGTAGCAAATGGCATCTATAGAAATGTCGGTCCCTCATTAACGGCTGTTGGATTGGTAGATATGTTTTCAGTGCATAAAACGAACATGCGGGTGAACAGCAAACATTTCAAACGCATCAATGGTCTCATAATGAGCATCTCCTGTTTCCTTTCCAAAAGCACAGCTGAGACTCTCTTTTGTTTTCAGAGTAAAGAAAACAGGTTGACTTTTCCCACAAGAGAAAGAGTCTGAGTGCTGAAATGTGAAGACATCAATGTAAAATATTACTCCGATCTCCCAAGCGTAAATCCAGATCTCCTCTGCACTTCTCCAAACCACCAGCTGTGTGATTTAACTATAAATTCCCTCAATGAGAAACAGAAGTTACATCATTTACTTGGACAACAACGGGAGTGCTGGCGCTTGGGACAGCCCTGTGCGGAGGCCCCCTCACTGTGTTATGAGTTATGGCTAAATCTGCTGATTTTTACTCTGTGTAGAAGCCACATCTAAGCATCAAAGACTTCAGGACAGAGAGGCAGACTGAATGTATTCACAAACACTACATCTATGCTCTAATGTGGATTCACACGCACAACAGACAGACAACAAGATGTTCTTGTCAAGCTTGCCAGGTTTGTAGTTTCTAAATAAAAAAAATATCTGAAAGGATGATCCAAAACCATTTCAGTACATAAAAGTATGAGAATGCATTTAAAAAAAACATGAAATCATAACATGTAAGAGTAGAGACTACATTTCATAAACTTTGAGACCATTAAAAAAGTTCATTATAAAGTATAAGTCATTATATATTATGAATGTTTATTTTTTCTTCATACATCTGAATTAATTTAGAAACTCACTTGTGCCGCCCTCTTTGACATGATTTGTCTAGATGTAATACATGTTTTAAACTGAGCTCGAGTACACAAATATAAAGGAAGTTAAAGGACTTTTATTCACAAAATATTTCTGTTGTTTGGATTTCCAATAGCTTAGCATTCAAACGTATGTTTCTATCAGATACTTAACCTGAGACTACATGATTATCTGGTTTATTAATTATTAGTATTATTAATTATGATTTGTTGTTATTATTATAATTATTGTATTATTTATAATTATTATTATTAGAAAAAAGTTGCAGAAAAACATGCATTTTTAACTTAATATGATCATTTTTCCATATAAGAATCAAATAATAAATCAAGTATAATCAAAAATAATAAAACAAAGCATATAAAATATTTATATTTTCATTTACAGTAATTTCTGTAACATATAAGAAATACTTTACATCACACACTATTTTTACACCAGAGACAAGTTCTAATGCAGGAGAGCCCTATATGTTTATTCATACTTTTTAAAAACAGTTTTTTTTAATGGAAAAAGGTTTACAAAAAATTGTTATAATTTAACATTATAATTTTTTACCATATAAGAAACAATTTAAAATGGTAAAATACTGAACATATTTACAACTTATTACTTATTTAAAAACGTATTTAAAATTATATATATTTTTTATTTTTATGGTTATATTATTATTATTATTATTAAAAAATGTATTTTTAATTTAACATTATAAACTGTTAGCATATAAGACACCATTTAAAATGGTAAAATATAAAAATGTATGATTTATGATTTACAAAACTCCATGATAACCCTACGTTAAATATTGATATGTTTTTCAAATACTTGTATTATTTTCATGAATTATTTGCAAAAACATATTATTATAAAAAACATATTCATATGTTTAATTTAACATCATTATTATTTACATTATTTCAATTCCATCAGATAGTATTTCACACCTGAGACCTGGTTATCATGCATGATGTCACTTCGTGTGGGCGTGGCCTAATCTAATTGTTTGTAGAAGCTGCAGTAGTACAAGGATTTACCTCATGAGGAAAACAAATACATAGCAAATGCTTTTGTGTGGGAATCCATTCAAATACTTCACCGATGCCTTAAGTCTTATAAATCATGTTGTCTTAGTAAATGTGCTTGCACTAACTGACAGTCAGCTATCTAACCGCCAACTATAATTGAGAGAAAAAAATGCATTTATGGTGAGTTGGTCAAAGGTATCACTGCATTGATGCACCTGGCCAAGCGAATGCTTCTGTAGGATTGCTGCTGGCTAGCTCCAGCTTGCTTGGAATCCAGAGCCTGAGATTTTCTCTTGTTTGCCCTCTGGACGTTATTTTTCAGAAGCGGTCTTAAAAAGCATAATAGCAGGCAATTTAGACCAGCTGTCAGCTGTCCAATGTTCTCGACACCCTTCCTGTTTCTCTGTGTAGAGGTGTACGCTTGCCAATTAAAGAATTACTGCTATTGAGTAACTGTGGAGAAATCACAGGCATGAAGACAAAGATACCTAAATCTGACCGCTTTCAATCTAAAACAGATGTGCTGGATCTTCTGACCAGAATCAGGAGGTCTTGGTAGGTTTAGGAACAAGCTGAAATATTTCCCTTAATTTGAGCAGCATGAATTAGAGACTAAAAAAGCTCTGCACATTCATTACATGCCTTATTTTTTCTATTGGTCAACATATACAGGACTTAAGTAGGTTTGAATTTATTAATCCAAGCTGCTAATGTATTAATGCACAACGTTCTTGTTGGTATAATACAGATCACAAATATCAGGCTTTTTCATCTTTTAAAACATGCTAAATGCAATCATTTACAGGAATAGTTCACCCCAAAACAAAAATGTTGTCATCATTTTCTCAACTTTATGTCGCTCCAAAACTGTACGAGTCTCTTTCTTATGTTGAACATAAAATAAGATATTTTGAAGAATGCTGGTAATCACACGGTTGATGACTTCCATAGTATTTTTATTCCCCATGAGGGTGAGTAAATGTCATTTAAAAGCCTTCACGCTAATATTTATTCATTTAGCAGATATAGATATCTATGGCAGTTTGTTAAACTCAGAATTGTGATATAAAAAAAATCCAAATATTATGTATTTTTTTCATAGTGGAAAGAGGATTCCATATTTATTCAGAACAATTTACAAATGAATGCAAAATACATGTGAACAATGATTGCATTTTCTGAATCTGAATGTTTTAGTCCAAATAGTTCAGTGTCTCGTCTTTGAAAGCAGTGCAGAAGACCTTTGCCAGGACAAAAGACATTCAGTATTTACATTGTTTCAACACTTTTGGCAGGTGAGGAGCGACTTTACAAGCAAGCCTGAATAGGTTCTGGATGCCAGTAAAAGAGCGAAATGACACCAGGAACAGTTAAGTATGAATTGTTAACGGTCCTGAAATAAACACTTGGACATTCTAACCATTGCAGTCACGAAAACAGCTCTCTCCATGACTGGAGAACACAGACACAAACGGTATTTAAAGAAACTGCTACAGCACACGGGTTTCACCTGGACAGTCTCATCACTCGCTTTAAACCATGTTTGGTATCTGCTGTGACAGGGTACAGACGGACTGATGCTTCTTTAGACTAATTATCATGGGTGGAGAACAGCAACTGTTTTGGAATGCAGACTTGATTCCTCCGGTCTTAGGGATTTGTGAGATTTGGCCTCATACTTGTTTATGGCTGCACTCGAAATACACCTTAGAAACAGACGAAGTTACTGTCTCGCAGCCAATTCCACTGCACGTGAACTACAACACATTTCTGTGTTATCTCTAAGCTGTCAGACTTTTTAAGACCACATCATTTGGTCTGTGCGAACATCTATACAAGTTCTGCCCATCTTTTACGGAGCGATTTTAATTGAAATTGTTTTAATTTATATATAACATAAAATAATGTCATTTTAAAATGTAACAATATTAATGCAATTATAAAAATTGAAAGACATCTATAATAAATATATAGATTTTTTTTAGTTATACAAGAAAAAAAATTAGTAATAAAATTGTAAAATAGTGTTACAAAAATAGTAAATAATTGTGCCTGATGGATGGATGGATGGATAAATGCCATTCAAAAGATTGGGATCAGTACGTTTTTTAATGTTCTTTAAATAAGTTTAAATAACAGTTTTCTATTTTAATATACTTTAAAATGTAATGTATTCCTGTGATGCAAAGCTGTATTTTCAGCATGATTACTCCAGTCTTCAGTGTCACATGATCCTTCAGAAATCACTCTAATATGCTGATTTATTAACAGATATGCTGCTTAATATTTTTTGGAACGTGCTATTTCTTTCAGGATTGTTTTATGAATAAATCATTAAAAAGAACAGCCTTTATTTAAAATATAAATCTTTTGTAATGATATACACCACCGTTCAAATATTTGGTGTCAGTACTTATTTATTTATTAATAATTTTATTTAGGATGCATAAAAAAGTGATAGTAAAGGCTAATATATTTAAAAAAGATAAAACATATATATTAAAAAAGACACACACACACACACACACACACACACACACACACACACACACACACACACACACACACACACACACACACACACACACACACACACACACACACACACACACACACACACACACACACACACACACACACACACACACACACACACATATAAAACTCAATTAGATATGAAAAATTATATATAGCCTACATATATGCTGCCTTTGACATCAAAGTGAGGTTTCTTCACCCCTGACAACAGAGTGAATAGTAAAGTTATATCGTCTATCAACAAGTCACGAGTGAAAACTTATTTGGAAAATATAAGTGCTGAGGATGTTGTGAATCTGTCATGATCAAACAGCCTGGCTTTGCTTTGCGGTGCACAAACCCTGAGCCCGAGGCTGTGTGGTGAAACTAGTGCTCCTCTGGCCAATCCCTGCTCGAGCTGTTTTCTTCACAGATGTTCTGATTCACGGGCTTCATGGTGGATGTATACAACTGTCCTCAGCCGCTCTAAATATTGAAATTTGTTCCAATGTTAGGATGGTGAAAATAAATCCTTGTCACAATGGAAAAGTTCATTCTTCCACAAGTAAAATAAACAGGGCTTAAAGGTGCTGTAAGTGATTTCAGCTGTCTTGCTAACTTCCGTCACCCACGTTCCCTCTCTCCAAAGACATGCCAGCAAACTAAATGAAAGGTGGTCTGTAATACCTGGAGAAAGCTATTTGTTAGCAATCCCATTCATGTGAATGGCTCGGCTGCTGCATGCCTAGCTGTCTGGAAAGTACTTGATTTTAATTAGCCATCTTTGCTCATGCGCTGAATGCCATTTGGCTGATCACTCTGGAGCCACGGGAAATGAAGGCAGGCAATGTTAACACGCACAGACTTCAACATTAAGACAAATGTGATTTCTCAGATAAAAGTGTCACGTTCTTCCTAGTGTTCCAAGAAAGCTGCTTACGGTATCTAAAGTTAAAGCAGGAAATTAAAGACCTGTTCATAGGAACTGAAATATTAAAAGCATTTTATGAAAGACATATGTGAGAGGTTGTAAAACGCTGTCTTCCTGCAATAAACAAGATACTTATCTTGTTATAAAGTGGTATCATTGTTAAACCACAAAAGAATGACTGATTTACAGCCATTAAACAGCCACCTGCCAAGAAGAGTCTGATCACATTACTGTATTTGCCTTCAAAAGCGGCTCTTAAATGGAGTGACGACTGGGTGGTGTGACGCTGTACACTTCTGATTGTAAAAATGTTGATGTAGATACCGTAGGTAAGTGCAAAAGACAAGCTAACAATTTGAGTAGAACCTTTATATTACATAAATGAATAAAAATTTTATAACATTCTCTCGTATGGTTTAAGAGTGATCCCAAGAGCATCTTTAGCTTCGGTGGAAGCAATAACATAACTTAATGTACAAAGAGTCACATGATCATTGTCTCAGATTTGTACTGACTACATTGAAACTGATCTGAGTGAAACAGTGGCCAGAAATTAATCTTAAATACTCCATCTTGATTTTTAGGTATACTTATGAATTTGTTTCATACAGTTTATAAATGTTATGTGAAAACGTTGATATTATTATATCATATTTAAAGAAATCAAATCTTTGGAGTGCACTGTACCGTACAGGACAGTTTTATGTCATCTGCAAGTGACAGAAAAAAAACGAATACAGCTTCAAACGTGGCTCATCCAATCAGAATTAACAGCAGAGAGTAACATTTAATGTGAAAATAAATCATATTTAGTTAATTAGAATATACAAAATATATATAATCTAAAGTAAAAAAAAAAAATTTTGAGGATAACAATTTTTGAAGAAGTCTCTTATGCTTTACCGAGGGTGCATTTAATTGATAAAAATACAGTAAAACAGTAAATATTGTGAAATATTACTACAGTTTTCTATTTGAATATATTTTAAAATGCAATTTATATATGTGATGCAAAGCTGAATTTTCAGCATCATTACCAGTCACATGATCTTTCAGAAATCATTCTAATAAGCTGATTTGCTGCTCGTATTACCATTAATGTTGAAAACAGTTGTGCTGCTAAATATAGTTAAGTATATATCAGGATTCTTTGATAAATATAAATATTTTTTTGTAACAATGTATATGTATCTGCTGTCACGTTCAATCAATTTAATTAATCCTTGCTGAATAAAAGAAATAACTTTTAACTTTTAAACAGCATGGATACATACATTTTCAAAAGTAAATATACCATTTGTTTGTGAATTTCTAGTAAAAAAAATCACTATAATTTGATATATATAATTACTGTGATTTATAAAAAGTAGTAATTTGACCATACCACCCACCACTTCCGGGAGTAAATGTTTTGTCTTCCTCAGATTTAATGATCCATTTAATTCTTTCCCTACAGGTGCATTCCACTGACGTCATTACCACCGAACAAGACATGACACCGCAATTACAGCAACTACAGTACAAGCCTGTTATGTCAGGTTTGAGAGCTAAACTGCAGGGGAATTAAAAGTTCAAGTCCTTAAACACACAGACTCCACCAGCTTGAAAAGAGTGAACGAGGCTGGCGGCGATCCAAGCCTGAGATAAAGGCCTCCAACACGTTCCTATAGTTTACACAGCGCGGCATAAAAGGTTGTGTCAGAGAATATTTCACGGGCAAACACCTGCATCTCTGGAAACTGTTTGGAGGAGAAATGGTAAATATGCTAGATAGTTTACTTCAAAAATCAGATTTAGAACGGTATGGGGACTGACGGCATACATTTAGAGCGCTATTTATTGGAGTGCCTTTGAATTGAAACCACGTGTTAGGACACTTTAAAGCTCTGTCTCGGTGTTCTTCAAAGGGAAAAGAGACAGAAATTACCCTTGCCTTTTACGCTCTTCTTCGCTGATAACTCCCAAGAACACACATGAGTCCCATTTAGCACATGCTTGGAATTGATCATACGGTAAACAATGTTTTTTTCCTTCTGTGCTCCTTCAGTTCTTATTTCAAACACCTCTTGAAACCATTTTGACGTCGCAAATCCAGCTGTTAATTTCTATTTAGTCTGAGCCTTGATAATCACCTCTCAGTTCCCCTTCACCTCTCGCTCTCGGGGTATTTGCTTTCACGGATTTTCTCGCCCATTTCTCTTGTTATTCTTCAGGTAATCCCTGGCTCAAAGGAGGAAGGCCCAGGGTCATCACCAATAACCCCCTCAAGGCTGACACCATAACCCCCTCTGAAAAGCCTCGGATGGTTGTGGGAAAGGGGGCAGTTGGACTAAAATCCCAAAGAGAGTGATGTCTTGTGAGGGTCTATGGCGAGACGGCAAGTCAAGTTTTCCCCCTTTGTTCAGTTCTTGAATTTCAGGCCAAATGGAAATTGTTTCCTTTTGTGAGAACGTGTTGGCAGATGTTGAAATTTGAAAGTTACAGCCAGTTTTAAAGTACCTGACGGACTTCGATAAATACTTCAAAGCATACGGACAGAAATTGGGAAGCAGTTTTTGATTTTACAATGTCCACGTACACACTGCAGCCAGTTACTTGTCACTTGTCTTTAGAGTATTTAATTTCATTATGAACTACTCAGAGTTCAACTTACAAAACTGACAGCCACATTTAATAACCTAATTTGATCCTTTAAAAAAAATCTATAAATTATGAAAAATTATGACAAGACTATAAAATAATTTTACAGTTGAATTTTTTTTAAGTCTCTCTGATAGAAGTCTCATGTGCTCACCAAGGTTGCATTTATTTGACCAAAAATACAATAAAAAAATGTAATTTAGTAAAATATTACTACAATTGAAAATAATTGTTTTATATTTTGAACTGTAATTTATTTCTGTGATACAAAACTGAATATTTAGCATCATTACTCCAGTCTTCAGTGTCACATGATCCTTCAGAAATCATTCTAATATGCTGATTTGCTGCTCAAGAAACATTTCTTATTATTACCAATGATAGAAACAGTCGTGCTGCTTCATATTTTTGAGGAAACTGAGAAAATCTTTAATTAAATTTCAAAACAACGACATTTTTGTACAGAACATTTTGCAACAATTTAAAGTCTTTACTGTCAATTTTGATTAATTCAATACATCCTTGATGAATACAATTATTAATTTCTTAAAAAAATATGACTTACCCCAAACTTTTGAACAGTAGTGTCTCTTATAGCTGGTACTGCTTCAAAAATAGTTAACAGCCAATATTGTTCATCTTGTTTACAACTTAGAAACACAAAAAGCTGTTTCTATGGAAGTCACTGTCAACCATCTCAAATTCAAGATGCAACACCTGTATTTTGTACACACACAGAACAATAATTTATTTTTAATTGCGTTTAAATGCTGTTTCACTCCCAAAGCATGTGTGTATGTGACCTGGTAGCCCTAAAAAGCCTGTTGAGTTTAGGCCAATAGTACAGATCACTTGGCTGTGAGAGGATCAGCTTCTCCTACCCAAACACCGTCCTTTCTAAAAGAGAAATGGCACAAGAACTTGGATCCTCATTAAAGGGCAAAAGACAACCTGTTGTGTTCAAAATCTGAAGCTGAAAGTGTGTCAGGTGTCTGGAGAACCTCATGGTGCATGAACCTGGCTTTCTCTGTGGCAATTGACCCGAATAAACATCTGGCTATACAGCATGAAATACTTAAAGGATAGTTCACTCAAAAATGATACTTATGTTGTTCCAAACTCTGTGGAGAACAAAGGTGAATATTTGAAGAATATCCAGGTCACTCTATTCAATATAATGAAAGTGAGGAGCTGTCAAGCTCCAAAATGACAAAAAAGTACCATACAAGTAGTCTATACTATGACTAGCGCACTATACTAAAAAATATTCTAAAAATCAGACAGAAATTTCAAATCATTCACTTAATATCTAAATATAAGTCCAAAATGGCTTTCATTTTAGTCTGTTTCTCACACAAAGCTTTCAAAAGGCTTTAAATATAACAGGCAAGTCATATTAACTACTTTTATGATATTTTTATGATACTTTTATGGTGCTTTTCCTTTTAGAAGCTCACAAAGCCCAGTTCTCATTCATTATGATAGCATCTATAAGTACCTTTTGTATTCCATGGAACAAGGAAAGAGATAATAAAAGAGCTTGAAATTATGTGAGGGTGAATAAATGAAGACAGAATTTTCATTCTTGTGTGAACTAGTCTTTTAAAAAACATAGAAGTTTAAAACACGATAATTTGACACTTAAAATAATGTAGCATTTTTATGCCATTTTTATTTTATGGCATGTATACAAGCTGCACCATACTTACAAAAAGTCAAAGATTGCCTCACAAGAATGCTAATGTTTCATAGCTTCCATGTGTATGCTGTACCACACATATCATGCCTTGTAATGACTGGTACTCATGAATCAGTCATGAGTGATGTAGGTAACTGAGATGGCTACAGTCACATCTGCCTTACAACACAGAAGAAAAATGATGATAAAAAACAGGAGAGCGCTGAAAGTTTGTGCACTTTCAAAAATATGGAAGGTATGTCTGACCTGATGCTACATCCTCAGCAGTGTATGACTGGAGGTAATATGAGTCATGTGTGAGTAGAGGTTTGTGCATGTGTGCTGCAGCTGAAAGCACTGCTATGGCCCGTATCGCAACGGTAACCTGATGATCCTGAAGTTTGAAGGGAGGGGAGACCCTTTAAGCCCCCCAAAGATGGGACAAATGGGATTGTTGGTTGCCCCTGAATACTGTGAATTAAGTTACTCCTATGGGTATTGTTATAAACTCTCCCACATACAATTACACCCTGCATAAACTCTGGCTCTAAAACTTGCACTTTTTTCTGTATAAAGTATAGAGAAGATAGATTTAGAAAAAAAAAAACTGTCCAAGTTTAGGGTTTAAGTCTAAAACATTAAAGTGGACCAAGGTTCAACTAAAAATTAAAATTAAAAAATCACTTTTTATGGCACAAAGTACTTCAGAATTTCTGGACACAACTTCACTTGTAAAGTATTAAATGCACGCAGTTATCAAACTGTCCTACCTCTCTCCTCCTCTTCTTCACTCTCTATCACTTCAGAACGTTGATCAGATGATGCCTTATATTTATCAATATTCCACTTTTGTTCCCATGCTTAATCCTGAAAGTGGAAACAGAATGCTCTTGTCACCCCGTCCGAAGCAGCTCCTGTTGTTGAGAAATTGATTGCTGTGGTAGTTACAGCCAGAAGTCTCCTGTCTTAGTGCCTCCTCTGTGGACGGGGAAGCCCCAGGTCCTAAAACCTGACAGGTTCAAGCTTTTATTTTACAGTGGGAAGAAAGTCATTTTCACTTCCTAAGGTATGGGAGCCCATTTCTGCTACAAAATAAACAAATAAAAAGGTAAATGCAACTTTTTATGTCTGAATTCTGACTTTTTCTCACATTTCTGATAATTAGATATAAATTCAGAATGGCGAGAAACAAACTTGTAATTCTGAGAAAAAAAAGTCTGAATTGTTTATTCTGTGGTGGAAACAAAAAAGGAATCACAAGATTTAAATGCAGAATTCAGTGAAAACAAGAATTTTGAGATTTAACGTGATAATTCTAAGAAAAGAAGTCAGAATTGCAACATGTAGACTTAGAATTCCAAGAAAAAAGTCAGAATTTAGAGTTTATAGTTTGAAAGTTTATATCTCACAATTCTGACTTTTTTCTTAGAATTGCAAGAAACAACGTCCATATTTTTAGATATAAAGTCAAAATTGCAAAAAAGTCTGAATTTTGACATTAAAAATATGCAATTATCAAAAAACTAGTGCTATCAAAATTAGCGCGTTAACACAGGCGATTGCATTTTTCCAGTTTAACAGCGTTAAAAATGTTGAATGCCGTTAACGCAGGGGTGGAGCTAAGGTTGGCCAACCCACTCACAACTGCTGCTTCTGTCTTCTTTTTTTTTCTTGAGAAGAATTGCATTTATTTAGACGCAGAATTTTTTCACGACCATATCAAACAGGAGACTTTTCAGATGCACGCTCCAACTTCACTTCAGCACCAGGTGCTAGTCAAACGAGTGCGGAAACCATAAAGTTGACAAGGAGCTTCAAAACCAGTCATAAGGACCATTTTTTTATTGAGATTTATACATCATGCTGAATAAATAAGCTTTCCATTGATGTATGGTTTGTTAGGATAGGACAATGTTTGGCTGAGATACAACTATTTAAAAATCTGGAATCTGAGGGTGCAAATAAATCTAAATATTGAGAAATTCGCCTTTAAAGTTGTCCAAATGAAGTTCATAGCAATGCATATTACCAATCAAAAATTAAGTTTTGATATATGTACGGTAGGAAATTTACTAAATATCTTCATGGAACGTGATCTTTACTTAACGTCCTAATGATTTTTGGCATAAAAGAAAAATCTGTAATTTTTACCCATACAATGTATTTTTGACTATTGCTACAAATATACCCCCGCGACTTAAGACTGTTTTTTGTGGTCCAGCGTCACATATGTCTTCATAGCAAACAGCAGACAAATTAGCTAGTGACTAAGGCTTAAAACTTCTAGAAAATCCCATACTGTGTACTTTAGAGTCTGCATAAGGCTGAGTTAAGAAGAGTGACTCAACTATTCATAACTCTTTGATTTGTGTTTGTTGAAGAATTGTAAAGAATGCAAATACCAACCTCTTAAAATAGCAAGCTGAATACCAAAACATCACAAAGACACAACAGCAATCACTGGAATTTCACACGTGACACCAGCAGTCATAAATCCAGTGACAGACCGCATGACCTCAGAGACGTCACCTCAACATCACTACTAGCATAATACAAAAATAAAAATCTATTTATAACTACAATCCCAATCCTAATCCACTTTCCATATAATTTAACAGATCTTCACATCTGAATCATTGAAGTTCCTTGTCTCTGAATAAATAACAATATAGTTCAATAGGTAAAATTACATTTATATGGCTTACCGCATTGTAACTGAACTATTTTTTGTTGGTGGAAAAAATGCTAAATAGCAAAAGTAGCATACAAAATAGCATATGGTTGATATTATTTTGTTGTTTACAGAACTGTGTTACAAACATAACTCCTGCAATATTGCTGAAATTAAAACTGCTCTTGTGACGAGCAGATTCAGAGAGTTACTTGCACAGGATTTCCGAAGTCTTTGCTACATCCTGAGGTCATTCCAAAAATGAAACTTAATTATAATGGGATTTCTATAACAAATGCACCTTAGACGAAGCATTCGGACCTTGTTATTTCAATGGCATTTTGTAATATCCAGATTTGTCAAGGCTCATTTGCACAGCAATGAAGCTGCCCAGCAAGACATGTTTGTTTACATTTTGGGGCCAATCAAAGACTCATAAACATGTGTTTTTCCATCTGAGATTGCAACTCTCTCTAAAACATTGCATTTCAGGGCAATAGAAATGGAGGTACAGAAAACAATTTGCCAGTTAAACAACTTTGTCAGTTAACCACATGTTTCACAATTATTCATCAGAAATAATAATGCTGCTTGTCTTGGCCAGAATCACACTTGAACACAGCTTCCTGTAACAGATATTCAGCTCATTTCCTCAATATATTAGCAGCACTGTCTGAATCAGTTTTACACTGGAGGATGGGGGTCACTGTCAGCTTGCTGTTTGTGTTTGTCAAACAAATACATGACACTTTCACTCCGTTTTTTTCTTCAGGCTATTATATAAAGGTCTCGCTTTTCATTGGTGGAGATAATGGATTCTCACAACTGCACAGATGTGCAAGGTCAAATGAGATGCTGTATAATGATGTCAAAATCAAAGCACATCACAATCTATAAAAATGTCCTCCAAGGTTGATTTAACTATATATGTGATAGGAAACTGTCATGTTTGAAAACAGACAATCAAGTTAAAGAATTTAGACCATAAGTAACAGTGTAAACGGGATGTTGAGGTTTGCAGGCTGTGGCATTCAGAACAGTATTGTTTCTTGTTGATATTGGCATGGGCTCAGGACTCTTGTTTCTCTGCTGTTTTCAACAAAAACAGCAGGGAAAGAAAACTAAGAGTCTGGAAGAAGGTCTTGAGAGATCGGCATAGTTTCAATAAGCATGACTACAGACACTGGTACAAAAACATTGGCTGACTAATAGAACACAACTGAAGTGACCACTCTCAAGGAAGTTGTGTCAAGGTTTTAACATCTAATCATGTTACTTTTAACATCTACTCCTGAACTAGTCTTTCTGGTAAAATCTGGTTGACCTAGAAGCTCATTCTGGCCAAGAACCACCTAAAAGACCATTTGACCAACATACTGTAAACCAAGCAACCAAATTAAATCAGGTGTGTACCAGCTGGTTTGCTGGTCTAAGCTGAAGCCAAATCCTTCAAAAACTTGCCAAAAGACCAGTCTTACCAGATGAAGGCGAGTAAACGATGACAGGATTTTCATTTTTGGGTAAATCCAAATCCCTGCTTATTTTGTGGGGATTTTAAACCCTGCCAAACTTGCGTCAAGGTGCATTGATATTTTCTAATATCCTGTTCAGGCCAGGAACAAAATATTCCTTTCTTCATAATTAAATGGAACTTTAACAAACACAGGTAAACAAACCTGAGGAATAGATGGGTGGCGGTAAATATGTATTATTGCCATTTAAATTGGTTGCAGACTCCTCTTCATATCAGTGATCAAGACTGTTACACTCTATTGTGTTCAACAAATTTTCAGGTTTTGTGTCAGACCCATCTATTAATTCCTGCTACTGCCATGTGATCTGTACATGTCATCAAATGTCTTTGAGGAGTGGGAAATAAATAAGTAATTGGATAGGAACATACTGAACATTTCTCTAACAAAGACAGCTCACCTTGCGTCTTGTACTCGGATCTCCATAGCCACATCTCTGCTTTGTGCATGTATTATGCGATATGTAGGAAGCGGCTCAACTTTCACAGTTTTGAGGAATAAGTGCAAACAGACCTTTTGCAGGGACGCAATCTGTTCGCATTTATTATCCACCTCTGACTCGCAGTCAGATGAAAAGAATTACAAGATCATTTCCTATTAATTTCCCCCTTAAAAATACACCCAGAATGGATGAAAAATAAATTCCTCGGTTGTTTGAAATTCTTTCATGAAAATAATCAGTAAGGATTTTGAATCAAGCATGAAAAGGAGGATTAATATCTTCAAAAGACATCAAAGGCAGTACAGTAGCACACGGCAAAGAAAAAAGAGGTAAGGAGTAAAATAATGTGAAAACGCTGGCGTGAACAGTGCAGACTGCACGATGGATGAGAGAACCACTTAAACCGGGATTTCAATTCAAGTCTTAACAAATACAGTCTACAAATATAAGCTCCAGGAAAATTTTCATGAAAATTTAGATTTTCTATAATCATAGCTAGAAATATTTAAATCTATCTATCTATCTATCTATCTATCTATCTATCTATCTATCTATATGAAAACCTGGAATTTTAAAAGTATGATTTCCAGATCTGCAAAAATCATAGAAATGTATAAAATCTTGAAAGTCATGAAAATTTCTATATTTATATTTACGTGTAAACACATGTTTTCTATCAGCTCATTCGATGTCTACAATTTTTTTCATCAAAACTGGAGATAAAACAATGATTTCAAAGTCTCATGTAAATGCATTTCTGCTTTCTGTTATACAGTACATGCAAATGCACTGACTGTGACAGCACGGAAAAGGGATCCTTAATAGGAAAATTACACAGATGAACTGCACAATCTCAACAATACCGTTTATGTAACTCAAACACACAGCAGCGTGAACAATAATGAACTTATGCACTCGAAAGCTGAACTTATGCACTCCCCCCCATTCTGTACTTGAGATGAAGAGTGGCTAGGAAAAGTCATTTCCTCTGAACGCGAGCATGAGCCAAGTGTTGTTCATAAGATGAGAAGAAAGTCTCCTCAGCTCTGCAGATTCTCAAGACAGTCAGAATGAAGGAATTCAGACTCCGTAGACCAAGAATCTGCTGCCAAAAGACCCTTTGACCTCCTTGAGCCATCAGAACGGACATCATTTCACTCCTGACACATGGAAAGACAGTGTCTGTGTTGTGTCAGATGTAAAGGTCGATTTCCATGCTGGATTTCCGTTTCCTGACAACAACGTGGACAGAAATTCACAAAATCCCACCATTGTGTTTTTTGGAACAGACAACCGGCATTTCGGCACATTACGTCAATGAGAAACAGAGCTTTAGCACAGTGATTGCCATAATGACTGGAAATCCATGTGAACTACTTGGTAGAAAGAAAACTCTCATGCTGACACATATTATTACAAGACCACAAAAGAGAGCATGCTTAATTGATCCATCAAACTCTTTTTGTTCAAATGCTACCAACGTTTTTATCTTAAACATTATTAATAGCCTTTTAATAACCATATAATCTTCTGGAGAATGTTGAAGAAAAGGAATATTTTAATTAATCTCAGCATTTACAGTATGACATCACAGTATTAAAGCTGAAGTGTGTCATTTTTCACTGCTCTTTTTGTTTGAGGCCAACATACTTGTTCAAGCAATGGACAACAGATGAGTGTTTGTTAACACACTTCAACCTCAAAGGGACAGTTCATTGAAACATTCAACATTTTTCATCACTTACTCACCTTCATCTTCCTCCAAAACCGACTTTCCTTCTGCTGTGGAACACAAAAGAAAATATTTAGAAAACATATTGCACTATTTAATATAGACAACTGATTCTATTTTTCACAGCTGATAGAAATGGATGTTCTCTTTATTATGACAAATACGCACTTTAAAATGCATTTTTCACCACATTAAGTGCTCAATGACCTTTAATATGAATAGTGCCTTTAATATGAACAAAACCGGCAGCTATACTGTTGCTCTATGTGAATATGTGGCATAGTTTGAGGTTTGAAGAAAATGTGCATTTTTATCCTGAGGGGGAACAGTATTTTTATGCCACAATAATAGACGTGTTAATTCACACTCTCGCTGTCTGCACATGGCGCCCTTTTGTTCGTTTTCTTCAATGTAGGCATTATTTCCTGACGAGTTCAGTGCTTCACATTCTCAGACAGAAATGTCTTTATCATTCATATGAACGCTTTACAAATCCATGAGAGTTTTTAAAAGAACTGAATATAATCGGTTGTATTTCAGTTCATGGCGTTACATATGTCATGCTATATCCTTTATTATACAGCATCTGAAAGACATTTTAACAAGTGCTAGTTGCACGATGATTGTTTTATCTTATCTTTTGTACCATTTATTTTATACAAGGATAAATGAGACTCAAATTAGGGTTATTGTCTCTCAATAAACTGTTTTCTGAAGCTATTCTTCCTGTTTATTGAAAGGAAAGGTCATATATGAAGTGTTTATATGAGACATATCACCATATACTAAAGCATTTTACACAGAATACATACAAGGTAGCAAATAACACACTTCTTGAAAGCTGAAATTTCCAACTGTTGAAAGACAATGTAAAAGAGCCTACGCTCGAGCGCAACATAAACATGGCCATCTACATTTTTATAAAAAAACTATGCCATAATTTATTTAAAATACATTTATGTCATACTAAGTATACTTTTAAATCGATAAACAGATTATAGAAATACCACTTAAAAACTACTGATATAAAATTATAATTAAACTTTATTTGGAGTATTTCTTTATTGCACAATGTACATTTTTTACAGTATGCCTAAATGTGTTTTAATATCACTATTATTAAGGATTGTATGATCTATGTATATTATCAGCCTTTAAATGCAAGATATTTACCTAAAGTATACTTGCAACAGTTCCACTTTAGTACAATCAAATATACTTAAGCATATCTTTAGTTAGAGAAGATTAGTTGTTCCAGTTTAGCAGATTTTAAGTATACCAGTTTAGCACTAAAAGTATAACTGTAGGGTATTTTTATTAAGCACATAAATATGTAAATGTATTTGTAGTATACTTAGCACAAAATAAATGTATTTCAAAAACATTTTAGTATTTTTTTTACTTGGGTAAACGCAGGTTTACAAAAGAAGAGCAGTGCAGTGGAATGCAACAATGCATTCATCAGTTTTGGTTGTAAGCAGGAATTTATCACTATATCAATTGACATCTGAGAAGGTTCTGAGAAGACATTGGAGTAACAGGTGCTATTTGTGTGATCCTGCCTTAATATCAATAAACAAAAGGTTCATTTTGAGTAACTTTACATTTGAGTAACTTACATTTACATTTTTACTGCACCAAGGAAAACAGAACAAAGCAGAACACTCACTAGTGAAGGTTCATTCCTAAATGAGTCAGTGTTTACGAACAAATTGGTTGAACAACTGATTCAACGACTCATTCAGAAAGACAATCAACTGTCTCATTCCTGAATTAGCTCGTTTGAACTGAACATCTTAATCATTCAATGACTCGCTTATAAAGGCAGTCATGTGCTTCGCTGCTGAATGAGTCAACGCTTTTGAATGATTCATCTGAACGATTCAACGACTCGCTCATACTGTGCAGTACCTCCTGTGGACCCATGGATATTTACCCTCAAAGTTAAAGAAATGGTAAATTAACATGATTCCCCTCTGGATCCTTAGAGAAATTTGAGAAAGAAAACAAGTGGAGAAAAGTCTTGTATGGGAGATGTTTCTAGGGAATAAATAGATAATATCTCCACCTGTTTGGTCAGTTCAGATAATTGTCTTTTTCCAGATGTTCTAGAGATTTCCGGTGACCTCCATAACAGCCACGTTACAAACATCTGCCCACACACATCATCAGCTTGTACAGGAAACACTTTGATGAGGCCTGTCTGTCTGCATCACAAGCTTAAATCGCTCAGTACTTAAGTGTAGTCAACACGATGTGATAAGTGAAGCACGATGGAAGAGCATAAAACTAATTGGATTTGAACAGCGGGGAACTATTCTCTCTGTTTTAAGCACCACTGCCGATGAAGTAACAGTTTAGAGCAGGAAAAGAAACGGAAAACATTTGTGTAAAATTTCACCGACACGCAAAATAAAATACTAACTGTACATCATTGGCTCTGAACTTTGACAATTTGTACAAATATTTGGATCCAAAATATTCTCTCATATGGGTCAAGCCTTCAATAAATATCAATGGGAATGTGTACGGAATAAGCAAGCATCACAGCAATGCTCATAATGACCTCTCCAATCAGACTGACTAATGTGTAAAAACACACCTATTTGTCTAAAGCTTATCATTTGGAAACCAGCTGAAAGTCCAAGTTGCAAGACGAATTAACAGTTAGAGGACTAGGATTGCCAAGTTACTATTCCCACCCACAGCATATGTGTACACACACAAACATTATACAGAGATCACTATAGAGCCCCAAAGCTATTGCATGTCATGAAGCCCCTCCTAACAAGCACCAGCAGATCAAGTGACCCCTTCTCACCTTTGAAATCCAAGAAGCGATCCAAAAAGCTACCATCTTTTAAGGAATTAGCACAAAGAACCTCTCCATGTGAACGTGCATGGCTCCCGAAGAATACAATGACCCCCAGGCACTGCCTCGATTGATTTAGCTGATAATGTTCTTACTAAACGAGTCAAGAATAATACTAAAAATGAATAAATAACAGTTATTTTGTTCACAACAAATCAATTGTTTGTCCGTTTACATTGGGTTCTGTACAGACAATGGGAAATCCAGCAGGTTTCTTTTGCACGTGTGGTGACCCATGTCATCTCTTGGGTTTACTTCCCACTGTCTTCTACACTCCTCTTCAATCTGTCCATCCAGCCCTCTCTGTTCATTGTTCTCCTCCGTCACTGGGGAGAAAAGGAAGGGGAAATTCCTTAGTAATTAATCTTACAACACGAGTCAGGGATTTTGGAGTAAAACTACTGCCGCTTGGCTGGATAAATGAAACAATAGTTTTTTATTTTGCTCTAATACTCTCTCAATCATACGATCCAATTATGATTATAAGACTTAAGCATTGTTAGTCTTGGTATTTGATTTCAGAAGTCAGATGTTGAAACACATTTATAGACAGTAAAAATTGCAAATATATGCTCTTTTAGTGTCAGGGTTCTTATAATTAACTAACACTTTTAGATAAAAATGTGTTATTGTGTTTAGTGTTTAGAGTAAAAATGTGTTATTAACAAGAAAAAAATACATATAAAAATTATGCTTGTTTCCAAAGCAACATTTCTAAATTTATTTTAGTTAATGTACTAAACCGTAATGTATTAAAATAACTAAAACTGAAATAAAAAATGAACATACATATTAAAAGTACCAAAAAAAAAATTAAAACAGAACATAGAAATATATATATATATATATATCATATTAAAACAACACCGTTCAGTGTTAATGAGTAAATTGAAGTTATGTGATATTATGTGAAATGTTGCAAGAACATTTAGCAAATATTATGGGAACGTTACTTTTGAAAGTTCTCTGAACATTCTGAAATAAAATCAACATTTCAAATTGTTCCAACTAAACTGTTTCAGAAAAATAAACCATTCCATGAATGATGTATAAACAATGGATTTCAGGACCAGATCACTTTGAACAAACATTCTAATAATGTCACTGGAAGAGTGCTTGTTCATAAACTGTATTCATAGCCAGAATGTGAGCCAAATTTATGAGAACATTCCCTGTTAGCTGAACGGTTACATCAAAATTGAATAGGTTAATATACTCTGAGATTAAATTATCAAAACTTTAGATTTTCTTGTACACACACTTTGATAGCTCTTTATTGAGAAATATTGAGTAAGCTAACTCAATATTGCATGTGGTTGCCATATTGGTATGCGGTTGCTAAGTTATTCAGAGCGGTTGCTCGCATGTAGCTATGGCATTGCTAGGTGGTTTCTGGATGGATTGTTCAAACCCAAACAAGTGATTATTGATGCTCGCTTTGACAAGCACCACTAATTAACTACAACCAACAACACAGAGAGCACTGATGGATGCAAACTCTGCACAGAAGCATCAGATAGGTGATACACGTTTGCTGCCTCCTTGTGGTGTCCATCAAACATTCTGTTGTGTCTACATTTACATTTATGCATTTAGCAGGCGCTTTTATCCAAAGCGACTTACAGTACTTTCAGGTGATACATTTTTTTTTTGTCAGTATGTGTGTTCCCTGGGAATTGAACCCACAACCTTTGCGCCGCTAACGCAATGCTCTACCACTGAGCCACAGGAACAAATTACTATGTTCTAAAACTCTGCAATAAATGTTCTTGTGGAAATTCATTACAGAGTGGTGTAAAGATGTTTATACAAGAACAACTGTTATCTCCAAATCTCCCAGCTGGAGTGGTTTCACATTCAATAAGAGTCAATAACATTTTTTTTCAACCTAATAGTTGTGCTGCAGCCAAAGCCAATCCTCCCTAATCATTTATAATCACTGCAGGCTCCATGTTCAACCACAAGAGGGCGCTTTTTAGACACTGGGCTGTCCCCATTTCAGTGTTTCCCAAGGCAGCAATGCATAAATTAGAAAACGATGTGAACGCAACTAGCCTGATGCACATTTCATTTTAACCGATGACTGTATTTCTAAACATACTTTGCAAAGATTAATTATGCATGTATCTTGTTTTTGAAGTCCTCTGATGGGAGCAGATTTGACCCACCAATGTCTTGTTAGCAAAGAGACTAAAATAATTCTCACCGGAGACCCTCGGAAGAAGATTCCAACAACAGATGCTACAACCAGCAGCTGGAAGTTTCAACTAATTAGTTAATTAAGCGTGTCTTCCACTTGCAGCCCATCTACAGGTCAGTGTATAATGTGATATGGTAAACCCATGTCCACTTTGCAGCAAACATGCTGTGACGGTCTCAGTTATGAGAGAAAATATGAACATCTAGATCAAATGTATTATAGGCAAGGCAAGTTTTTTTATATAGCACATTTCATACACAGTGGTAATTCAAAGTGCTTTACATAAAATGAAGTGAAATAGACATTTAAAATAATAATAAAAACAAGGAATTAAAAAAATTGATTGAAACCTTCTAATATCTAAACCAAACAGGAGAAGCAAAAAGTAATTTCAGAAATAGTTAGCCTTGAACTAAATTTTATGTTCAAAAACCTAGTGAGTTATCAAGCAAATAAACAATTTCCAAGCAAACGGAATGTTCTTAGAACTTTGGCTAACATTCTGATCAGGTTCAAGATATGAACAGACATTCTTACAGTAGCAGTAATAGAATGTTTGTTCAAAGTTATCTATAAGAGCACAAAACCATTTTTATATATATCATTTATAGAACATGTTTCTGAAACACGTTAGTTTGTCTAAGAGAGACAACATTCAAAAGTGGATTTTTCATAATGGGAACACAACATGATAATATTAAAGTCAGCGTGAAAAGGAAACTGTGATCATCTTTTCTTTCCTGTATGTATGTATGGCAGGACACGATCTCGTCCATCAAGGATGAACTGGATTGTGGGATTGTTTGCTAATTGCTGTGATCTCAGGTGAGTGACAGGTTTCTACCCAGCTTACAGGGAACATTCTCAACTTTCACTAAAAAAGTTACATAATTGCCGGAGCAAGACATTCTTAAAGTAATGTTTATGGAATGTTCTTGAACTTTATTAATATTTGATAAACGTTCCAATAGCATTGAGAGAAAACATTAACAACATTCTCAAAATGTACCTAATGTTCAAGTAACATATTTTGGGTCAACATTTTGTACAATGTTTACAATAAACATTTTTGTAACCTTTAAATAACGTTCTAATCACAACAAGGAAACAGGACATTTAACGCTTGTAGGATTTTTAAAATAAACATTCAAATAACATATAAAAAAATTTTATTTTTGGGGGGGGGGTTAGTAGAATGGTGTAAGATAAGTTTTTTGTAACCTGGACATTTCTATGTTTTAGAAACATTTCAAAACAAAATTCCCACAAAACCTAAATTTGTTACCTGCATAGAAGTCAGGGATTATTGTC
The DNA here is from genome assembly GCA_027422405.1 of Ptychobarbus kaznakovi. Taxonomy (NCBI): domain Eukaryota; kingdom Metazoa; phylum Chordata; class Actinopteri; order Cypriniformes; family Cyprinidae; genus Ptychobarbus; species Ptychobarbus kaznakovi. Next base: position 3,957,509 of record CM049800.1, on the reverse strand, counting down.
CTGCCCTCAAACCTCAAAAAGTTCATGTTTTTTATTAAAGATTATGAGGACACATTAATTAAAAAATGAATGATGTGCATAGATAAATTATTCATAATAAACACTTCAATATTCCATAAAGAATTAAAAAGTGTCCGTTTTTATATCATGGTGACTTTGAACTAATTTAGAAGGGGTAACTGCCTGTGAGGAGTGTCCCACTTTAGTTGTGGTGCTGCATACACAATGCATTCTAGCGTTACCATCTGCCCTATTTTGTTAATTGTTGGTCTATGTAAACAAGCAGTAGACGGACAGTGTGTCATGTCATGCCAATTTAAAAATAGCTCACCTTTTGACACAAATCAGCATCAGTTGTAAAACAATGGAAAAATATGATAAATCTGGACATGGGATAGCTGTATATATAATATGGAGTGATAGCAACAGTCTACACTGCCTATATTTGTGTGTGTGTGTGTGGGGGGGGGTGTATGTATATGTATACATACATATAATATATATATATATATATACACACTTACTGGCCACTTTATTAGGTACATCTTGCTAGTACCGGGTTGGTTGGACCCCCTTTTGCCTTCAGAACTGCCTTAATTCTTCATGGCATAGATTTAACAAGGTGTTGGAAACATTCCTGAGATTTTGGCCCATATTGTCATGATAGCATCACGCAGTTGTTGCAGATTTGTCGGCAGCACATCCATGATGTGAATCTCCCGTTCCACCACATCCCAAAGGTGCTCTATTGGATTGAGATCTGGTGACTGTGGAGGCCATTTGAGTAAAGTGAACTCATTGTCATGTTCAAGAAACCAGTCTGAGATGATTTGAGCTTTGTGACATGGTGCATTATCCTGCTGGAAGTAGCCATCAGAAGATGGGTACACTGTAGTCATAAAGGGATGGACATGGTCAGCAACAATACTCAGGTAGGCTGTGCCGTTTAAACAATGCTCAATTGGTACTAAGGGGCCCAAAGTGTGCCAAGAAAATATCCCCCACACCATTACACCACCACCACCACCACCTGAACCGTTGAGACAAGGCAGGATGGATCCATGCTTTCATGTTCTTTACACCAAATTCTGACCCTACCATCTGAATATTGCAGCAGAAATCAAGACTCATCAGACCAGGCAACGTTTTTCCAATCTTCTATTGTCCAATTTTGGGGAGCCTGTGCGAATTGTAGCCTTCGTTTCCTGTTCTTAGCTGACAGGAACGGCACCCGGTGGTCTTCTGCTGCTGGAGCCCAGTTTGACGTGTTGTGCGTTAAGAGATGGTATTCTGCATACCTTGGTTGTAACGAGTGGTTATTTGAGTTACTGTTGCCTTTCTATCATCTCTAACCAGTCTGCCCATTCTCCTCTGACATCAACAAGGCATTTTCATCCACACAACTGCCGCTCACTGGATATTTTCTCTTTTTCGGACCATTCTCTGTAAACCCTAGAGATGGTTGTGCGTGAAAATCCCAGTAGATCAGCAGTTTTTGAAATACTCAGACCAGCCCGTCTGGCACCAACAACCATTCCACGTTCAAAGTCACTTAAATCCCCTTTCTTCCCCATTCTGATGCTCGGTTTGAACTTCAGCAAGTCGTCTTCACCACATCTAGATGCCTAAATGCATTGAGTTGCTGTCATGTGATTGGCTGATTAGCAATTTGTGTTACTAAGCAATTGAACAGGTGTACCTAATAAAGTGGCCAGTGAGTATATATAATATATATATATAAAAACATCCATTAATATTGACAGACACCCTTGATTAATATGAGCAAAGGTGGCTTTGAAAATAAATTCACAAATTTCTAACCTATTATTGAAGAAAAAAGATTGAAAGTGAGGAGAAAATCTAATGATGAAATAAAACAAATTCTCCATGCATGTTGGCCACAATTATTGCCCCCCTAGAAATTATTATGAGTAAAATATTTCTAAAGTATATTCCCATTCAAATTTAAAAGATTTTAGAACACCCGGGTAACTAGGAGCATGGAATTATCCAGCCATGACTTTCTGTTCCACAGGATTATAAATATGAGGAACACAGTGGCCAAATTCCCTTAATCATCCATCACAAGGAGAAAAAACAGAATATGGTTCTGATGTGCAGAACAAGATTGTTGAGCATCACAAAACAGAAGGTGGCTGTCAGAAAAGAGCTAAAGCATTGAAAATCCCAATTTCCACCATCAGGGCAATAATTAAGAGTTTCCAATCAACTAAAGATGTTACAAATCTTCCTGGAAGAGGATGCATGTCTATATCGTCCTAATGCACGGTGAGGAGGAGAGTTTGAGGGCCAAATACTCTCCAAGGATCACAGGTGGAGAATTGCAGAAATTAGTTGAGTCTTTGAGTCAGAAAGCCTAAATAATTGTCAAACAGCACATACATCACCACATGTTGTTCGGGAGGGTTTCAAAAAAATGTTCCTCACTCAACCAAAAACAAACTCCAGCATATTCAGTTAACAGACACGACTGGAACTTCAAATGGCACAGGCTTCTATCAGATGAAACCACCAGATGGGTTTAGTACAAACGGATGAGAAGTACCCATACCCATGTTATATACATATTAAATATACTGCTGGATCTTTAATGTCGTGGGCCTGTTTTTCTGCCAGAGGTCCTGGACATCTTGTGGATTCTATCAAATACCAACAGATACAAAATCTAAACCTGACTACCTCTGTTCGAAATCTTATAATGGGCCATGGTCTTCCATCAGGACAATAATCCAAAACAAACATCGAAATCAACACAAAAATGGGTCACTGAGCACAAAATGAAGCTTCTGCCATGGCCGTCCCTGTCCTCTGACCTGAACCCTACAGAAAATGAGTGGGTGAACTGAAGAGAAGAAGCACCGATGGAGCTGTGAATCTGAAGGGATCTGGAGAGAATGGTCTCTGATCTTTTATCGGGCATTATAGGAGAAAACTCAGAGCTGTAATTTTGGGAAAAGGGCGTTGCAATATTTGGGTGCCAATAATTGTGGCCAACATGAACTAATTTTGTGAATTTTTTTGAATGAAAAATCAAATGGATAAACAATGCAGATTTATTTTCACAGCTGCCTTTTGCTCATATTTACCAAGTGTGCCAATATTAGTGAAGCACACTGTAATATTAAAGTAATAATAATCAAAACATTTAAATAAAACAAACATTATAATTACTAAGAAAATAGTATTTAAGTTGTTTACTCAAAAATGTCATTGTTCATTCAATGTGTTGCTTATGTTTTTGTAATTTTTTGTGCAATTTTTTAGTAAAAAACACAGATGCTAGAGACAGCAAAATATCAAACGATCTATTTAGATAATGGAATATAAGGCAATATACTGTAGATTGAAATATGTAATTAAAGCCAAAGGACATGTGTGTTGTTTTTTATGGCACAGACTGTTCATACACAATTAAAAAACACTGGGGCATGTTACTGATGTGCTTTTCAATTAGAGATGATCAAACAGAATCACTAACAAAGACCAAATTCGCACTACAAAGGACCAGTGGTGCTTTCAACTTGCGCTTTTCTTTCAGAAAACAATCCCACTGTCAATATTCTAACGGTGAAGGTGACAATAACAACACCCAGGTTACGCTAGAGAATAGGACACAGGTGTGATCATGAGCGGTTCCGCGTAATTTGCTTTCCTTGTCCCCGTAACACACAACCACGTCTGATCTCACGGGTTAATGGCACTAGAAGATATACCGTCTATTACGGAGGGACCTCGGGGGCAGCTGAATACATGATCAGGAATATTTATACCTCTTTCTAACCTCTCAGTCCCATCTGCACAGAGATTTTTCCTCCTTTTAATAAATCACTGGGTTGAGGCAATTGCACACAGGCACACTGGAATGGGATTTTAATCCTGGGAGGGGGATTGTATTGGGGGATGGAGCAGAAATGAGAGCCCTTGTTTGTGTCTCAAAAAGGAGCATATTAAGATGCAAGAAAATGCAGGTTTGAGACTTGACACATTTAGCCACGTGCGTTTAAAAACATCCCAGATTTGCAGCGCTCGGCTGTGTCGTCTCAGCAACAGAATGTGCAGATTTGGTTTACAGAGCAACAGACTACATTTTTAAAGACAGTAATTTATTCCTCCAATGTTAATGCCTCCTTTAGTAATTTGGATAACTGCATCTTGCAGCGTGCTGTGAGCTTATAGAGCTTTTTCCTACTTGTATGTAAAGAGTCATTTGTCAGAGTCATTTAGATGAGATTTGTGGTCAATTTTCCCTTCTGTTTCAGTGATGAACTCTGATGGCGTGCTGTGATGTCAGGCATTTATACATGTCTGTTTCACAATCAATAAAGTTATTAGGATTCCCTGACCGGGCTTTCCTTCCCTCCTCTGCTCAATTCTTCAGGCTGCTCTCTTGAGGTTATAAGAATGAAATTCCAGACACTCAAATCAAGCAGCTTTTTTGCCTTCAGAACTGCCTTAATTCTTCGTGGCATAAATTCAACAAGGTGTTGGAAACATACCTCAGAGATTTTGGTCCATATTGACATGATCACCTTTGGGATCTCCCGTTCCACTACATCCCAAAGGTGCTCTATTGAATTGAGATCTGGTGACTGTGGAGGCCATTTGAGTAAAGTGAACTCATTGTCATGTTCAAGAAACCAGTCTGAGATGATTTGAGCTTTGTGACATGGTGCATTATCCTGCTGGAAGTAGCCATCAGAAGATGGGTACACTGTAGTCATAAAGGGATGGACATGGTCAGCAACAATACTCAGGTAGGCTGTGGCGTTTAAACGATGCTCAATTGGTACTAAGGGCCCAAAGTGTGCCAAGAAAATATCCCCCACACCATTACACCACCACCACCAGCCTGAACCGTTGAGACAAGGCAGGATGGATCCATGCTTTCATGTTCTTTACGCCAAATTCTGACCCTACCATCTGAATGTCGCAGCAGAAATCGAGACTCATCAGACCAGGCAACGTTTTTCCTATCTTCTATTGTCCAATTTTGGTGAGCCTGTGTGAATTGTAGCCTTCGTTTCCTGTTCTTAGCTGACAGGAGCGGAGGTGTGGTCTTCTGCTGCTGGTAGCCCGTCTGCTTCAGGGTTCGACGTGTTGTGCGTTCAGAGATGGTATTCTGCATACCTTGGTTGTAACGAGTGGTTATTTGAGTTACTGTTGCCTTTCTATCATCTCTAACCAGTCTGGCCATTCTCTGACCTCTGACATCAACAAGGCATTTTCGTCCACACAACTGCCGCTCACTGGATATTTTCTCTTTTTCGGACCATTCTCTGTAAACCCTAGAGATGGTTGTGTGTGAAAATCCCAGTAGATCAGCAGTTTTTGAAATACTCAGACCAGCTCGTCTGGCACCAACAACCATTCCACGTTCAAAGTCACTTAAATCCCCTTTCTTCCCCATTCTGATGCTCGGTTTGAACTTCAGCAAGTCGTCTTCACCACATCTAGATGCCTAAATGCATTGAGTTGCTGTTGTGTGATTGGCTGATTAGCAATTTGTGTTACTAAGCAATTGAACAGGTGTACCTAATAAAGTGGCCGGTGAGTGTATATATATATATATATATAAAGAGCCATCCACTAATATTAACACCCTTGGTTAATGAGTTGCTGCCATGTGATTGGCTGATTAGCAATTTGTGTTACTATGATTTTTTGGAGTACCAATTTGACATCTTGAATATTTTGTACTCTAAAAATAACAAGTAATTGTAAAATATTTTACAAAATAAACAGCATTATTATTTCAAACGTTTGAGGTAGTTTTCTTCATTACAATTTAAGGATACTGAAATTTTCACATTATACCCCAGAAATAATATCATAATACAATTTTAATGCAGAAATTGAAGATATAATCATTATAGAAGAGGTGCATTTTTATTTTTATTTATTTATTTCTTGGAAATTGTAATTCTTGTTTTTTTATAGATATACAAAATATTCACATACATAAAATAAGACCACGTAATTGACTGACAACTAAAAACTGTGCTTTTGATGAGAAAAGGAATGCTGTAGAATTTTTCTACACAGACTTTTTAAATTATTTCATGTTTCCTCTCCTGTGGGATGTGAACAGTTTAAAAATGTTGAATGGCATTTTAGATCCCGTTCAGTTACATCCCATCCATTTTTATGTTAATGACATTTCTGTGGCATTTAACAGACAGACAGAGCTGACCTTTCGGTGCTTGATGACTCCGGGTGTCAGATTATGGCTCTGCTCTAACATTTAACTAATCTTCCTATGCTGCGTATTGGCTGCAGAAACAAAATAGTAAATGGAACACAGCCCAAAAATCAACTGTCCTCATCCAAGCCCAATGGCCTCTAGTTAGTTAGCCCTTTAGCTGTATCTCAAGCATGGGCTGAAAGTGAGACGACTGCAATAATTACCAAGTAGCATGTGGCTTCTGTAACTCGAATGTAGAATATGATAGACAAATCCAACTTTTCCCAAACAAAACCATGTTCACTTCAATGTTTCGGGTTAACGGTAACATGCACTGACCTCAAAAGCACTAAACTAAGCATTTGTGTCACTGTGCCCAAGCTGTCGGTTACTGTTAGTCAATTTTTCAGTGTTTTCCTCTTTGAATTTCTAGTTAAACTTCAGGAGCGATTGTTGTATTTGTTTGGTGCTTTAAGGACGCAGCAGTAACCTTACAAGTCCGGCTGCTCTACAATAATTAATGCTGACGCGGTTAAGAAATTAAACATGTTTATGTAATAATTTGAAGGTGTTTATATCTTTAGAATGGAAAGACAAGTCATGTCTCCTGGTCCTACTTTCTATTTATACTACATTTTGATGACATAACGCATGCATTTGTAATGTACTTCAAAGTCTACATAAAAGTTAAAGCAGATGCATCACAATGTGATATAGATCCTCATAGTGCTGCAGGTTTATAAAACCCTTTGTAGCAAACTATTTATGATGCACCTCACATTGGAGGGAATTCATCATTTTATATAGATTTTCTGCTGCTGTCTTGTGTCTGGGTTTTAGTGCATGGCAACATTTCTAGATGCATTATACAGACACATTTCCATTGTAAATTAAATAACAAAGCTGGAATTATTTAAATGTCATGCAGTTTCAAAACCTTCTTGCTGGTTTCGTCATTTTTAGTGCAGAACTTCATTAAATCATGGTTTTATTTCCACCGGAAGATAAACATCTCGCAAGACTCGTATGCCAGAAAAAGATCCAGGTTGCTTCTAGAACACGGAGTCGACTCATGAGATCTAACCCACTTTTTCCTCCACTCGAGAGAAATGTTGATGTGAACTGGGTTAAAATCACTAAGATGGAATCAAAATCATTTGCGGTGCTTGTATCAATTGTGCCTTTCTTGCAAGACAAAAAAGATGTATTTGCATTCCTTTTGGAGAAGGATTATGCCTTTCACTGCAGTCGATTGAAGGAATTTGGGTTTTATGGGTTGGACAATGACTACACATAATCTCTCATCAATCTAATTGTCTCATTCTTCATGCCCCTAAACCTCCAAATCCAAAAGCCTCGTTTATTTGATGTAGTTTCTGAAATATCATGTGGTGTGATATGCTATAATTAAAAATGATTTCTTCTATAATTAATTTACATTCTAAGTTATGACCTTATACTAATTGAGGTTACATAGAATAGTTGGACACTCCACAGGACCATTTAAAATGAAGTAATGAAGGCACAAAGGCGATTAAATGTTGTGACATACATTCACTACTGTTTAAACGTTAATAAAAAAAAATTGAAAGAAGTCTCTTGCTCACCAAGGCTGCATTTATTTGAAAAACACTGTAGTTTTATGCAATATTAATACAATTTACAATAACTGTTTTTCTAATTTTAATATACTCTAAAATGTTATTTATTTTAGCGATGACAGCTGCATTTTTCAGCATCATTACTCCAGTCTTCAGTGTCACATGATCCTTCAGAAATCATTCTAATATGCTGATTTGCAACTCAAAAAACATTTATAATTATTAATCTTGAAAACAGATTTTTTTTTTTTTGTATGTAGATGTTTTTTTAGGATTCTGTGATTAAAAAGAGAACATTTATTTAAAAAAGACAAATATTGTAACAATTTAAATGTCTTTACTGTCACTTTTGGTAAATGTAATGCATCCTTGCTGAATGAAAAATAAAGTTTTTACACATCACCCACAGACACAAATAGAAATGATGAACATATGATGTCATCTGCCTGACCTAGTTAGGATAGGAAAGCTTGGGTCATTTAAATGATCATTCTTACCTTCCTTTCAAAGGCAGTTTGGTTCCTCCCACCGCTATTAATATCATGAGCTGATTGACTTCAGTGTAATCAGAAAAGCAGGTGAATCTATGAACCAGTGATAACAGCATATAAGTTTAAAGCTCTTGTTCAAACATCACTGAAATTCATATACACACAGACCTCCATAGACGAAGATATGAAGAGACATTTGATCAATATAATATACACACAGCTGCTATGAATTATGGAATAGAATCTCCGTTAGTCAATGCAGTTTGATATGTTACAGCAAGAATGCACAGCTCAATCCAAGTTGCACAATATCTCAAGTGCATCATTATATTACCAGAAACCTGAAGACTGATTGGAGATTGTTTTTTAAGTGCTTTAGTTCAGGAACCGAAGCCAGTGGGAGTCCTGGTGTTCTCCATGCAATCACTTCTTGATGGAGAAAGTCAATTCTGATAACATTTCACACAGCTCACCGCAATGACCAACTTTAACTGATGGCAGGTGCGAGCACTCTTGTTTCATAAGTTCAGGGTATTGCTAAAGACGCACATTTTGGCTACCAGAATACAGTACGGTCATTATTGTAGCTTATTCTGAACACAGTCCGGACACTCAGACAGGAAGAGACCGTCTGATTGACATGTAAAGCTTTTGGCGACGTGTTTATCAGAAGGGGATGATATCATGAATCTGTAAAGTAGTATTTTGCATGCACAAACCAGAATGTTTGCTGGGTTTGAGGAGATGTTTCATGCATTTTTCACTCTTTCTCGCCGCTTAGCTTCCTATATGATAAACCCATCATGCTCTTTTTGGATAATTCACTGTTATATACCATAACTGTTGTGTAGGGCATGTGTTCTTGTTATGGCAGTCCCTACGTTATGTAACCAGGTATTGACGTTGAGCTGAAAGTGGTGTATTTTGCAGGAAATTGTTTATTGGTAAAGGTAATAACCCCACACATACAGTGTGCATATAAATAGTGCATGTATTTGTTATGTTGTGGCTTAAAGCCTGTAGAGAGTGTCCAGGGTAATCTCGGTCCACATAATGAATACGAGCACGTGGTCTGGCTCTGCGAGGTGCTCAGCTGCCAGTGTTTCCCAGCTCTGAGGTGCAGGAAGTGAGAGGTAAGAGGAAGTGGGGGCTGGGAAGCGTGAGCTCTTTAATTCTGCACCAGGGGAAAACCCTTCTCAATTTCTGTGTGGGTGGATTATGGGTTATAAGTGTGCGAGTGTGCGCGCATGTATTATGCAGGAGAGTGCATGTGTGTGTGTGTGCATGGCTTTTTTTGCACTCAAATGGATGTTGGAGTAAGTATGTCAACTGCGAATAGCCATGAGTGTCTGTTTTTCCATAGGCTTGCACTGTGTGTGTGTGTGTGTGTGTGTGTGTGTGTGTGTGTGTGTGTGTGTGTGTGTGTGTGTGTGTGTGTGTGTGTGTGTGTGTGTGTGTGTGTGTGTGTGTGTGTGTGTGTGTGTGTGTGTGTGTGTGTGTGTGTGTGTGTGTGTGTGTGTGTGTGTGTGTGTGTGTGTGTGTGTGTGTGTGTGTGTGTGTTTTGGATGCCTGGTGTGATAAATGAGACAGAGGTAGGGGATCCTTTCCCCCCTGTGTGGAGCAGATTGCATGTGTGTCTAGGCTTGCCCGTCTTTGACAGCTCCAATAGGACACATTGGGGGAGGGGGCTGAAATCCAGTTGTTTTGAAGCATTCAGCACATTGATTAAATCACTTTAGGTGTTTTACACCAGTAAACAGATTGGTTGTTTATATCTACTTTATATGTCGTTTTACTGTTTCTATACTCCTCTTATGATAGTCAGCTTCAAGTATGGTCATCTCTGTGGTCCAAACACAGGTTAAGAAAGCCAGGCAAAGACGCCTCAATCTGTGACATGAGAAAATGCAGGGTCTCACCAGCAATCCAAAGAACTGCATCTCAGTGTGGTATGGAAAGCCCAAAAGGACTGACTCAGTGTCTCATTCTGACTCTTGAAAATAATTAAATTCTGTCATCATTTACTCACCCAAATGTCGTTCCAAACCTGTATGACCTCCTTTTTTGGTGGGGCATAGTAGAAGATATTTCACAGAATGTCCAGGGTGCTCTTGTTGATGATGGTGACTGGAGCTGTAGAGATACAAAAATTATACATAAAACTCTATTGTATTATACTGATTGTGCATTTTCATTGTTTTCCTAAGCACGCTTTTATTTGATTTTATTATTTTGTCTGTCTGTCTGTCTATATCTATTGTATTATTAAGTTGATCTTGTCTTTTGTCCTGCTTTGTTTTCTTTTTTATCCTAAAACTCATAAAAAAACGTTTTTCTTAAATACATCATAAAAGTAGTCCATACAACTTTTGCACTATATTGCAAACATTCTGAAGCCATACAATGGCTTCTTTCTGAAAAGGCTACTTTCCACATCTAATTCAAATTTATGTCAATGATAATACACACAAGAACAACTGACATTTGACCTCAAACCTGGGATATCTTTTTCTGTCTTCTGGGCATTTTTAGTTTTTGCCAGCCCCAGTCCGCATTACACTATCAAAAGCTTGTAATCGGTAAGATGCACACATGTTTTCAACACTGATCATAATCAGAAATGCTTCTTAAGCAGCAAATCAGCATATTAGAAAGATTTCTGAAGGATCATGTGACACTGAAGACTGGATTAATGATGCTGAAAATTCAGCTTTGCATCACAGGAATAAATTACATTTTAAACAATTAAAATAGAACACAGCTATTTTTAATTATTACAATCTTTCACAATATTACTGTTTTTGATGTATGTCTGATCAAATAAATGCAGCCTTGGTGAGCATAAGAGGCTTCATTCAAAAACAATTAACACAAATCTTACTAAAAAGTCTGGTAGCATAAATGTGTCAAATCAAATGAAGCACTAAAATTCTGTCATTTTATATGCTAAACAGCATGGGAAAGCCTTCATTTGGTTCTGCTGTAGAAATTGTACTATATATTAGCACTTAATTGGCATGTTTATTACACAGCAGTCAAAATGTTACTCAACTGAATCATTCGTTTACTGCTGGAAGTGAAAGTCAGTGTCAGTCATGATGAGTCACTACAAAGCATCTCTCTGGGAAACAGCAGCAAATGAATATTTATTTGAGCCACAGAATAAAGGAAATGTCATCCTTCTGTTTGTTTTCATACTACTAACCGCAGAAAGATTCTCATTGACATGCCTAATGCCAGACGTTCAAATGCATCTCATCTGCATCGCCCGTGTTCCCTGCGTGTTCAGTGTGTTGACTGATGTGAACACCACGTCAAGCTTTCTTCGAAGCCATCTGCAGCTGATGAATTAAAACAGTTGATGTCCTCTGGCAGCAGCAGCATGTAGAGAACTCTCACTGATGGAAGAATGGATGAGCATGCAGAGTCTGTGGAGTGTGTCTCACGCAGCACCCCGCTGACAGGATAACGTTACAGGAGGTGCATTCATGTTGCAAACACACATGACCCCCCAAGGGCATGTCAGGATATAACCTAATAGCCAGCAGGGGGATTAACCAATCTCAGTCCATTCATTACACTGACAGAGTCCTAAAGAGGAGAGGTGAAGACAGAGAAATAAAGAGAGGTGAGTTACAGCCATTAATCTGCTCCAGTGTTTCTCTTTCCCTCGACCTTCTCCCTTCATCTCCAAACGGGGTCAGATATACTAGTCTCTTATGCTCACAAAGATATTTTTAAAATGTAATTTATTTCTGTGAAGCAAAGCTGAATTTTTAGCATGATTACTCCAGTCTTCAGGGTCACATTCAAGAAACATTTCTTATTAATATCAATGCTGAAAACAGGTGTGCTGCTTAATATTTAGAAACCATGATCATTTTTTCAGGATGAATCTGTTCAGAACAACTAAATTTAGTTGAAACAGAAATGTTTTTGTAACATTATAAATATATTTACTGACAATTTTAAATCAATTAAATGAATCTTTCTTGAATAAAAGTATAATTTTATTTTTATTTTATTATATTTGTATTTGTTTAATATGTCGATCGTTTTTATTAATTTTATTTCATGTTTAGGTTTATATATATATATATATATATATATATATATATATATATATATCGTTTTGCATTTTACCTTAAATTTCCACTGAAATTTTGTCATGATCCTACTGTAACAACTTAAATTACAACAATACCCAAAATTGGCTATCGATTGAAGTGCTTATGCAAATCGCTGCCAGATTGGTGATGTGTAAAAGTTTTGTTTTGCTTTTCCACAATAAAAATGAATGTTGTTATTACACAGGACAATGCAATAATTTTGCTTGTTCATTCTCTTCTAATTGCAATATTTATTCATGAGAAGTTATAATCTTTTTAAAGCAACTGGTGTTTGTGTGTGTGTCCATGCTTGATATGTACATGTGTGTGAATGTCATATTTCCCCATGGTTTTAATGGTTGGCAGGGTTGAGGAGGTGTCAGTGATTACTCCCATGGAAATAGGTGTCCAAGTCAGTGCTGTGTGTTTGTTTTTTTAATTACCATGGCAGCAGCGGTTCTGATTGGTAGCACTGCCTAATTAGCAGGGGTAAGAAAAGAAGGTGCTCAAGATGCCATATATTTCATAATATTGCCAAAACAAGTGGCTTTATTCTATATAAAAAGAGAAGATGAGTTTGGAATGAGTTTTCAAATTGAGGTATTAATGCTATTAAAATTTGACTCTCCTGAAATAATTTTTCACCAAAAAGCAGGGGAAAAGTGAAAAATTTTTTTTACATTTGCTTAAAGAAAATAAAGTGTATTTTTAAGATAATAAAGCTTCCATTGTGTTTCCATTGTGACATTTCCATTAGGTCATTATCATTATATTTCTAACTTCCATACTTCAAGCAACTGTATGTACGCTTTTAACTTGAAATATCAGTTTCAAGATCGTTTTGATGATACGCTGAGTTCTAACAAGGCGAATGGCTTGTGTTTCCTTCCAACGCTCCAAAAGGGCGAATTCTTTTACGGTAGCAACAAATGCACGTGCACAGCTATCCACTTTCATTACAACAGAGGTATTTCACGACAGGAAATTAGGTAGGTTCGGGTGTAGGGTGATAGAAAATACATTTTAATATAAAATTTTATAAAAAAAAGTATACTCATTTAAAATAATAAATGATAACTCTCTAACACTCAGCCAATAAAAATCGAAATTACAAAACAACAAAAAAAAATAAGAAAATTAATAAGTAAAATGGCAGTAAGTACATTTTGGGTGGAAATGTGCTTAATTGTTGTGAAAGTATTGTCAATATACAAAAATAAAGACACAAAAATAGGTTTCTTCTCATAATTTCTTAATTTTGTCTTTTGATTTTGGGGGTGAAATGTAACCCCTAGACATGTTTTGCAAGATTCACCAATACAAACGTAGTATGCTAGTCTTTGACCAAAAATAATTACATAAAAGACTAAATCCAAGACAATATGTCACACAGCCTGGTATAAGCCTCTTTTTTAAATTTTCACTACACACAGTAGCCTAGATGATAACTGACCAGCCACTGAGCATCACAATCATAATGCAGTAATTTCCAAAAACAGACATTCTACAGATATCATTTTCACACAAATCACTTGCCACTCTTTTGTTAGCACTAGGCCAGGCTGGGCAGGCTGAAATATTTCTACTGTCCTGCACTGACCTTGACCAATGTGAACATGTAATGACCTCCAGCTTATGCGTTCACTGGCGGTAGCTTCCTGATCAGTGACCCCAAACCCCCATCGATTTCTGCTTTTGCTCACCAGCGAGTAGTAATTTAGTGGCACAGAGGCCTTGCAGTCACCAAGCTAATATTTGCTGGACTGTCTAGACACTGTGTCAATCTGTATTTTATTTCCCTCACATTTCAGGCTATCGTATTTTCAGCTACACTTAAGAGTGCAATTCATCACCAAAGCCTGCCATTGAAAGAATAGTTTAACTTAATTAACATTTTTTTAATTCTGATTAATAATGCATTACTATTTGCAAGGTAATACAGAGGGCATGACCAAAAATGCTCATTAATATTTAATTACGCTGAGCTCTTCTTCAACAAAGATGAATCACCCCTGTGCTCTCTTGACGGTTGCTGCTGTGCAAATAGCCTGCTTAATCTGTGGCTAGCCAATCCCCGCTTGAATCATGACACACATCAGCTACGGAGAACCCCATTCCATTATCAGAAAGAAGGACTGCTTAACATGAGCTCAGGAATGAGGACACACATACACAAACATAATTACTGACACAAGTTCCCTCTCGAGTGGAAGACTGGTACGGGCTTGACTGAGATAAAGAGAGAGGGTGAGATTGGTGAAGGAGAGAGCTGCCATCTTAACAGCTTTGTGATGATGACGATGGAGGCTGAATATGAAGAGAGTATATGCACTACTCACCCTCTCCTCGCTGTGTGTCAAAGCATTCGTTTATTGAAGATAAGATCGAGTTCAAGATCACAACATCACTCTTTTCAAATCTGGGTGGGAAAAAGCAATTATAGTAGCGTTTGAAGGATTAATCTGTGTCCTTGCAAAAATACTTTTCATAAATGTATAAATGTGCCTTTATTGCTTCTGTAGTGGCGAAGGTTGTTCCATGGAACACCACAAGATGCCAAAATGAAGAGCCTTTGGAGAAAGTTTAGATTTTGGTTATATTTACACTGTATTATTCATACTGCACTGTGATTTCATTGCGCAAATATTTTTTGTCTCTTTGTTAGTGGCTTAATAGTTAACGCATATCTTTAATTAACAAAAAGACACTAGTTGTGGGGTAAAAAGACTTTGAATCACCCCCAGACTGAGTGCGCTCATGATTTGACAAAACATACAGGTACAAACGGCTAACTGCGAAGATTTGATTCTGTTCAGCAGATACAGGTCAGTCCTTCAGGTTTCCTCTCTCCCGCGCTCGCTCAAGCGCGCCACCGCTTCAGTACCATGGAGAGCTCCGTTTTCTTCATAGGAACGTTCAGCCAATCAACGCTTTCCTCAGACAAAGCCACAAGAAAACAATTCATGCCTTAAGCAACAACCAGTCTGTTGTATAAAACGGGATGCAATTGTGTACGCCATGCTATCTTTGCGAAAATTGACAAAACCAAGACCCTTGAGAAGTTTAAACATGTATGGCATCATTTGTTCTTATTACTTTTGCGAACAATACAGTGCATGGTATTTTTGTAAGGTTCTGCTGAGATTCTAATGAGACACAATTAGCTTAGCCAAAATACTTTTTAAAGTTTTTCTGTATTGCATTTGTCATATGCAAGTGATAATGACAGTTTTGTCCGTTTGCAGTCTTTCAAGAATATGAAAACAACCATACTAAATAGACGCAGATCGTCGTGTTTGCCTGAGGAGGTGACTACAGCAACAATATGCTTTCCATCCAGTATTGAAGTGAAAAACGAGATTTATATATCAATATATTCACCAAAAAGGTGACAGATGACTGTTAAATAACTGCCCAAGAGGTTTAAAAAGAAGATATTGGTTGCACAAAAAAAGAACCCCATATAACCTCTCCAATAGCCTACTGCGTGAGAGAGCGCGTCTTTGGAACTGTTGCCATTGTTTAATCTCGAGTCGCGTTTTGGACACTTTGTGAATGATTTGCGTCGTGCGCGCATGTCAAAACACAGATTCGATGCTCTTGTCTTGTTGGGTTCCGATTGGGCAAGTGGTGGAAATGTGTCAAGCATATGCTCGCCGTGGGCGGGAGTAGACATGTGTTTATAAAGCTCCGTGGGGCGGTGACGGTGTGTTAAAAAGCAAACGAGAGCGCACGACAGAGAAACCCTCTGTTCACCCGATGTTAGGTAGGGGAGGCGGGTCGCCCTCTGCCGCTCCGTCTCCTCACCTGTATGGATGACCACTACAACCTCATCGACTCGCCCTCAGCCAGCCACAAAGGGACCAACGCAGACAACCACGGATACGCGGAGACGGAGAAGGACATCATGACAGTCGTGGCGTGCGATAACATGCTGGAGGAGACCGCGGCGCTGCCCAGTCACCTGTCGCTGGATCGATACGAGCCGGACCAGGAGTGCTGCGAGCGAGTGGTCATCAACATCTCGGGGCTGCGCTTCGAGACCCAGCTGAAAACTTTTAACCAGTTCCCGGACACGCTGCTCGGAGACCCGAAGAAAAGGATGCGCTACTTTGACCCGCTCAGAAACGAGTATTTCTTCGACAGGAACCGACCCAGCTTCGATGCCATTCTCTACTACTATCAATCCGGGGGGCGCATTCGGAGACCCGCCAACGTTCCCATTGACATCTTCTCGGAGGAAATTCGCTTTTATCAACTTGGCGAGGAAGCCATGGAGAAATTCCGCGAGGATGAGGGCTTTATCAGAGAAGAGGAGCGACCGCTGCCAAACCACGAATTTCAGAGACAGGTTTGGCTTTTGTTTGAGTACCCAGAGAGCTCTGGTCCTGCCAGAGGCATTGCTATTGTGTCTGTCTCAGTCATTTTGATTTCCATTGTTATTTTCTGCTTGGAAACCCTGCCTGAGTTTAGGGACGACAAGGACCCAATTACTGTCTCGCCTATTGCGAATGCCACTGGCCCTTTCGTGTCCAGTACTTTCACAGACCCTTTCTTTGTGATCGAGACCCTTTGCATAATCTGGTTCTCTTTTGAACTGCTCGTGCGGTTCTTCGCGTGCCCCAGCAAGGCTACATTTTCCAAAAACATCATGAATATCATTGATATCGTGGCTATTATTCCTTACTTCATCACTCTGGGGACGGAGCTGGCCGAGAGCCAGGGCAACGGCCAGCAAGCCATGTCTCTGGCCATCCTCCGCGTGATCCGTCTGGTGAGGGTCTTTCGCATCTTCAAGCTCTCGCGCCACTCCAAAGGCCTCCAGATTCTAGGCCAGACCCTCAAAGCCAGCATGCGGGAGCTGGGACTCCTCATCTTCTTCCTCTTCATCGGGGTCATCTTGTTTTCCAGCGCCGTCTTCTTCGCAGAGGCCGACGACCCGACCTCCAGTTTCAGCAGCATCCCTGATGCTTTCTGGTGGGCTGTGGTTACCATGACTACGGTCGGCTACGGAGACATGCATCCAGTGACCATCGGAGGCAAAATCGTGGGATCTCTGTGCGCCATCGCTGGCGTGTTGACCATTGCGCTGCCCGTACCAGTCATCGTGTCCAATTTCAATTACTTTTATCACCGGGAGACTGACGGGGAGGAGCACGCGCAATACCTCCACGTTGACAGCTCTCAGCATCTCAACTCTACAGAAGATCTGAAACGGACACAGAGCACGTCCTCCCTCAGTAAATCGGAATATATGGTCATAGAGGAAGGAATAAATAGCGCTTTCAAACAGCCAAACTACTCCAACCAGAACAATCAAAACTGCGTGAATATTAAACAGATTTTCACAGACGTGTAAATCATGTACAGTGCCAGACAGTCTTATATTGATCACCATTATGGCACCGGTGCGAATGCGAGGTGTTGCTGCGTTATTAGGGTACAACGGGGCTAAAAGCCTCCGTTTGAGGGAGGACCCCGTGTTTTTTTTTTTTTTTTTTTTGTAGGGTCCAAAAGTACATGACAGTTGAAAAATTATTTATTTTTACTGAGATAGAGATATATATACTTTGTATAAAGTAAATGCTACAAGTAGTTTGTTTTGGTTAAATCAGATATATAAAGGCAGCTCGAGGGAAGAATTTGTCACCATATGCAAATACTTGTGATATAGCAAAATATTTTTAGAGTAACATTTAAATACATAATTTAGCAAATGGTGTAGCTATTTTCAGTTTATTTACTCGCTTTTGGCATTTCATGGAGCTACGGTGTAATTGCAGTCAGATTTCGTATTGTAACTATAGGAGTTAATATAAATCCACTTTGCACATACGTAACAAAATGATTCCCTCCTAATTACAAAATACAATTAGTTGCACTACATGTAATCTGCATTATCATCCTTTACCAACTTAACTGAGTTTTTGGCTATTCAACAGGTACTGAAAACTGAAAGTCTTGAGATATATAAAATAATTGCTGATTTCTATAGCTACATCAATTAAAAAAACTTCAAAATCAGACTTTTGTCATTGCACACCTAATGAATCAGGACACTTGGAGACAAACAGGTGTTTAGGAAATTACTTTGATAGTTTTTGTTTCTATTTAGTGTTTTGAGGGTATGTAAATCTCAAGGGGGGGGGGGGGGGGGCTTTAGATCCGTTGTACCCTACATCTTATGGACAAGCCAGCATATTACCCTAAAGTAAAGCAGGGCACTTTTTTTGGTAAAAAGGTGCCAAACTCTGATTCACGTGTAGCATTTGTCTACAGCACAAAGTATAAGGTTCAGGTATACTGCAAATATTGTGCTCGTAAGTCTGCGTATGTTATCAGTGTTAACATATAATCATCATAATACGTTAGTATTCGCAATATCTTGCGTTTTGTGGCAAAGTGAAACAACCGAATATGTGTCGCTGTTACTGTGAGCAAACTGAAGATAATGCTGTGTTGATCATATGTATTTTGTTGAATATATGGGTGGTTCTGCAATTAAGGGAACTAGATGGAAAACAATAAAATAATAGATTATAATATGTCTCTTTAATTGCTTTTTCCTAATTATAAGAGTGCTAAATACTAAACAAAATGCTAAATTTGCAAGAATTTTCTTATACTTTTTTAACTTCTCTTCTGAAGTAATTTATAAAATGCATTCAAATCTGGGAAATTGTTTAAGGATTTTTTAAAGGTGTTTTAATCATTAAAAATATTAGTATTTGTAAAATTAGCCAAATTGTTTTTAAACTTTTTTCAAGAAAATAATTATTAGTTTATAAAGATGAATATCCATAATTTTAAGAATTATGTAGATTTATATTAGGGCGGCTCGGTGGCTCAGTGGGTAGCACTGTTGCCTCACAGCAAGATGGCACCTGGTTTCCTCCGGGTGCTCCCCCACAATCCAGACATGTGTGTGTGTGTGTGTGTGTGTGTGTGTGTGTGTGTGTGTGTGTGTGTGTGTGTGTCCTAGCAACTGTGTGTGTGCATGAGTTATTGCACTCTCAGGGCTGGGTTGTGGCAGGAAGGCGTAAAAACGTGCCACATCGGTTGTGCGGATCACTCCGCTGTGGCGACCCCTGATAAAAAGAGAGAGAGAGAGAGAGAGAGAGAGAGAGAGAGAGAGAGGAATCAGCATCAGCCTCTGGTAGGTGTCATAACAAAACATTATTATGTGTCAATTTTAATTGACACATGTATTTTATTAATTATGGTAATTGACTATGTTATGGTAATTATGGTAACTACCTTTTTTTCTCAAGGATCTGTATTCCATGATAAAAAACAATTCATATAAATTAACATAGATTTCAAAAAGTGCCCCTAATTGAAAAATCATCAGACTTCATTTAAACGCAATTAATGTGGAAAAAAACTATACGTTTTGTTAATAATGTAATCAAAACTTTGTGTGTCTATTGAATCTGACTTGCTTGTACCAAATGAAATTGGTTAATACGGAATGAAAGCAAATATATATATATTTATTTTGTGATTAAGTTGTGCTAAACGTAGTCATCTCCAGATTATGTAAAACTCAAATCACGTCTAGCCTGAAAAGGTGGCTCGGATACGGGGGGCACATCGGACTCATCGCCTCCATGGCACGGGAGACACCGGATCAGAGACTGAGAGATCACGTCTTGAGTCCGCCTTGTGATGCAGTCTCCATGGCGACTACAGTTTCCTGGGTAACCCCCGTTAATGTTACCATGACATCCTCCCCTGTTGTCAGAGCAACGCTCCAGATGGTTCACAAAACCTGACTGGCAAAATAGAGGACGAGAATTGCCATCAGACTTTATTCATTGGATGTATCTCTATCATTTTACAGCCTTGTTCTAGCATTTAAAAACGATGTAAAACAGCTTCTACAAATAATTTGCATAACCCTGGGTTTGCAAACCATCCAGAGCAGACGCACTGCCACATATTTGCCTTTTTGAATCTTTTACAAACGACTGAATGTGTTGCATGTGCAAAATGATTGATATTGACAAAACAGACCAAATGCACGGAGGGCTTTCTCTCTGTAGCTGTCGAAGCGTGATTGTGTGTAGTTATGGGCTCACTCAGGCGTTCCCTGTTTGCTTCTCCCGTGCAGCGCGAGCTGATTACCGGAGGTTTCACGCGGACGCTCCCGTTGACGGGTGTTAGAGGCTGCACGGCAGTCCGCCAGACACTTCCCAAGCGCTCAGTCAGAGTCAATCATTCTCAGGCTGTAGACCTGTGTGCTTCTCTCAGTCATCTGCTACCTATGAGCATCAACAGAAAACACGAACGGCTGTTATTACATCCATTCATAGAGAAAACAAGTACAAACTAATGATTTTTAAATCAAATCTACATGTAATGTATTGCTCAATTGAATCTAATTACATGTACACCTTCATAACACCAGATATAAGACGCTTATTTGACTGGTATGAATGAAATCAGTATTTGCTGACTTGTTGCTCAGTGCTGCCATCAAGTGACAACAGAACAATCACTGCTCTGTTGATAAAGTATTCCTGTGCAAAGCTGGGAAGCCAGGTTTAACTTTGCCCTCTAGACCCTAGAAAGAACATACATTCATTTAACATGAATATCTGCAACAATGCTGTTTAGATGCACTCAATGCTTTTATTAGTCTAATGCAGGGGTTTTCGAGATCCCCAAATGTGATCTTATTGGTTCGAGGGACCCTCATTCTGAAATTTAAAAGGCAGAAAGCCTATTTATATTGTGAAAAAAATTATATTATTAATATGTCTACACTTGTAAATAATGTTCACCCATTTCAACTTAACTTATTTCAACCTATAACCTAAACTTAAGCTCAGTCTACAAAACAGCTTGGTCGTACAAGTCATTTAAACGTAAATTACTTCAAGCCATCATTTTTACAGAATAAAATAATACACTTCTATTAAGCTACATTATTATATTGCATTTATATTAATAATAGGACTGATCAGTTAAATTTACTATTAACTAAATCATGTAATTATTTACTTTTTCTGTATTTATTAGAATCTATTTTTTATAATTTTTTATATTTTATATTATATTATTTATAATGTGTTTTTTATGTTTACATTTTATTTATGTTTTTTTATTATTACATACTATATTATTTATAATATTTTTTTCATATTATATTATTATTATTATATAAATACATTATTTAGGTAATTACTTTATTTTAGTTTTTTACCATGTTTTTCTCTTAAACCCCCTAACAGTCCCTGGTCTAATGTATGTGGGGGGGGGGGGGGGGTTACCAAACTAAATTCAGCCCAGTTTATAGTTCCTTCCATCCTCAGATCTCAGATCTGTTTTTCCGTCTCTCTGAACCATTCAGCGTTCCTGTGAAGGGCTCGTCTGTGATCAGCTGTGAAGGATGAGTTCTTATTATAGTGTATGTGTGTTCATCTGGTGCCTGCGCTGACTCTCACATTTACTAGCTGTTATATCCAAGGTGTTAACAGAGAGCTTACTGTCTGACTGTTGTGGCTCGCCTGACACCTCTCAAAATTCAGTTTGACATCTTCATCCCAAGACTCACGAGTCCATTAACTCTTTCCTAAAGGCTGCTTATAACTGTGCCTTCTTCGACAAAGATAACTGCCTTTTGTGTTTCTCTCAAGGACAGCCTGGATGTCTGTTCACTGGAGTTCTGGAGTTCGCTGACAACAGATATTAAGATATTATGACAAACTGAAACATGCTTGTGACGTACTCCAGAGCAATGAAGACAGAAGGATTACGAAGGTAAACTTCTTGGACTTTTTCTGGATATTGTTTTGCTATCCAACATCATTGATGTGCACTAAAATGCAGATGATTCTTAGCATAGCTGTTTAAACTATTCACATATATGCTGTTAAAACAAGAAAAGTTCAAACCTTTAACTTTAATTTATTGCATTTATATCAAATGCACTACCATGCAGTCTCTTTATTTGATCAAAAATACAGTAAGACATTTTATATTGTGAAATATTAGAATTTAAAATGACTGTTTTGCTATGTGTTAATAATGTTAATACATGTTAAAATGTCATTTATTCCTGTGATCAATCAAATCTGAATTTTCAGCATCATTGCTCTAGTCTTCAGTGTCACATGATCCTTCAGAAATCATTCTGATTTACTGCTCAAGAAACATTTCTTACAATTATCTGTGTTGAAAACAATTATATATGTGTGTGTGTGTGTGTGTGTGTGTGTAGAGTCCTTGATTAATACGATTAATATGAATTTTGAATGTTCAAAAGAACAGCACTTATTTTAAATATAAACTGATTGTTGCATTAAAAATGGTTTTCTTTTTACTTTTGATCAATTTCATGCATCCTTACATTTTTTTTTTGTTTACATAATAGTTGTTAATAAAAAGCCAAAAATATATATGGCATGTAGATGTAGTTTTCTTTCTGTCCAGATGGATGGCTGTTATATTGGCATTTCTGTTGTGGGAGATAAATGGGTTGTTTGGCATGAGATTGTATTGTGGTGAATGAAATGTATTTATGCATGGTATTGATTTGCAGATGAAATACCCTTTGCCCTGCAGAGCGAAAAAATCTAACCTCTAATTCACATTAGATTAATATACAGTCATTTCAGGGAAACACATCTCAGATGGTGCTGTTATACAAACCAGATCCATCAAGTTTCATTCTTTCAGGCCCATTTCAGATTATCTGGCTCCTCTTTACAATGCTATGAATAAAACCAAACAAAATACATTCTGTAATATGTTTTCCACAAAAATATTAAGCAACACAACTGTTTTCAACACTAATAATAATAATAATGCATGTTTCTTGAGCAGCAGATCAGCCTTTTAGAATGAGTTCTGAAGGATCATGTGACACTGATGTCTGCTGGAATTCAGCTTTGTCATCACATAAATAAATTACATTTCAAATATATCAAAATATAATAATATATTACAATATGTTTATCCTGTATTTTATGATCAGAAATGCAGCATGAGAGACTTTTTTAATGTCAAAAATATTAATGTAAAAAAATAAATCTTACCTGCCCAAACTTTTGAACAGTAGTGTGTGCCATGAAAAGATGTACAAACTACACGATTAACAAAACATTTCTACTTTACATTTTGTATTAATGATTTATTATTGACAAAAAAAACATAAATATGTATAGCTTTCATGAATCGTGCACAGGTCATATCATAAATCTCTTTCAAACAAATCCATTCAAATAAGTGTCAGATCATATTCCGGAGGTGCCGGATTCATATCCAAACTGTTCCGGCACAAATTACACCCTTCAGGTGTACGATTTCAAGACCTTTTTCCTTTTATAATATGAAAACAAATATAAATTGATGCCCTTTTACAGATAAATATGCATACACAAAAGCTTTTGTTTACTTAACCTTGAAGGCTCCAGTAAATAGAGCAGATTATTTTCATTTATGCTTGTAATAAAGCTCTAGGCGTTGTTGTGTTACTGGAGCAATTTACCACCGTATTTGTTTTAGGTGTGTGTTTGCACTCGCAATGTGTTAATAATCTCCTCTAGTCATCTCGCATTTGCTCTTGAGTGATATAACTGTTCTATCATTGTCACCGGAGGTTCATTAATTAGCCAGAGACAGAGGTCGACTGAGAGGGAGGGTGAGATAACCGTGACAGAGACTCGGTATAACGCAGAGCTGCGCTCAAGTAGGCACTTGAGCGTGTGAGTAAACTGCTCATTTCATCTGTCACATTCCAGCAGCGTAATACGTCTGAGTGTGTCTGTTTCTGCAGGCTTCAGGGGAGATCCACGCAGTGCCTAGGACCGACGACCAATAGAAACAGACGCCGTTAACCTTTCTGCTACCAAAACAGAACTGAACTCACCTTCAAACGACACAGAAGATGCCCGCATATCTCTACTGCCAATTTCTATTTACGTCTGGCTCAATCACCGTGAACCGCAACACTCCAGAAGGGGCCTTTTTGTTGGGTAAATTCTGCAGGTTCACATTTAATACGAAGAAAGCAACACAAAGAGAACTGAACTGTTGAACTGTTAGATCATCTACGAGACCATTAATCAAGCTGTTTTCTGGTGTCCATCGTGCATTTACAGTTTAGCTGTTGTTGTGCCAGATGTGAGAACTATGTGGAAAGTAAATCTTTCTTGCTCTTTGACTATATAAATAGTCTGAAAGATATTTTGTCTCATATCGCCTATATATTCTAATGATGGAATCACAAGTACTTCATTCCATATACTCTCTAGAAAGGTATTTAAGACACTTAAGAAATAAAACAAATGTGTGAATGTCACTGCATTAGAACAAAATACCAAACTATGCACACTCTTCAAGCAAAACATGTTGCAAAAATATGTTTCTTATGTTAGGTTCACATTTTTGAAAACAATACCTGAAAAAAACATGAATTTGTCAAATTGGTGGCATCATGTGCATGCACATTACGTGTTCATTCTATATGCGACCCTGGACCACAAAACCAGTCTTAAGTCGCTATATTTGTAGCAATAGCCAAAAACACATTGTATGGGTCAAAATTATCGATTTTTCTTTTATGCCAAAAATCATTAGGACATTAAGTAACGATCACGTTCCATGAAGATATTTTGTAAATGTACTATCGTAAATATGTCAAAACGCAATTTTTTTTTATTAGAAATATGTATACATTGCTAAGGACTTAATTTGGACAAATTTAAAGGCAATTTTATCAATATTTAGATTTTTTTTTTGCACCCTCATATTCCAGATTTTCAAATAGTTGTATCTCGGCCAAATATTGTCATGTTCTAACAAACCATATATCAATGGAAAGCTTATTTATTTAGATTTCAGATGATGTATAAATATTAATTAAAAAAAATTACCCTTATGCCACAGGTTTTGTGGCCTGCCATGTATAATACAGCATTTTTTGTCATTTTAGTCATCTGTATGAAGGGGCATCATTTTGACAACGTTGTCATCTATACACGAGACAAAGAAAAACTTTTCAGATTTTAGTACATGTTGTGTAAACATACTCAAAAAGTATTGTAAACTTTCTGGTTATCCAATATTAATTGATCATTGTTATAGACCTTATGTAGCTCCGCCCCTTTTCAGCACTACACTCGTTGTCCTCTGTCTTCCGTTTGTCTTTCTGCAGCATGAAGGTAAGGTCATACGAATTTATAAACGAGCCGCTCATTTTAAAATCTTCCTGTTTACTGACATTTGACATCCACTTCAAACATTACAATGCATGTGATAACTTTTGTTAACTCTACAATAAGTAAATCCAATTCACCAGCTTATTCAACAGCGATGCTATCGTGCTACAACAAAACCCAAAGTTCAAAGACAACATTCAAAAGATGGCTGTGCATTTGTTTCTCTAATGCATAAGGTCTAAAGTAGGCCTTAATGTGATGATCTACAACTGTTGTTACTCCACTAGGCCTGTGTGAACTTGAGGAGAAATGACTTCATACATCCACTAAAAATCACAACACCTGTTGACTAAAAGACATTGTGCAAAAATGGCATGTTATGATTCAACTGAAAATAATATTGAAATTACAAACCTGACACCTGGTTGTGCAACAGACCTTCACAAAAGAGCTGAACTTTAAAGTCACACACTTGAGCCTCGTCTATTTCAGACAGAACACTAAACAATCTTTTCACATCCCTCATAAACAATATTTGAACATCTAAACTCAAATGTGGTTAGAAGGAAGCTCTAAACATGTGTTTTATCAAGCACCAGAG
Source organism: Ptychobarbus kaznakovi (assembly GCA_027422405.1). Taxonomy (NCBI): domain Eukaryota; kingdom Metazoa; phylum Chordata; class Actinopteri; order Cypriniformes; family Cyprinidae; genus Ptychobarbus; species Ptychobarbus kaznakovi. The sequence continues at coordinate 3,931,339 of CM049800.1, read as the reverse complement.
TACAACGGAGTAACATGTGGCCCCTAAAGAGTCACTGAGTGAGTCTCCTAGTTTCAGATCTACAGCGGTCCCATATGGTTGGGATTTAGCCAGAACAACCCACAGAGCCTCAGAACTGCATGATTTCACATGAAACAGAGAACATATTTTGCTGTACACAACATTAACACTTCATGCTGCATCATGTTGTGAATTAATCTGAAAAATAAGCTACAGGCAGAATCACATAATGGCTTAATGCAGAAACTGATGTCTTCAGCTAAGTTGAACTTCCTAGTTGTACTTGAGAAGGTAAAAGAAAAATGGATTTATAAAACAGCATTAATATAAAAAAACAAGCCCAAAAACATATCAAACATATAGAAAACTTACATATAGAAGCAACCATACACTATAGCCACCTAGAAACACCCTAGCAACCACCTAGAAACACCATAAAAACTAGAAAAACCAAATACCACCCAAAACACCCCACCCTAGTAAGACCAACAACCAGAACACCCTAGCGCTTAACAAGCAACCACCCAGAACACCCTAGTAAACCTATTAACATACCAAAACACCCTAGCACTGACCCAGAAAAAACCCAGTGACCTCCCAGAACACCCCTGCAAACACATAACTTAGTAACAAACTAGCAACCACATACCAAAGCAACCACCTAGCAACACCATAACGACCACCCAAAACACCCTAGCAACCATCTAGTAAGAATAAGTAACACCCAGAACACCCTTGTGACCACATAATGTACTTTAACAACAACCTAACAAACACCCAGAACACCCCTAGCAGCCAACCAGAACACCCTTGCAACCACCTAGCAACACCATAACGACCACCCAGTGCATCCTAACAACCACATACCATAGAAACACCCTAGCCACCACTTGGTAACAACCTAGTGACCAAACAGAACATTCTAGCATGGTGGTATTGAGTTTTGCATGGAGAAGAACCTCATACATTTTTTTTTAGAAAACATGCATACCTTTACAGGTGCATCTCAATAAATTAGAATGTCGTGGAAAAGTTCATTTATTTCAGTAATTCAACTCAAATTGTGAAACCCGTGTATTAAATAAATTAAATGCACACAGACTGAAGTAGTTTAAGTCTTTGGTTCTTTTAATTGTGATGATTTTAGCTCACATTTAACAAAAACCACCAATTAATTGATCACTGTCTAAAATTGTGTAAAAATGGAAGCAAAACATATTTCTGTGCATGTATTAAACCTTTTTTACTGTTGAGAAATGGGAGAAAGACTCGAGACTGTTGTTGAGTGTACAGAGGCCTCAGCAGGTGTATTCCCAGTAGTTATGTGTATATGTGATAATAAGATCCTCCTTCACTGCTTGAATAAACAGCTGAGCCC